>OZ005659.1:150516533-150926533 GCA_963930645.1 Salticus scenicus
GGTGGAAATTTCTGTAAGCTACTGTTCGATTCCAACTCAACAAAGCTTTCAAATGATGTATTACTTATGAAATTATTTTAATTATTAGCTGCGATACAAAAGAAAACCGATTCAGGATACCTCAAAACGTGTAAATCTGCTGAAATCTCGAATTCCACTTTCGGTAATATAAATTGGTAAAAAATATGTTTCTTCTCATGGAAAGCCTTCGCTGACGATGGCGCGAGTTTCATGATTTTTCTTCACCAAAAGTGCTCAACGCGCCTAAAGGAGTTTTCACTTCAAATGGAAAACCTTCGCTGACGATGACGCGAGTTTCATGATTTTTGTTCACCCAAAAGTGGTCAACGCGCCTAAAGAAGTTTTCACTTAAAAAAAAAAAATCTCGATGAGATGCACACTTGTGTCCCAGCTAACTATCTGCAGAGTTTTATAGCTTCTGCTTAAAGTTTAAATTTTTTGCGATCAGTAGTGTGAGCACCAGAGCACAGACCACACACACATAAACAGATACTTCTCTTTATATAGCTATTATATGTATATATCTTTTTTTTTTTTTTTTTGCTTCATTCTATTTATTTATTGATAATTTTGTTTGTCCTCTTTTGCAATTCATGTGACACCATTATTTATTATGTGTTTCTTTTGTATTCATTTAATCTCGTCAATGGATAGGCTAGATAATAGAACTAACTAGCTATCGGCCGATATGCATCTAACTTAAATGAACTTTTCTTTACCTTTTGAATGAAAGGCACCTCACATATGAAATTTCGGGCACTTATGCACATGGAATCGCGTTTATCCAGAAATAGGGGGTATTTTATGCAAATTCCTAAGTCAAGGGCGTAGCAATTAAAAAATCATGGGAGGGGCTCAAAAAATTTCATTTAAAAAATTACTCAAAATTAATATTAACAAAATCAATTAATAATTAGATGTTAATTAATATTCACTAATTATTAGTATTAATTGTAAAATATTACCAATTATGAGCATTTACAACTTATTAATTTTGGTTTTAATTTGGTGATTCTATTATTTGGCATTAAAAGGAAATCTTGTAATAATCAATAGGGGGGGCTTGAGCCCCCTGAGCCCCTCCCTTTCCTACGCCCCTAAATATCTCATTTGAACGGTAATCTGTGTCGATTTGATTCGTGAATTTGTCGCGGCAAAATGGACAATATTCCTGTGACGTCACCGTAGGTAAAATCGCCGAACACGTGGCACAGTGGATCGAACAATGTTAAAATACGAACATAGGCCCAAAAATCAATCACTAAATAACTGATATTTTGCAGTGAAATAATTTAATAGAATGTCTAAAAAATACGAATATATAGGTATTTCTTCAATTACACGATGTTTCATTATATATAAATAAGTTCAAAACGAAAACTTTCAGAAATAAGATTTTTCGATGAATTTCAATGACTTCATTTGAATGGCCATCAAGTGCCACTTAAGATAACTATGAAAAAATACGAAATAAAACTATTTTTAATAATGTCCTAATAAAAGTTTAAGGTACTTCTGCCAACATTTTGTTGGTTCTTATGTTGTGATTCACGCATGAAATGTGAATATAAAATTAACAAAAAAATTAAATTTATAAGTTGCGTTACTTTTTTTGTCCAAAAGTGTCCAAAATTTCAAACACATTTTACTACTCCCAAAAATATACATTTTAATCTGTGAAAAGGATTTTCGCCACAAATCGCCACTTTTAGAGAAAAATAAATTTTTATTCTGACAACCCCCAAATTATCAATCGAGAAATTTATCTGAATAACTGTATTCATTAATGACAGAAAATATATTAAAATTTTTATAGTGAAAATGTTATAGACATTTGATGATTAAAATAGATTTAATAAATCAGAAATAATTTCTTACTTTTTTAAATATTTAATAAAATAATTAATTTTACTTTAAAGGCACTGAAAAGTACCGTTGGACCCAAAAAAGGGGGAGAAATGTAAATGGTTGCTGTGATATGTCATAAAATGTTAAAATTAAACAAATGTTTAATGTTAAATTACTAAATGTTAAAATTAAACATTATAATCTCATATTACGATTTAAAGTAAATGTTTCTGTGCAATAAAAATAAAGAAAAATGTGAATTTTTCATAGAGTTTGTCAGTAAATGCCTGCATGAGATTTCTATTGAAATACTACATGAAAAAAGAAAGAAAAAAGAAGCAGTAATGTGATGATATATTTAACATTGTGTGCTAAATTAATTGTGTTATAAATATAGATTTTCTTCACGAAATTTTTATTTATTTCCTTTTATTCTCTTCTTTTTTGCAACATTTGTTTCTTTAACAGGTATGTTTCTAAATACCTTATTGCAGCAGAAAAATTGGATACCGTTTAACCCCTTTATAATGCCTGTTTTTCCTCATATGGTACATTAAACAAACTAGCAGGCTTTGCCCGCTTCGCAGGCAACTAAATTTAAAGGAAACACTTTTCTATATAGCTTTATAAAAATAAAATAAAATAAATTACTGAAATTGTTCAAAAGTTCGCTCCAGGTCCCTGCTGCATTCGGCAGCGATTTGGTCATCCACTGCAACTCGGTCGCTTGTCCCTATTACCTGCGACAATAGTTTGCCAATGAGCTTCCATTTAGGTGCTTATTATATAACAGTTTCGAAATAGATATTATCGAAAAAATTGGAGTTTCCCTTTTATATTTGAATCCGAGTTACATGTGAACAACACTATACGTGTTGTTCACATGTAACTCGGACTGGACTCAAATGTAACTGGGTTTAGACAACATAATATTTGCTTTTACGTTATTCATATGTTTATTTTGTTTATCCAATCAATCATTAACCCTTTCATGG
Organism: Salticus scenicus; assembly: GCA_963930645.1. NCBI lineage: Eukaryota > Metazoa > Arthropoda > Arachnida > Araneae > Salticidae > Salticus > Salticus scenicus. The sequence continues at coordinate 150,519,398 of OZ005659.1, forward strand.
TCATGACCGTGTATACACGGTCAGAGTTTTTTACTTCTGAATCATTTATTCATTGCTACGAATTTTCTAAATAGAAAACAATCAGTTTCTCAGTATTCCTGATAAATTTGTAATATTATTAGTACTTAATGACCACGGATTAAAAAGACAGGAGAAGAAGGTAACGCTGAAATTTTGTGATGTTGTTTTCTAATGTTTACAGATGGCGCCAGCGTGCAATCCTTCCTTCTCTCCAGCTTCCGCAATGTTATTCAATGGGGAAATGTCTCGTTTTAATTATTTTTTTAAAATTAATATCAAGCTGAAAAAATTTCGATTGAAAGCAAATTTCAATTCTAACCAACTAACCGACATTCTAACCGTATTCTAACCAACATGTTTTTTTTAAGAGCCATTTTATACTAATTTTACTTTGAAAGAAAGCTTTTAAAAAATGACGATTCTTATGAACCGAAGCTAGCTAAAACAGACAATTGGGAGGAAGGAGAATGGATGAAATTTTGTAAAGAAAAAAAAAAAAACTTACTTTAGGTGCAGAAAACACGAACTCGGACTTTATTTTTCTCCTAGGGCTTTTTTTTTTTGTTTTTCTTATCACTATCATAGCCTGTTTTACAACTAGGAACGAAGCATTTATTTGAAACATCTGAATTATGCAGTTTTAAGAACTTACAAAGAAATTAAATTGCTTAAAATAAAAAAAAAATTAAATGTACTTCAGCAAAATTCTATTGAAAACAACAGTATATCCGCGCCGATGTAGGGAGGAATGACAAGTGGCGCCCTCAATATTTACCAAAAATTTAGATCACAGTTTCGTAGCTTTCTCCCATTGGACCTTCAACTCCTATTAATATTACTCCGTGTTAATGACTTAAAAATATTTAAAACACATCCCACTAAAATGGCTTCGAAACGAAAAAATTAAAAATGGCGTGACCATGAATGGGTTAAATGACAGCAATTTCACGCCAAATATTACAATATGCTGTGACCGGCTACGTCTGTCGCATGAGACAATTAATTTTTTGTGTTTATATATAATTCATGGGTTGTAAACCTGATAGTACAGCTTTAATATAGTTCTCTTTGGTGGCTTTTGAATTTTTGTCACCATTTTAGACTTAATCCATTGTAACAATAAGACTTAATACCTTGTAACAATATGCTATGAGCGCTATTTTTGCCATATTTTAGACAACTAATCTTTTTATGGTTATATATATTTTCCATTAAACATATTTTTATTTATTTAATTAAATATTAATTTGAATTTTTCAAATATTTCTGTTCGACAGCGTGCAAGTGCAGTAACACACAGAGGCTCATTTATTTGTATGATAAATTAGCATAATGATTATTATATATAAAAAAAAAATGAATAGGTAAACATTATCGTGTTGCACAACTTTATTATGTTGCTCCACTGGCGGCTTTTGAATTTTTGTCGCCATATTAGCGATGGTTTTTTTTTTTTTTTTTTTTTTTTTTTGTATGAAAAGGGGAAGACTATTTTGCTAATAATTTTACCAGACTCTTTTTTGTTTATACATAAGAATCCTTTATATTCTGCTTATATTTTTAATGGTTTTTAGGTTTAAAATAGTGCTTGTTGAAATAAATTTCCTATCTTTAAAACTGCATTTGTTCTGTAAATTTTGTGTAAAAATAAATCATTTATGTTTTTATATATTCGATGCGCTACTTAGATTAAAATGGCTGTTGCTATATTAAATTTCTTGTCTAAAAACGTTCGGTATACTTCAACACCAAAATTTAAAAAATCGCCCAGCAGGATCTGTTAATGAAGCTGATAAAATAAAAATATGGTTCATAGAGTTTAAATAATCTATTTAAAAAAACTTTTAAAACCCAAATTATTAATGTATCATATCACATACATAGATATAGTAATAATATATAGATTGATCATTGGGGAGAAAAAAGTCATTCCTTTTCACTCGGGAAAAGACTGCGATTCTACCAAAATATGGCAGTCTTTCCCCGAGTGAATACACACGGGAATACACACGAATGTTTTAGTAAATAAAATTCATGAATAATTTATTTACTAAAGGTGAATGAAAAGCTCCAGATATAGTTTCAAATTCATTCTTCTTTTTTTCCTTTTTTCCTTCAATACCACTTAATGGCTGATTCCAAAGCTTTTTTTTCGGCATCAAAAATCTTTGCACGATAATATGGGGATGATAGATCTATATATATTATTATATCTATGATAACATAATTCTTTTCGAAGATAGAATAAAACTTAATTTGAAAAATAATAATAATAATAACTTTTGTTTATTAACCAAAATAATTGATGAAATTTGAAATACAAGTTGGTCTTGTGGGGTACAGGCTGTATATTATATTTTTGTGTTCGTGAGAGAAAATTTAAAAGAATTTGAAAACTGCAATTTTTAATCCCACTTAAAAATCATGTGACTTAATGTGAAGCAGATTTTTCATTTTTTTTTTCTCCCAACGGTTTCCATACAATCTTCTGCTGTTGCCATCTAAAATTCATACTTCAGTAAATTTTAAAAAATCTAATTGTCCGATTGATAAGCTGTTTAATGCATCGGATTTCCAAAAATTTTCCCTTTCATTTGCTATCTTATTTGTAACGATGCGACTGATATTTCTAATTTATTTTCTTATCTTTCTGATTTATTTTCCTCATTTTAAATAAATGCACGTTATTTTTATTTATTTTATTTTTTTTAATTATTATTATTTTGTCGAAAAAAAAAAATTGGCAACTATTAAATTATGGATAAAATTTTAAAATTTAAATGACTTATTATTTTCACATTTTAATTAATTAAGAAAAAACTAATCATCCGATCCGCGATTGTAATGATCGATAGATGGCGCTTTCTCAACACTGCAGTTGTTAGTAAACATAGCCACGTGTGTTCCATTAGTCTTCTTTTTGTTATTCTACTTAATATTCGTACTATAATTTCTCCGCCATTACATTATGGAAAATTGATTGCTTTTGGAAAAAATACTTCAGTTTATTCAAAGTTCGATCGGAAGTAGATTTTTAACTGAAGTTGAACAAATATTAATTTCAGATCATCTGATTAATTCTTTACTTCCATTAGCCGAAGCAACTGAAATTTTAAATTTGTCATTTGGAAATAAATGGAAGCTCAATTCTGGATTTCTTGATCCTTTCGAGTTACACTGTGGCACACAACAGTATGTGTTATCTTTTTTACCGGATTTATTCATTTTTATTCAATAAATATATGTGAAACTAAATATCGGCAAGCAATGGCGGCTGTATGGAATTCGAATTAAACCATGTTTATTGTAATTTCACCTTAGCCCACCAGAGGGCGAGCATTTCATTACAATCGCGGATTGATAAGCTGTTTAATGCATCGGATTTACAAAAATTTTCCCTTTCATTTGCTATCTTATTTGTAACGATGCGACTAATATTTCTAATTTATTTTCTAATCTTTCTTATTTATTTTCCTCATTTTAAATAAATGTACGTTTTTTTTTTTATTATTATTATTATTTTGTCGAAAAAAAATATTGGCAACAATTAAATTATGGATAAAATGTTAAAATCTAAATGGCTTTTTTATCAGAAATTAGAAGGTTATTATTTTTACATTTTAATTAATTAAGAAAAAACTAATCAAAAATTCGAGAATCTGACTTCGATGTGCACAATGACCCTTCGGGGGGCACCTTTGTGTTAAATCTCGTGACTGTCCGAGCTACCGTTTTCGAGATCAGTGAAATATACACATATTGCTCACTTAATAGTATAAGATTTCAAGAATAAAAATTGATGTAAAGAAAAAAATTCATTTAGTTTATTAAAAATAATTAATTTTAATTTTGACACATTATTCTCTTAGTTAATCGCAAACTTCTCACAAACCATTGCATTAGCATAAGCAGAATTGCCACGAATGTCTATTTTTTTTTTTTTTTTTTTTTTTTTTTTCGCACATATATTATAAAAATAATATTTATACTGATATTTTTCTAGAGAAATGATACACAGGAATCACTGTTTAAAAAAAAAAAAATGGTGACAGTTGAATAAAATGATAACGAATTTGGTGGGGAAAATATTCATGTGGCCGTGTAAAGGGTTAAAAAAACATAGAATCGCTTTTAGTATCATACATATATACATATTTAAATCGAAATGTGACAAAAAACATCATACATAGATAATAATAATACCATAACCTTCCTATGTTCGTCACTGCCTCTACTTCGATCCACTGTGCGTGGCCGATATTTTGTAAACAAATTAGATTCAAGATGCCATTTTATTGTTACGCATAACATTTTCCTAAATATTTCTGCAGTGAAACTTAATAATCAGATATCTCTTCAAACAAGAACAAAAGAGAAATGTAAACAACTGAATCGAATGATAAAGTTAAGACTATGCCATATCGTAAAATTGCAGAAGATTTTATGTATACACACACACACATATATATAATGAATAAAAGATTAACAAGAACATTTTATACACACACACACATATATAGACATCAAAGCTTAAATAATTAGAATTTCAATCACTTTAATAAAGGAATTTATCAAATGGAACATCCATTTAAATTTGTTAACATCGCCACAGTTCACATGGCAACTTCAAAGTTATCACTATATCACTCTTACTTCAATTTCATATAATCTGTAACTCTTATAAAAAATATTGCAAGATAAAATTTTGCAAGCCACAATGCTTTGTTATGGTAGAGTTGAGGATTGTTTCCCTACCCAGCTGATATTCTTGTAGCCTCGAACCCAAAGTGGGAATATGGTCCATTGGTGGTCCCGTTTAAGGATTTTTCTTTTTCTACTTGGTCGACAGAAGCTTATGCAATAATGTTTTTTCTTCCTCTCACATCCGGCCTCATCTAAAGCTTACTAAACATTCCTTAAGATCTCTTAAGATAATTTATTAATGAAACTTCCTTTAAACTTTAAGATTGCCTTCTTCAGTTATTTTTACACATAAAATCGTAGAATGAGAAAGTAAAATATTGAAGATCTCATAAAACTGTTTTTGAAAGACTACAAATAAATAAAAAAAAAAAAAAAAAAAAAAAAATCCTTTCAATAAAGTATAATATTCCATAAAAAAAAAAAAAATTATACAGACACGACTTTATTTTATTATTTAAAATATGAAAATCTGACATTGACAGATTTTAATTTAGTGCCAGAGGCCTACTGCTAAACTTTTCAATATCGACAAATTCTTCTTTAGTTAATTCGTGACGATCTAAATTCCATGATAAAGTTTTCATTAAATCAAACCAATGTGTTTCAACTGCAGATACTGTAACAAATAACGTTGGAAGTCCAAACTGTCTTATAGCCGCAAAACAACGTTTTTTCTCTTTTTCCCAATGAGGGGGAGGTGTGCCTTGGGGGGGACTCATGTCAAAGGTGTGCCTTGGGGGGGGAATCATGTCAAAGTTGTACCTTGGGGGGGACTCATGTCAAAGTTGGGCCTTGGGGGGACTCATGTCAAAGTTGGGCCTGGGGGGGACTCATGTCAAAGTTGGGCCTTGGGGGGACTCATGTCAAAGTTGTACCTTGGGGGGGGACTCATGTCAAAGTTGGGCTTTGGGGGGACTTCATTCAATAAATCCCCATTCAATAAACCGACTGAAATAGGCTCTTAGCACTATTAAGAGTGTATTATAAAAATTCGACAACGCTGTACCGACTGAAATAGGGGCACCTTGGGGGGGACTCATGTCAAAGTTGGGCCTGGGGGGGACTCATGTCAAAGTTGTGCCTTTGGGGAACTTCATTCAATAAATCCCCATTCAATAAACCGACTGAAATAGGCCCTTAGCACTATTAAGAGTGTATTATAAAAATTCGACAACGCTGTACCGACTGAAATAGGGGCACCTTGGGGGGGACTCATGTCAAAGTTGGGCCTGGGGGGGGACTCATGTCAAAGTTGGGCCTTGGGGGGGACTTCATTCAATAAATCCCCATTCAATAAACCGACTGAAATAGGCCCTTAGCACTATTAAGAGTGTATTATAAAAATTCGACAACGCTGTACCGACTGAAATAGGGGCACCTTGGGGGGACTCATGTCAAAGTTGGGCCTTGGGAGGACTTCATTCAATAAATCCCCATTCAATAAACCGACTGAAATAGGCTCTTAGCACTATTAAGAGTGTATTATAAAAATTCGACAACGCTGTACCGACTGAAATAGGGGCACCTTGGGGGGGACTCATGTCAAAGTTGGGCCTGGGGGGGGACTCACGTAAAAGTTGTGCCTTGGAGGGGACTTCATTCAATAAATTCCCATTCAATAAACCGACTGAAATAGGCCCTTAGCACTATTAAGAGTGTATTATGAAAATTCGACAACGCTGTACCGACTGAAATAGGGGCACCTTGGGGGGGACTCATGTCAAAGTGGGGCCTGGGGGGGGGGGACTGATGTCAAAGTTGGGCCTTGGGGGGACTTCATTCAATAAATCCCCATTCAATAAACCGACTGAAATAGGCCTCTAGCACTAATTAAGAGTGACCTATAAAAATTCGACAACTGTACCGACTGAAATAGGCCTCTAGCACTAAAAAACATGTCTATCTGTCTGTCTGTCTGTTCTTTTATACGTTCAGACCCTATTGAACGCAGAAGTACAAAAATTGACATACGGATGCTCATGAGCCTTTCCGATGTTTTCCTCGAAACAGAATTTAAAAATCTTAATTAGTTTCGGAGATATTAATTAAAATGTTGACCCATCTCGATTGACAAATGACCAAAAATCCACGGCTTAAAAAGAAGCATTCTATCAGCAGACGATTTTAACCGTTGTCTGGAATAGAAACAAAACATCTGGAAGTAATTAATGTCACATGATCTTGAACTGGGGTTAAAAATTGCAAATTTCAAAGTGCTTCAAATTTTATTTTTCGCACACAACACTTAATATACAACCTATTCAGCACAAAATCAACCTGCAGTTAAAATTTCATCAATTTCATCAAAGCAGTTACATTTTAATTGCAAATTAAATTTTATTCTAACACGTAATCTATCTTTCAATAGACGATAGGAGTTTCCATAGCAACAAAATACATTTGAAGGAACTAAAAAATACTTTTTCTTTTTCTTTTTACTTCCATTACCCGACTACCGTGGTATATATGGTGTCGTGCCCTTAGCGACCGTGCCCTTAGCGGAATGGGGTGAAATGAAAGAAATATGAATAGAAGAAGCCGTGCCCTTAGCGGAAATAAGAAGGTTTGCGTGTGGCAGATTGAAATATTTTATTCAAATGCACAAAAGAATGCTTTCTATAGAATGTAGTATGATTAGCATTAGATTTACAGAGTCAAACAAAAATATTCAGTTGACACTGAGGGTTATTATTGGAAATTTGCTGAATTGCATTTTCGTTTACATTAAGCGTTTATTCTACCATTTTTTAAAACGTGAATATGATTTGAATTAGGGTATTTGTCTACTCTACTGTCCGTTTGTCCACCTCCAGCGTCCGTAAATATTTTATGATTTTTTTATTTTTACTTTCTTCCATATTCAATAGAAGAAAGTATTGGATTCGTAAAAATTTTCGACTTCCTGCTTTCGACGGATTTATACGTTTTGAGAGATCTAAAACACCGTTTGACTACTTTTAGAAAATGTCTGTCTGTCCGTCTGTCTGTGGCTCTCTGTGTGCGTGTGACAAAATTTTTGTGGCAACTGTATCTCCGGAACTACTGCTCAGATTTACATATAAATTTACATGTAGATGCACCTTGAGCTAAATTAGTGCCTACCAACTTTTGGTGCCAACCGCTAAACAGGTGGCGCTGCTATATAGCGGTTTCCACAATTTAAGGAAAAGCTGTATATCAAGTTCTATTGCATATAATCAATCAAAATTTGATAAAAGAAAAGACCATTATGAGACATTATGCTGATACAATTTGAATGCTTATAGACTGACAGGTGGCGCTGTTATACAGCGATTTCTGCAAATTAATGGAAAGCTATATCTCAGGAACTACTGCACAGAATTGAATATAAATTTAAATGTTGATGCATCTTAACCTAAATGAGTGTCTGTCAACTTTTGGTGTCAACTGCTCCACAGATGGCGCTGCTATACAGTGATTTCTGCAGTTTAAGAGGAGGCTATATCTCAGGTTCTATTGCGTATAATCAAACAAAACGTGATTATATGTGAAGGCCATTATGAGACATTATGCTGATTCAACTTGGATGCTTATTGGTCAATAGGTGGCGCTGCTATACTGCAAATTTCCTCGATGATGGGAAAGCTATATCTCAACTTTTATAGCATATAACTGTACAAAACTTGATATGTGAGATAACTATTATAAAAATGCATTTTTTAAGATGTCATTTATAGCTAATAAAACTGTCTTTCTCTGGATATTTAGTGTTAGTTTTCTCTAAGATGAAAATTAATTATTTGCACTTAGTGAATTTGTATAGGATAATAAAGTCTTGTGGTGGCCACAACATACTAGTTCTTATTTTATTTTATTTTATTAATGATATGTGTTACTCAAATTCTTTATTGAATTTCCCTACTTAAAATGGCTCTAATAGAAACCTATGCCACTGGTTTGTGTACATGATGGACATCCAAGAAATGTCAATTCATTGCGATTTAGGGAAGACATTTTTATAAATCACATTTAAATAACTTCATCAAAATATTATAAAGAAATTCGCATTTATTGTTTACATGCTAAGAAAATGTCTTGTATAAACTATAATATGCTTAACCTCCAGATTTATAGGTCTAAGCAAAAAGTTTCGAAATATTAAGGGGTGCAAATAGGAAATTAAGAGCAGCATTTATGTTTCTGTTAAGCCTTTTTAACACTTTCCAACAATGTTTCAGAGTGATTATGAATACAATTAGTCTATATGTCTGTCTTTTTGTCTGTCCATTGTGTGATAATATAGGCAAAGAACATAGAATGTTATACGATACAACGAGTACGTACAGTTGGAAAGTGTTGATAATCAATGTGTACCTCCTGATTTTTCGTTTTAGTTTTAGTTTTAAAAGGTGTAATGCTTAATTATATTTCCAAAAACTTAAATAAAATCATAAAATGGGAGTAATGTACGTTTTTGTATGGAGTACTGTTGTCGGGAATCCCCCGCTCTTTCTTCTGCTTTGAGAACAAAATGCCTTTCCAGACAGACGGGCGCCTCTTTTTCGAGAAAGGTGCTTTTTTAGAATCAGAAGCAGAACAGAAAGGACCTCGAACTTAGATGGGGCTACGTTAAGATCGTTGTGTTTACAGACGCCCCGGTCCTAAAACAGAACTATTAAATTTAACAGAACAATTAAGACTTTTAAAGAAGTAGAATTAATATTTTGAACTATTAGAACATACAATTTTAATGATAAGAAAGACTTTAATATTTAATTGTAAATACTGTAGATAGTTTTTGTTCTGTTTTCGTTTTCATTTTACGTGTATGCTAAAAAAGCATTAAAATTATGTTTTCATTTAAGAAGTGCTACGTTCATCGAGTTTAGTTTCTTTAATGGATGATAGTTGCCCCATCCACATCCGGACCTTTGGATTAGAAGTTTTCAGGTGAGACCCATCCATATTTTATTATTTAGAAGAATAAATATTTTATTAGAAAATTTAAGTAGTAAGTGTAAGAAAAGAGATAAGATTTGAAATATGCTGTATCGGGTCTGTACAAAGAATAGTTAAGTTTTAGATCAGAAATCTGGTACAGCCATATTTTGTGGCATCCCATACACGGGATGTGGGCAGCTATATAGATCCATTATTTATAATTGAAAGCTATATCCATTATTTATATTTGAAAAGATAGATAATATTATAAAATTTTAAATTTTTGTATTTATTATGGCTAATTTAGTAATAGCTAAAAAAGAAAGAGCTGTCATAAGAGACAGTATTAATAAATTTATAGAGAAATTAAAAACTTTATGTGATGATATAGATCCAGATGCTGTAGATTTAGAAGAGACTATTGAATTATTGAATGAAACTACTATAGATCTAAACAGCAAAGATGTAGAGATAAAAACATTAACTCAAGAAAATCAATTAGAAGCCGAATTAGAAACAGCAAATGAATTCCGAGAGAAAATACTTACTTGGCGATTTCGAGCCAACAGAAAATTAAAAGAACTAAAGAAAAGTGAAACAAGTGTTTCATCAATAGAAAGACCTATTTCAAAAGAAGCAATGCACATCAAATTACCACAGCTAGATCCAGTTAAATTTAACGGGAATGCAGCCGAATGGCTGACTTTTTGGTCGTCATTCGAAACGGCTATTCATAATAATGAAAATTTAGATCCTGTAGATAAATTTAATTATTTGAAATCATTTTTAGCACCTGATCCCTTAAAATGTATAGAAGGATTCTGTGTCACCGCGAGTAATTACATAAAAGTAGTAGATATTTTAAAAGAAAGATATGGCAAACAAGACCTCTTAGTGAATGTACATTTGAATAAATTATTAAATATTGCCCCACTAAAACATTCAAGTGACATTAAATCGCTCAGGAAAATTTACGATGAAATCCAAACTAACATTAGAAGTTTAGAATCATTAGATGTTTCTTTGGATTGCTACGGCAGTTTATTGTCACCGATATTACTAAAAATATTACCTAAAGATTTAGCATTACAATTTAATATGGAATTTCACGGTGTTAATTACGGTGTGAAAGATATATTATCTTTCTTAAATAAACAACTCGTATCGCGAGAATGCTTAATAACTACCAGAGAAGATGACAGTGGCGCTAGCACCAATCATTTCTCCCCCCGAGCTCAAAGATTAGATAATCAAAATCGTAGAGATGTCCCCCCCCCCCCCGCGTTAATAAATTTGATACTCAGAACCGGAAATTGCCTACTGCTTGTGATTTATTAAATGAGAATAAAAGTGATAGGTGTAATTTTTGCTCAGAATCGCATTTAAGTAACAAATGTGTCAAAACTCGTAATTTACCATTTGATGAAAGAGTTAATCTATTGCGTAAGAAAGGATTGTGTTATTTATGTCTCCAACCTTCGCATTTAGCTAGACACTGTGTCTCAAAAACTTTATGCAAGTTATGTAATCGTAGACATTCAGACATAATGTGTAATGGAAATAAAGATTTAAAACAGGAAATAAGTAATTACGAAAGAAATGATCAATCTAAGTTGGCGTTATCGAATCATAATTTACAAGCGAATGTTTATTTGCAGACGTTAATAGTAGCAATTTCTAACAGGGATGATAGTAAATCATCATATATTCGGTTAATTATTGACTCCGGATCTCATAAGAGTTACATCAGTAAGTTTGCAGCTGATAAGTTAAAATTAAAAAGAATGAATAAAGAAACAATCAGACATGGTCTTTTTGGGGGCATGGAAATGTCAGCTGAACATAATCGATATGAATTTACGATCGGGAGTTTAGATAATAAGTTTAAGTGTAAAATACAAGCACTAGATCAAGAAAAAATATGCACAGGCGTGAATTTATGTCGCGATGATAAATTAGTAAAACTCTTAGAAAAGGAAGGTGTATATTTATCAGATGTCCCTAGAAATAATAAATCTTGTTTATATCAGAAAAATCCAGACGAAGTACATATACTTTTGGGAGCTGATATGTCCGCTAAACTGTTTACAAATGACAAAATATTTTCCAAAATTGGGATTAACTACATTCAGAACTAAATTGGGTTGGACCATTTTGGGCAAGACAGAGGGTCACAAGAGTGAGCAGGACAATTCTTTGGCGGGTCTATCGTTGTCATTACACGTGTCAAACGCCAGTTTATCGGATTTATGGCGCCTTGACACTCTAGGAATTACTAATGAAGATAATAAATCGAAACAGGATTTAGAACAAGAAACTAAGACTCATTTTCTAGAAACTGTTAAACGAGATAAAAGCGGTCGATATGAAGTCAATTTACCATGGACAGTTGACCATTCGATTTTATCAGATAATTACTCGTTGGCAGAAAAGTGCCTGTACAAGACGGAAAATAAATTAATCAAATCTGATTGGAAAAAGGAATATGGGGAAATTTTTGATTTCTGGGAAAACAATCAGATTATAGAAGCGGTATTGCACCAGAAAAGGGACAAGGTGCATTATTTAGCACACAGACCTGTGGTTAAAGAATCTAGTGAAACCACTAAAATTCGTCCAGTATTCAATGCCTCAGCACACACTAGAAACAGTCCTTCCCTTAATGATTGTTTAACAAAAGGACCAAATCTTGTTGAAATTATACCTAGCATTTTAAATAAATTTCGTAAATACAAAATAGGAATTTCGTCCGATATAGAGAAAGCATTCCTGCAAATTAAAATAACAGAGAAAGATCGCGACTTTTTGAGATTTTTTTGGTTTAATAGCGAAAATAAATTAAAAATTTATAGACATTGTCGTGTGGTTTTCGGCCTTAGTTCAAGCCCTTTTTTGTTTATGGCAACATTAAATCACCTTTTAGAAAATGTTCCCGAACAATGGCGAGAGACAGCTAGGCTTTTAAGAGATTCCTTCTATTTAGATAATTCCCTCATCAGCCTGAATTCAATTCAAGAAACAGAAAAATTCATATCAGAATCTCAAGGAATTTTGGCTTCGGCACATTTCAATTTGAGATGTTGGCGATCGAATTGGCCCAGGCTATGATCGACAAAACTGAAGATGAACCGAGGTTTGCTCCCGTGTTAGGATTACTCTGGGATTTGAAAAATGACATTTTAGTTTGTAAAATCGAAGAACCCCTAAAGATAAGTGAACCCCTTACAAAAAGAAAACTTTTATCAGTTACCCAAAGAATTTTTGATCCTGTGGGATTCACAGCACCTGTCAGTTTAGTTCCCAGACTAATCCTTCAAGAAACGTGGATTCAGAAGGTGAAGTGGGACGAAGGGCTCCCTGAAACTTTAAAACAACAATCTTCTAATTGGCTGAAAGGAATAAATTTTTTATCCCAAATTAAAATACCTCGGTGGCTTAACATTTACCTAGAGAAAGAAAAGAAAGCATCATTACATGTTTTTTCTGATGCAAGCAAGCGTGCATATGCCACTTGCGTATTCATAAGAGTAGAGACCTCAGAAGGAATCAAGATCCAGTTAATCAATGCTAAAAGTAGAGTTGCACCTATTAAGGAATTGACCATACCCCGCCTTGAACTGTTATCTTGTCTTATTGGCGCTAGGTTGGCCAAAAATGTGCAAAACGATTTAAATTTACATGTAAATACCACATTTTGGTCAGATTCAACCACTGCTTTAGGTTGGATTAGAAGAAAACAAGAATGGGGTACATTTGTACATAACCGAGTATTAGAAATCCGAAATCTGACCGAAGTTTGCAATTGGAGACATGTACCCGGAAATTTGAATCCTGCGGAGCTCCCGTCTAGAGGATGTTCTTTTGAACAACTACAGAAATCGAGATGGTGGGAGGGTCCGAGTTGGCTTCATTTACATGAAAATGAATGGCTTCAAATAGAAGAAGACCTAAACGAAGAACTCATAAACAGCGAAAAAAGGAAGACAATCCTAAATCTTTTAGATAAAAAAGAAGATAAATTCAGTCGATTTTATCAGTATTTTTCCTCTTACAAGAAAACAGTTAGAACCATTGCCTGGATATGTAGATTTTATCATAATTCGAAGACTACAGAGAAAATATCCGAATTGGATATTTCAGTTGAAGAATTTTCGAAAGCAGAAAATGTACTTCTACAATTAGTACAACAAGAATCTTTTTCAGGGAGAACAGATCCAAAATTAAGAAATTTAAGGCCTGTCGACAGAAAGGACCTCGAACTTAGATGGGGCTACGTTAAGATCGCTGTGTTTACAGACGCCCCGGTCCTAAAACAGAACTATTAAATTTAACAGACCAATTAAGACTTTTAAAGAAGTAGAATTAATATTTTGAACTATTAGAACATACAATTTTAATGATAAGAAAGACTTTAATATTTAATTGTAAATACTGTAGATAGTTTTTGTTCTGTTTTCGTTTTCATTTTACGTGTATGCTAAAAAAGCATTAAAATTCTGTTTTCATTTAAGAAGTGCTACGTTCATCGAGTTTAGTTTCTTTAATGGATGATAGTTGCCCCATCCACATCCGGACCTTTGGATTAGAAGTTTTCAGGTGAGACCCATCCATATTTTATTATTTAGAAGAATAAATATTTTATTTGAAAATTTAAGTAGTAACTGTAAGAAAAGAGATAAGATTTGAAATATGCTGTATCGGGTCTGTACAAAGAATAGTTAAGTTTTAGATCAGAAATCTGGTACAGCCATAACTGTGATTCATTAAACTTAATATGGTTACATAACACCGTTCCCTCAAATAACGGATATTCTACAGTACGCGTGCCTATTTTTGCGGCAAGTTTTACTTCTGAAGCAAAATATAGTCAGTGCTAAATGTGGATAAAGTGTGAAAGAAAATTGAACAGTACATTTTTCTATTTATTAACTTATGTTAAAATTTATTATACATTTCCGCTAAAGGCACGTATGCTAAAAGCACGCCACCGAGGGGGGATAACATTTCCGCTAAGGACACGGGTTTCTAGTTTTCCGCTAAGGGCACGGCCCCGGTATATATAGGTTTTGGCGAAATAAAAAATATTTATTTTTCTTTTTACTTCCATTAATAAAAATACCGTAGATAATGGAATTAGAGATTTCACGTGATTTACATGTTTTAGAATGTCCTGATTAGGTTTTCTTTTGTATGACAGCTACTAATTAAAATAATTTCGTAAGTAACACATTATTTGAACACTGCAAATAAAAGGGTCTTAAAGTAAGACATAAAAACAACTGAAACGGCATTTAAGACACGTAAATGTCTTAAAATGTACCTTAGACGTTATAGATATTTTAATTTAAGACAGAAATATGTCTGAAATATCAATTCAGACACAAAAATGTCTGAAACACGTAAATTTGCGAATTTTCAGACAGCAAAACGCGTTTGAATTTTCAGACACTTTAGAAATTTAGACACTTGCATTACTTAGAAATTTTCTCATACGGAATCTACTTTAAGAAAAATGCTTATCCTACTTCTTTCCACATTCAATAAATAAATTATTATTTTATATAATAAGCTTTTAAACTACTTAAATTATGGTAGCTCTATGAAATTATATTTTTATGGAATAATACTCTAGGGATGTGAATTATATTTGCATGCTATTATCTTTAACACAATTCATAAACAACATATTTAGACACAAAGCTTATTTTGTTTAAAAAAAAAAAAAAAAAATATTTGTCTTTAAAGCTTTCTTATATTAAAAGAAAAAGTGTGGAAACGGATGTAGCAAGTAATTTGTATTGTAGAGAAGAAACTGAAATTAAAATTGAACAATCATGAATAATTTGTGCATATATATTTTTTTTTCTTTCTGTCTTCTTCTTATTATTAATGTTCATAATCATTTAAAAAATATTTATTAATATTCATATATCAATTTCATATATCAGTTCTTCATAATCATTTAAAAACTTTTTTCTTTCACAAATTCACCTACATCTAAATGTAAAACTACAAATTTTCCTGTATTCATGATTACAGTTCGTTTTTATTTAAATATCACTTTAAGGAAAGAAATCGTTATCATCGAGGGATGAAACCTTCATATACTTGTTATGAATTATTAAAAAATCCTGGTCCTCTAAATATGAAATTTAAGATAATATTTATTAAGTTTAAGATACCATACTATCAATAGTTTTATGGCAAAAAATTCGAAATAAAACATAACACTGCGATTAGTTTCCCGAATACTGCAGTATATTTTATCATAAAAACACGTTTTACTGTATTCGATGGCAGCGTGATTGGTAAATGCTTCACTCCGACGATGCTCGGCTCGAGGTTTCGGTTTTCTTAACAAGTTTGAGTTCGAATCCCAGCGCTGGAAAATGGAACTTTTTTTTTCTTTCTTTCTTTTTCTTATATAAATATTTCATTAATGCTCTAAACAATTCTAAAATATATTTTTAACAGAAAAACATAATAGCACGCCATATTTATTTATTTATATATTTAATAAAAAGCCTTAAAAACGGTAGTATTTTTAAGCCTAACATGGCGGTGTTTTTAAGCCTAAAACATGGCGGGGTTCTAAGACACATGCAATATCTTAATTTCTGATGCAAAAAGGTGTCTTAAAAAGTAAGACACTTTTTTTTCACTTAAAAAATGACCATCCATTTAAGACACTTTTTAAACTGAATTTAAGACATTTACGTTTACAGTGAAAGCTTTGTTGATTTGGAATTGAACGGTAGATTACAGAAATTTCTACCGCCAGATATTTTAAAATTTCGATATTTCAAATTCTAATTAAATTATTTTTAATACATCATTCGAAAGATATTTAAAAGTTCTTTTAAATTATCGAAAGTTTTCACCAGATTTACACGTTTTGAGGTGTCTTGAATCAGTTTTCTTTTCTATCTCAGCTACAAATTAAATTATTTCATAAGTAATACATCATTAGAAAGCTTTTTTGATTTGGAATCGAACAGTGGAATACAGAAATTTGTACCGCCAGATGGCGCTGTAATATTTTAAAATTTCAATATTTCAATTTCTAATTATGATTAAATTATTTTTAATACATCATTCAAAAGATATTTTAAAGTTCTTTTAAATTATCGAAAGTTTTCAACAGATTTACACGTTCTGAGGTCTCCTGAATTAGTTTTCTTTTATATCTCAGTTATTAATTAAAAAAATTTCATAAGTAATACATCATTTGAAAGCTTTGTTGAGTTGATACACATTTTAAAGTACTTTTACATTATAGAAAATGGAATTCGAGATTTTACCCGATTTACACGTTTTGAGGGATCCTGATTTGGTTTTCTTTTCTTTTGTATCTTAGCTACTAATTAAAATAATTTCATAAGTAATACATCATTAGAAAGCTTTTTTGATTTGGAATCGAACAGTGGATTACCAGAAATTTCTACCGCCAGATGGCGCTGTAATATTTTCAAATTTCAATATTTCAATTTCTATTTATGATTAAATTGTTTTTAATACATCATTCGAAAGATATTTTAAAGTTCTTTTATATTATAGAAAGTTTTCACCAGATTTACACGTTTTGAGTTCTCCTGAATTAGTTTTCTTTTATATCTCAGCTACTAATTAAAATATTATCATGAGTAATACATCATTAGAAAGCTTTTTTGATTTGGAATCGAACAGTGGAATACAGAAATTTGTACCGCCAGATGGCGCTGTAATATTTTCAAATTTCAATATTTCAATTTCTAATTATGATTAAATTATTTTTAATACATCATTCGAAAGATATTTTAAAGTTCTTTTAAATTATCGAAAGTTTTCACCAGATTTACACGTTTTGAGGTGTCCTGAATCAGTTCTTTTTTTTAATCTCAGTTATTAATTAAAAAAAGTTCATAATTAATACATCATTTGAAAGCTTATTTTAGTTTAAAGCACTTTTATATTATCGAAAATGGAATTCAAGATTTCACCCGATTTACACGTTTTGAGGTGTCCTGATTAGGTTTTCTTTTGTATCTCATCTACTAATTAAAATAATTTCATGAGTAATACATCATTTGAAAGCTTTGTTGATCTGGAATGGAACAACAGATTACAGAAATTTTTATCGCCAGATGGCGCTGTAAGTTTTTTAAATTTCCTTATTTTAAATTCTAATTATGACTAAATTATTTCTAATACATCATTCGAAAGATATTTTAAAGTTCTTTTATATTATAGAAAGTGGAATTCGAGATTTCACCTGATTTACAATTTTAAGGTATCCTGATCAGGTTTTCTTTTGTATCTCAGCTAATTGAGTAAGACCGTTCAAAATTGGTATATGTAAGTTAATTAGGAGGGGCTGGAAGGGTGGGGAAGGAATAGGCGCGCAGCGCGCATGGGTTTGGGACCCGGTGCGAGTTTTTACCCGATGATAAATTTTTTTTTTTTAATTTTATTTTCTTAATAATAAAAATTAGAGTTGAGAAGGAATATGCGTGTTCAGCGCACGTATATCCTCAAACGTGAGCGCGCAACGCGCATGGGTCTGCGCTGCCGAAGGCAGTGGGGTCCCGGTGTGAGTTTTTACCCGATGCTAAATGATATATTTTTTAATTCCTTTTCTTAAGAATGAAAGTTTATGAGTAATAACATGGAATTTTGAGAAGTCATAAGGATGGTGAAGGAGTACGTGCGCGCAGCGCACGGGTCTACGCTGCCGAAGGCAGTGGGGACCCGGTGCGACATTTTTTTCCCGATGAGAAATTTTTTTCTCTTTTTTTATCACACGATAAAAATTAATGTAATTTTGAGAATTCATTAATTATTGTGATTCATTTAAAAATAGTGACCAGCAAAGCGGGCGTAGCCTGCTAGTACATAATGAAAATTGAAATATTCTCTTATAAATAAATAATATTAATGATAAGTCTGCAAAAAACCGCACTTATCGGCCGATATGCATTAAAAATTGATTTGCATTAATTTATCTCAAGGTGCAGATAAATGTTAAGGTTCATTAATTCTGCGCATTAGTTCTTGATCTAAAGCTGCCTCAAAATTTTGTCACACAAACACAAGTATTATCTAAAAATCGTTAAATTATATTCGAGTTATCTGGAAACATGTTATGCAAATTAATGGAATACCGCAAATTGAAAAATTTTACGAATGTAATCGCCAAATACTTTCTTCTTACGAGATGGAATAAAGTAATAATAATACTAATGGTAATAATGATAATAATTAAAAAAATAAATAAGTAAAAATAAAAATGATTATGAAAACAACAAATTATATATATATATATATTAATTTCGATATCAATGACAAAAATCAATTTGTATAGAAAAGGCGCTCAAAGCAGCACAAAATAGTATACAAAAACAATAATATATTTAAATAAAGATGAATGATGAGATCAAAGTGAAATGTAACAAACAACAAGAAACTTATCAAACAATGTTAATAAACAAGAAATATAGTTAAATTTAAACATTATTTAAGCTAGAAATTTAAATTATGCTGTGCCAATCTCTTCAGCAGGTGGGAACGCAGCTATTAAAAAACTATGTAGTACTAGCAGGTTTCAAAAGATATGCAGGCTAGCATACTCCAAATGTAAATTAAACTGAATAGTAATGAAAAAAAGAAGAGAAGAGATTGGCACAGCACAATTTAAATTTCTAGCTTAAATAGTGTTTAAATTTAACTAATTTTCTTGTTTATTACCATTGTTTGATAAGTTTCTTGTTGTTTGTTACATTTCACTTTCATCTCATCATTCATCTTTATTTAAATACTAGCAGGTTTTGCCCGCTTTGCTGGTCACTATATTAAAATGATTTCTTTTTAATTGAATAATTGAAACGTTTAAGTAAATGTATTTCGATTGGCGACAACTTTCGCCTCAGCTTTAGTATGAGATCTCCTCAGTGATATTTAAAAAAATTTCAAAACTGCAATTTTTAATCCCACTTACGAAGACATGTGACTTTTAATGAGTAGCAGATCATAGAATAATAATAAAGGAAGAAGGAGCGTACGTGTTTTGGTTTCGGTTTGTAAAATCCAGGAATGCCGGGTATAGGGTTGTAACTGTGCTTCCATCTGATTGGTTGGCGACTTCTTGGCGAGATTTTTGAATCGTCTCGTCTCTATGTCAATCAGTCTGCGAGGCAGCACCCACAACAAACAGCGACAAATGCGCTGAGGATGGGTGCCCTACTTCAAGGTTGAGAGGAGCAAAAGTAGCTTTCGCTGGCATTTTACTAGAAGGGGTTTGTAAGCATTAGAGTATTGGCGTGCTCCTTCTTCCTTTATTATTATTCTATGTAGCAGATTTTTTTTTTTTTTTCCCAAACGGTTTTCATACAATCTCCTGCTGTTGCCATCTACAATTCATACATTAGTTAATTTTAAAAAATCTAATTGTCCGATCGATAAGCTCTTTAATCCGTTGGATTCACAAAAATTGCTTCTTTCATTTGGTATCTTATTTGTAACGATGCGACTGATATTTCTAATTTATTTTCTAATTTATTTAATTTATTTTCCTCATTTTAAATAAATGTACTTTTCTTCTTCTTTTTTTATTCTGTCGAAAAAAAAATGGCAACAATTAAATTATAGATAAAATTTAAATGGCTAATTTATCAGAAATTAGAAGGTTATTTTTTTCACATTTTAATTAATTAAAAGAAAATTAGCAAGAAATTCGAAAATTCGGCTTCGAGGTTCATCAGGGGAGGTCATTACGAACCTGCATGCAAATTTGTGTAGCTCAGCCATCAGCCGTTTTCCTAAAAGGTTCTGGAAATACATACACAATGACACACACACACACACAAACATCTTATTTTATTATATGTATAGATAATATATATATATATATATATATACATAAATGATAGATATTTTAACCTTAATTATTTAGCACATATATATATAATATTAGGTGTATTTATTAATAAAAAAGTAGTTAAAAATAAACTATAATAAAAATAATAATAAATACTAACACCTATAATTTTTTGTTCTGGTTTTTCTTTTGTATTAGACTTCTGCTCTTCAACTGTTCCCCATCCTAATATATATATATATATATATATATATATATATGAAAAGTTAAAAAAAAAAATAAATAAATAAAATAAATAATTTTAAAAAAGTTACTAAGAAAATAAAAAAATAACAAAATATACTGAATACTCACCTTCTGCACCTCCACAAAAAGTGCACGGTTCTTTTTCCTTCTGTAAATATACAGAGATTTTTATTTTACTCAAAGAAGTTACTAAATAAAACTAATTCATATAAGAATTTGTTTAAAGAAAAAATTAACACAAATACGTATTTAATGATTTTAACAATAACAAAAAAAACATGCACTTTGCATATATTATTAACACTTTCCAGCAGCATTTATTCGTCGCAATGTTTGACCTCCAGTGTACTTTGCCTGCACGGACAGTCCCGCAAGCGAGACGGACAGACAGAATGACAGTTCGCCGACTAATTAAATTCACATTCTTAGTCACTCTTAAACATAGTTGGGAAGGGAAAGGCAACTGCAGTAATTTCCAGTTACTGCAGTTGTTGCCCTTAATGTATCTGAATATTTTAGTGTAGCCCTGTAAGTTTTTATACTAAACATACCATATTCCATAAAAATGCTCTTTTTAACGTATAAGTGATAAATTTTAATTTGATTTTGATTTGCACAATACAAAGTTATTTACACACTCTAAAACATGTTTTTTCTCCCCGAAAATGTAGAAAATAAGGAGATAAAAATCGATAACATAGAAGAAAGTAGAAAAACAAACAAACAAAAAAAAAAAAATCACAAAAAATAGGAAAAATTAGGAAAATTTTCTTTTTAAAAATACGAAAAATTAGGAAATAAATGCTAAATGAAAATGTGAATGCTAAAATTTGACAAAAAAAACATGTAATGTTAATTAAGTAAAATAAATAAATTAAAGTGGTGTACAACTCGATCAATTTTCTGTTACCAGCATTAGAATGCTGCGAAAACGAATTTCAGATTAAGGGGTAAGATAAGTGCTATACATGAATATACTCCAAAAACACTCAAAAACAGTTTTAACCACTTCTTAAAACTGACCAATCTTGACCAAACTTTTTTTGTGTCATCCTCATTTGATTTTCAATATGCCAAATTTGAATTTTCTGCCATTATTTGTTTTTTAAAATAATGATAACATTCAGCAGGTAGATCGATTACTTAAAATTTTATTTTCGTATTTAAGAGACCACAAGAGGAATAATTATAGCAAAATACCAGCATCTATCTACTATATGGGCAGGAGAAAATAATTAACATTCAGCAACGTTGCTAAATCAAATTTTGTCATGCCCTTACCAGGATTGGAAAAAACCCGTTTTTTTTTTTTTTTTTTTTTTTTTTTCCCCAGAAAAATCCCAGCCCAATGTTTTTTTTTTTTTTTTTTTTTTTTTTTTTTTTTTTTTTTTTTGGGGGGGGGGGGGGTTATCAGGGTTTTTTGGGTTTTTTCAGAGTATTTTCGAGTTTTATCAGTGTTTTCAAAAATATTTTCTTTCTAGCCGCTTTTAAACATTAATATATCATTCATAATAGGACAATTTAAAAAATAAATTCTAAATTATTCATTAAAATCAAAATTTTAAAAATTTAATTTTAAAATTTCTAGTCCTTTTATGATTAAGTTAAATATATATATATATATATATATATATTATAATTATTAAACAATTGTATTTTAAGTATCTAAAATTCTGTTTATCTGCCCGTTACAACAAAAACTGGATTTTAATAATTATTTAGTGTTGCTTCATTATTATTATTATTGTACTGAATAGCAGACCCGCATAATATACACGAACGCGCGAACGGCGTTCGCGGAAAATTTTCTGAACTTGCGGAAATTTTCCGCGGACGGTAATCGAAAAAAATTTGCTGATTTTACGGAAAATTTTCTGCAAACAGTTATCGTGGAAAAATTGTATGGCTACGTACTGGTCTTGCGGTTGAAACTTATCACACCACAAACTTTTTTTGGCTTTTACATCACAAACTGCGTGTGTCCACTTTTTAAAAGTCTTCGCGCGCGAACCTCCAGACCGGCGCACCAACGGAGTCCGTGACATCACCGCCCATGCGCGGTCCGCGGCGAACGACGGCACCGTGAAAGGAGCGCACGGGAAGCCAGCAGAGAGTGAAGAAAGACCGGGAGAAATAACGCACGCTGACCGTCAATCTGAGGTACGGCGCGATCCTACGAAAAACAAAAACGGATTGTTCTGAAATTTATTCTATTTGATTAATTAGTCCAAAAAAGGAATTGCCGGATATCATGTTGAATTTAAACGAAATAATTTCACTTTTAATTGAATTTGGAAAACAGTTCTTACGAATTAATTTTGAATATAAAAGTTTAGATTTTAGCTATTAATTGAAGTAAAGTTTAAAAAAATAAAAAGCTATTAATTGAAGTACAGTTTAAAAAAATAAAACTGTCGACTGATTTTACGTTTGCGATGACGTCATAGTTTCTCCCGCGTTCGTTTTTTGATAGTTTATGAATTTCAAATTTCTTTGTTTAACTCTGCCAACTTGCGCGGATTTCAGACGTTGGCGGATTTTAGATCGGCGGATTTTCAGTGCTCGACTGTATATATATATATATTTTTTCCTTTCCCCCCCCCCCCTTTTTTTTTTTTCTATTTTGGTTTTACAGTAGACTCTGAAATCTGAAAGATTTATGTATCACAGGCAACTCGGTTCTCAACTGTCAAAAGAGAATTTTTTTTTTTTTTTTCTTGCAGAAAATTTTTGCTTTAGATTTTGTGTTCGCGGAAAGTTTTTCATTTTATCTGAGTCTGCTGAATAGATTTCCATAAAATAGTTTTAATTATTGTTCCTTATACATTACTTAACAGGGTTCACTGTTAAAGTTTTCAGAATTTTTTTAAAATTTGATTTTTATTTATTTATATTTTGCATTCCTTAAGTCCCCTATTTTTCTTTATATTGACAAACAACTCTTTTTTCTTGCTCTTATATTTTTATGTATAATTTCTTATTGTATTTTAATAAGATAAATTTTTGTTTATTATTTATTTATTTATTTATTTATTTTATTTTATTTTTTTTTTTTTTCATGTGGAATTTTTCAGTTTTTTTTTTTTTTTTTTTTTTTTAATTATTATTATTATTTATTATTATTATTATTATTATATTTTAATAAAGCAGTTTGAGCACTTCCAATATTTCAGAAAATTCTTTGTTCATGTTCTAATAATGTATATAATATTTGTTTTATATTTATATGTTATTGTAAGTTAGATAAAAGTGCAATTTTAAATAAGGATTTTGAAAAAAACCCACTTGGGTTTCATCTTGGGTTTTATTGAAAAAACCCACCCGGGTTTTTCGGGTCGGGCAAAATCAAGCCAACCCTGACCCTCACTGACAGCTCAAAATGTAATACATTGATGGCGAAAGTCCCCACTATAGTAAAAATGAAAAAAGTGGAAAAGTTAAGAACATCCATAGAACATCCTAAAAAAAGTCTTACAAAAATATCCCCAAAAGTCCTTACGAATTCAAAATCTGTCCCTACACCCTCAAAATTTGTTAAAAGTCCCTATGCATAAGGAAAAATTTTTACAGTTGTCAACACTGCTCCTAAGGAGCTTTCCAGGACTTGGTAAAACTTAGTAAATCACTTATACCAATTCTATTAAATAGAAAACAAGGTTTTCACTCTATTTTGGATAGCTCTGATAATTCGTACAAATTATTACTACCACATGGCACATGCAGCACTTAAATTTCGCTCAATATGAAAAATATATAACATAACTGGAAATACACTTCCAGTACTTTCCAAGCATGTTCTAAATGTATTTAAATTCTTTTGTGTGACCCTGTAGACGAAAGGTAAAATTACTTTTAACATTTTCTACAAGAAACATACTTTAATGAATAGAAAAAATATATTGATTAAATTCATTTTGTTTAGTACAGAATAAACGGTAAAAAATAAAATCAGAATTGAGCTTCAAATAAAAGTTTTCAATTATTTAAAAAATTATCCCCGTTTGTCCTATACACTCCTTAAAAAAAGAAAAAAAAAAACAAAACATTTTCTATATTAGAAAGTTATCCCCCCCCCCCTTTAATTCTTTAACTTTCTACTGCCCAAATATCTGAGCAACTTTATTTTTATTTTTTTAATAAAAATAAAATAAATAACTTCAATAATATTTATAATAAAACATTGCTTATGTTTTTTTTTTTTTCTTTCTGAAAAGTGTATTTGAACAACTATCCAAACAAAAGCACACAATTCTGAAATTCGTTTCTGTCTTTTTCACACTTAGAATAATTAGAATGAAAACAACAGCTAAGAGTGGATTCCGAACCATTATAAACTGGGATAACCTAGAACCTAGGCACCTGAAAGCCGGCCATCAGACAGGCACATATAGTTTTGTGAAAATGATCAAATAATAATGGAATAAAAATGAATTAGATGGAACTTCGATCTGTAACCTCCATCTGCACACTGAGAAAAAATATATATCGCTTTCATCTAGAACGAATAAGTGGTGAGTTTCTAAATCCCTGAACTAGCAATATAGATTTCTGAGCTATGCGTACAAGGCACGCCAATAAGCTGAATAGACGAAATGGTTGAGAATTTCTAGTTTATACATTTCTAGATGGTGAAACAATATTCTGAATCCTTTGTATTGTGAGAAATTCTCGCTCGATTTTCTAAAATTGGGTAATAAACAAAGATTATAGTCGTTGAAATATGCCTCTTGTATTCGCATTTATTTGCAGAGATTTTTAAATAACTTTGTAATCGAGAATAATAGGCAAACGCTTCAAAATTCTAATAGGGGTTTCTAGAACTCGCTTTCGAAGGGGACTAGAATTTATAAGGAAGACACGGAACTATTTTTACCAGAGCCACAATCTAGATTCTAGATGTCAGTTACAGAATTTTTCGCAGTGTAGTATAGCTGGAGATAGAAAATGTTCAACCTCTTGCAAAGACATGCCCTTCCTTTCATCAAACACAGTAGTGGAATAAAAAACTTAGATGTTCATTCTGCAAAATGCTTGAAGGATGGATGTAGGATTTTAAGGCTGATTGACTACGCTGGGTTCCTAGGCCTATAGGTGGAATGCCCTCCGTGGGGGATCTCTCTAAGGGGTCCTAGCCCGTATTTACGCGAGTTTTGGAGAAAACCACGGAAAATTCCGAACGGCTAGGTCGGTGAGCGCAAACTGGGATCGAACTGGGCAATTCCCATCTACCTTCTTTGAGTGCAGAACCGCTCGGCCACTGGTGGGCCAAATGTTTGAAGGGAACTCTCTTCAAAAGATATGGTTGACGTACAAGTATAGTCTCGAAAGTACAGAATCTCGACACTCACAAATTCCAGATTTTAGAGATTTAAAAATTAAAGGTTGAATTTGAGTAAATAAATAACATTTACTCTTAAAGTATCACTAAATCTTTATATGTTTCTAATTTACTTGAAAAATATAATTGTAGTGTATTTCGTCATTGTATTCCTGATTTAATCTATTGGACTGTTGGTAAGTGACGTCACGTCCAATCAATGATCTGTTCATTCCTTTTTACGTTTATCTCTGCTAGAACAGATCGCAGTCTTAAAAATGTAGTCGTTCATGTTACTTGTATTTTTCATCTGTATTTTTCATCTTAGTCATCTATTAAATGTTATGTGTTTAAAAGGAAACGCCTCGTCATATCCTAGTTATGGTTTATAAATCTTCTCCTGTCCACAAAATACTATAATGGTGACGAGATGAAAAAGAAAAAAGCAAAAAGAAGTTTTGCTCTTCAACATTTAAATAATATCTACTTCAAGATGATTAAAAATGAAATCTGCAGTTCATAAAAAAAAAAAAAGAACGGAATATCTTCTACACATGTGTTTATTCAAAATCTACTTATTTCATAAAGAAAATTGATATTTCGAAATGAATCATTATGCGATCGGAGACAGCAGCAGTTAATATCATTGTCTGGTGGCGGGCAGGTACGATTTAGGCGCCAGTGAGTGTAATTATCGTCTGCGATAATCTGCGACTTTTTATTTTTTCGGGAAAGAGAAAAAAAAGAAAGGTATTTACACATTTATTTTATTTTTTTTTTCTTTCTGTTCTTTTATTAGATTGCATGTTTTTATTCTTAGAACTAGTATATTTTCATTAAAAATGTTTCAAAATTTTAAAGAATTCAATGATTCGATTGAATGTTTTGATACTTATATTAGAAGACTAGAACAGAATTTTATTTTGTTTGATATTAAGGATGAAAAAAAAGTTAGTGCCTTAATAACTTTTATAGGCCCGAGATTATATAATTTACTTACTAATTTACTGTTCCCAGATCTCCCTGAATCAAAAACTTACACTGAATTAGTAAATGTCTTAACAAAACATCTATGTAAAATTCCAAACAAAATCAGTGAACGGATTAAATTTAGAAAATGTTGTCAAGGAGATAACGAATCTGTGCAGGATTTTAGTGTTCGATTAAAGAAGCTTACAACACATTGCGCGTTTACAGGCGAATCGCTGTCAGAAAATTTGTTGGAACAATTTTTACGCGGATTAAAAAATGAAACAATCCAAAGCAAATTAATGTCTCAGGTTGAAGATTTAACATTTGAAAAAGCAGTAGAACAAGCCGTAACTATGCAAAGTACTGAAAATGACATGATAGAATTACAAAATAAAAATTTGAATTTGAATAAAGTTTCTGTTAGTGTTAGGAAACCAAAACAAAATTATTCTCAAAATAACTTAAGTAAACAAAATGTGAACAAAACTGCGAGTGCAAATAAAAGTAAAACTTATTGTTATCGTTGTGGAAATAGCTCTCATTTAGCAAATGTTTGTAAATTTATTAATGCAGTTTGCAATTTTTGTAAAAAACGTGGTCATTTGAGTAAAGTGTGTCGGAACGCACAAAACAATGTTACTCAAAAGAAAAATGTAAATGTTCTTGATACTGTAGACATTTTGTCGTTACAATCTGAAGGCACTAAACCTATAAAAATTTGGGTTTTGATAGAAAATAGTGCTAAAGCAGAAATGGAACTTGATACGGGATCGGCGATTTCCGCCGTACCGATAAATCGTTTTCGGAGATTATTTCCAGAACATAAAATGTTTCCTGCTGATGTACAATTAAAGACAGCCACGGGAGAAATTTTCCAGCCCGAGGGATTTGTTAGAGTAAATGTAACTTACGAAAACAAAACTAGGAATGTTAAGTTATATTTAGTTAAAAAAGACAATTTTCCTTTATTGCTAGGTAGGGATTGGATAACTACATTTAATATATTCCCAAACAATTTACAGACTGTTCCGGTAAACAAAGTACAAATCTCGGATAATTTAAATAATTTACTAAATGAATTTACGGATTTATTTACAAATAACGTAGGTGAAATTAAAAATGTTAAAGCTGAATTACATTTAGAGAAAGACTCATCACCAATATTTTGTAAATCGCGAACAGTTACGTATGCATTAAGGAATGCGGTAAATGAAGAATTGGAAAGATTAGAAAATGAAGGGATAATAAAAGCTGTTAGTACGAGTAAATGGGCAACACCTATTGTTCCGGTGGTAAAACCTAATGGGAAAATTCGTTTATGCGGCGATTTTAAAGTCACGGTAAATAAATTTTTAAAGGTTGACAAATACCCGCTACCAAAAATTGAGGATATATTAGCAACTTTAGGGGGTGGATTACATTTTACAAAAATTGATTTAAACCAAGCATACTTGCATTTACCGGTAGAGGAAAATTCACAAGAATTACTTACGATTAACACTCCTAAAGGATTATTTAAATTTACGCGATTACCATACGGAATTGCCAGTTCGCCAGCAATATGGCAGAGAACTATTGAACAAATTTTAAAAGGTATAGAGGGTATTTCAGTTTTTATTGACGATATATGTATCTCAGGGGAAACTGATGAAATACATTTAGAGCGATTAAAACAAGTGCTAGAAAGGTTACGTGAATATAATCTTAAAATAAATAAAGAAAAATCTTTTTTCATGAATGATGAAATTACATATTGCGGTTACAAAATTGATAAAAATGGCATACACAAAACGCAAGAAAAAATTTCTGCTATTTTAAATGCTCCAATACCTCAAAACGTAACTCAAGTAAAAGCGTTCCTAGGCTTAGTATCTTACTATTCTAGATTTGTTCCTAAATTATCTACGATTGCTTATCCTCTAAATGAATTATTACGTAAAAATGTAAATTTTCAGTGGACTAAAAAATGTGAAAATTCATTTAATGCAATTAAACAGGAAATTACTTCCGAAAGGATTCTCACCCACTTTAATCCTAAATTACCCTTAATTTTAGCCACTGATGCTTCTCCTTATGGAATTTCGGCAGTACTTTCGCATACAATGCCAGATAACTCCGAAAAACCCATAGCTTTTGCTTCTAGAACTTTATCTTCTGCAGAAAAGCGGTATAGTCAGGTAGATAAAGAAGCGTTATCAATAATTTTTGGTGTAAAGAAATTTTTTCAATTTTTATATGGTAGGAGATTTACACTGTATACAGATAGTAAACCCCTAGTTTCCATATTTTCACCCGTAAAAAGTATTCCGGTACTTTCGGCAGCTAGAATGCAAAGATATGCATTATACTTACAAACATTTAATTATGATATTAAATATAAAAAATCTGCAGAGCACGGAAATGCCGATGCTCTATCACGTCTTCCATTACGTAGTGAAGACTTACTGCTGCCGTCGTCCGATTCGCTACAACCAGAAAAAGTGTCACCAACTTTGTCACCAAATTTATTTGGCAACCTTGATGAATCCGATTGTTTATTTATTCATCAAATCACATCGTTACCGTTAAATACAAAGATATTATGTGCAAGTTCTAAGCGAGATCCAACATTGAAAGAAATGTACCGACATTTAATATCAGGCACACAGATGCCAAATTACTTACTTTTTGGACATAAACAACAGGATTTTTCTATACTAAATAATTGCATACTACAAGGGAATCGTGTTGTAATTCCTACTCTTCATAGACAAAAAGTGTTGGAAGATTTGCATTTTGGCCATTTTGGCATAGTAAAAATGAAAGCACTGGCACGTAGTTTTGTATGGTGGCCAGGTATTGATAAAGACATTGAGAATTTAGCAAATAACTGTTCTGTTTGTATTAAATTAAAACATAATCCTCCTAAAATGGAAAATCATCACTGGGAATGGCCTACAACACCTTGGAACAGAATACATGTAGACTTTTTTGGTCCAATGATGGGGAAAATGTTTTTAATCGTAGTAGATGCCCACAGTAAATGGACAGAAGTGTTCATTGTTCCTAATACTACTGCTGAGAACACTATAAACTGTCTTTCTTCGCTTTTTGTCAGATATGGCTATCCTGTGTCCCTTGTGTCTGATAATGGGCCACAATTCATTTCAGAACAATTCGAAAATTTTCTACAAAGTAAAGGCATAAAACATAGTTTAACTGCACCATATCATCCCTCTACAAATGTTCAAGCCGAAAGATATGTCCAAATTATTAAAAAAGGATTGAAATCCTTAAGTTCAGAACCCGGAAATCTCCAATTTAAGTTAAACGAATTTTTATTCCAATACCGAATAATGCCTCATATTACAACAGGGGAGAGTCCCGCATCATTATTTCTCAAAAGAAATATCAGATCAAAATTAGATTTGCTTGTACCAAATGTTAAAAATTATGTTGAAAACAAACAACATAAAAATGTTTTTAACAAGAAAAAGATAAGAGAATTCTAAATAAATGAAAAAGTTGCAGTACGCAATTATACATCAGGAGATAAATGGAAAATAGGTAAAGTAATTGCCAGACTAGGTAAACTACATTACAAAATTCAAGTAGGTTCATGTGTATGGAAAAGACACGTTGATCAAATGAAAAGTGTAGGTTCCAGAGTACAAGTGGAGGAAGCTACAAGTCCTGGTGCAAATATTTCCATGGTCCCCGATAGCAATAGTCCACACCTACAAAGCAATGGAGAATCTAAGTCTGGTAGGAGGCCTGCCATGATACTAGATCCAGCGCCAACCGATCCTGTCAGTACACCAGATCCATTGCCAACCAATCCTTCCACTACATCAGATCCAGTACCAACCGACAGTAGATCTGTGTCTACAAAGCCTGGAGAAATTGACTGTGATAAAAATATCAACAGTACTGTAAATAATGAACTAAAATCTGAACATTCAAAACTTAAAAATGCTAATTTGTCTTTTTCTGAACAGGTTGTAAGAAGATCATCTAGAGTAAGAAAACCTCCCATCAGGTATGGTATACGGAATTAAGGGGAGGAGAGTTGTAGTGTATTTCGTCATTGTATTCCTGATTTAATCTATTGGACTGTTGGTAAGTGACGTCACGTCCAATCAATGATCTGTTCATTCCTTTTTACGTTTATCTCTGCTAGAACAGATCGCAGTCTTAAAAATGTAGTCGTTCATGTTACTTGTATTTTTCATCTGTATTTTTCATCTTAGTCATCTATTAAATGTTATGTGTTTAAAAGGAAACGCCTCGTCATATCCTAGTAATGGTTTATAAATCTTCTCCTGTCCACAAAATACTATAATAATGAAAGTAATTAACATTTTCTACAAGAAACATACTTTAATGAATAGAAAAAATATATTGAATAAATTCATTTTGTTTAGTACAGAATAAATGGTAAAAAATAAAATCAGAATTGAGCTTCAAATAAAAGTTTTCAATTATTTAAAAAATTATCCCCGTTTGCCCTAAACTATCCTTACAAAAAAAAAAAAAAAACTTTTCCCTTATAGAAAGTTATCATCCCCCCTCCCCCCCCATTCTTTAACTTTCTACTGCCAAAATATCTGAACAACTTTATTTTATTTTATTTCTTTTCTTTTTTTAAATAAAAACAAAATAAATAACTTCAATAATATTTATAAAAAAAAAACATTACTTATGTTTTCCTTTACTGAAAAGTGTATTTGAACAACTATCCAAACAAAAGCACACAATTCTGTAATTTGTTTTTGTTGCTCTGTGATTATCTTTTGCACACTTAGAATAATTACAATGGGATCAACAGCTTAGAGTGCATTCCGAACCACCACAAACTGGGATCTGAACCTAGAACCTAGCACCTGAAAGCCGGCCATGATACAGGCATACATAGTTTTGTGAAAATGGCCAAATAATAATGGAATAAATATGGATTAGATGGAACTTCAAATTGTAGCTTCCATCTGCAGTATAGCTGGAGATAGAAAATGTTCAAGCGTTTGTAAAGACAAGCCCTTCCTTTCCTCAAACACAGTAGTGGAACAAAAAAAATTGAAGTTCATTCTGCAGTTTGAAGGATGAATGTAGGATTTTAAGGCTGATTGACTACGCTGGGGTCCTAGACCTATAGGTGGAATGCCCTCTGTGGAGGATCTATCTAAGGGGTCCTAGCCCATATTTACGTGAGTTTTGGAGAAAACCACAGAAAATTCGGAACGGCTAGGTCGGTGAGCGCGACCTGGGATCGAACCGGGCAATTCCCATCTAGTACCTTCTTTGAGCGCAGAACCGCTCGGCCACTGGTGGACCACATGTTTCAAGGGAACTCTCTTCAAAAGATATTATGGTTGACGTACAAGTATAGTCTCGAAAATACAGAATCTCGACACTCACAAATTCCAGATTTTAGAGATTAAAAAATTAAAGGTTGAATTTGAGTAAATAAATAATATTTACTCTTAAAGTATCACTAAATCTTTATATGTTTATAATTTACTTGAAAAATATAATGAAAGTAAAGTACAAATTATATTTTATCAAAAACATTTTTATTTGTTTTAATTTTTGTTTAAGTGAAATAACTTCTTTACTCCTATACTACATGGATACATGCATAGTCTGTAATAAAGTTTTAAGTCTTTTGTTGTTCTACTTAATACTTCAATTAAACTTTCAATTTTTTTTATTTTTTATTTATTTCAATCATTACTTGTTTTATATTCTTAGAATCACAATATATATATATATATATATATTTTTCTCTAACCTTTGTTCAGTCTTGTTCGCAATGATATCATGTTAATTTCATGGAAAAGTAGACAAAAAAAAAAAAAAAAAAAAAAAAAAAAACCATTTTTAAAACTTTCAAACAAAGTTGAAAAATGTTAATAACTTCGGTTTGTCTGTCTGACCGCGCGCTAACGCCCGTAAATATTTATGGAATTTCTCGAAACTGATACATGTTATTCAGGTTCATTATCGGATGTTCCCACTAAAAATAGAGCATATACCTCGAATGGTTTGTATACAGGGACACCTGAAAGTTTTCAAAAGCATTGTGTTCCATGACAGGTATTTACATAAAATATACTTTCTTGCATTTACTTTACACAAATCTTAATGAAATTGAACTATGTTATTAAGTTTACTTTCAGATGTTTTCTATAGAAATTAGAGTAAATATAACCACTGGTTTATGTACAGGGACGCCCGAAAGCATTCAAAAGAATTATTTCTACAAACCAAATTTTAATAACTTTACACAAATTTCAATAAAATTGAAATATGTAATTCATATGCACAAAAGAATGCTTTCTATAGAATATGATATGATTTGCATTAGGATTTATAGGACCACATAAAAATATTCATTTACATTAAGGGATAATATTGGAAATTTTCTGGAATTTCATTTTCGTTTACAATAAGCGTTTTTAACACTTTCTAACAATTTTAAATGTGAATATGAATGTGAATTTCTGTATCTGTCTGTACAACTGTCCATCTCTCAATCTGTCCGCCTCGAGAGTCTGTAAATATTTTATATATATTTTTTTAAATGATGTATGTTATTCAACAAGTTCACTATGGAATGTTTCCTATTTAAAATGGCATTAATGGATCTTGTATAACTGGTTTGTGAACAGGGACACTAAAAAAAAAAAAAAAAAAAAAAAAAGCAAATGCATTGAGTTGTAAAACAGACATTTAAATAAATCGCATTTAAGTAATTTTCTAGTGCTAAAAGCATAAAAAAAATCGACATTTATCGTTAATATAATAAAATAATGTTTTGTATAGAATAAGATATGGTTATAATTCAAATTTACTTACAGGGTTACACTAAAACATTCAGATACATTAAGGGCTGCATTTTATTTTACGTTAAACATTTTTATCACATTCCAACAATGTTTTAAGAGCGATTATAAATTCATTTAGTCTGTCTGTATGCCTTTAAGTCCTTCTTCCTGTCTGTTCTGTAATAACCTTAGGCAGGAAAACATTAAAAGGTAGACGATATAACAATTGCGTGCAGATAGAAAGTGCTAATAATAAATGCGTACCGCAGGATTTTTCCTTCTTGTATTTTGCACAACATTTGACCTTCAAATGTGTCTCATCTTAGGGCAATTGAGTGATAAAGATAATTTACTGAAAATATGCTTGCCTTTTTATTTTTATTTTATTTTATTTATTTTATTTTCGTCAGTCTGTCACATTATTATTATTAATTATTTATTTATTTAATTTTTATTATTTTCAGTCTGTCACATTATTTTTACCTTATTGTAAATTATTTTTCTTAAATTAAAAGTTTTGTATTATTTATAAGCAAGACGTACGCTCGTACGCATATATGAAGAATAAATCTATCCCTCACAAATGAAATTAATAACCATCTACGTTCTGAACGAATGATTGGTGCTTCCATCTATTGACAAAATGAAAAACAAAGATAATGGATAAATATGAATAGCTTTAATTGCGGATTTTATAATATTTGCTTTTTTATATTACTCATAGAAATCTTACATGCACAATAATAATAATAACAATAATAACAATAATAATAATAAGAGTAGAAGCTTTCACGAAGTAAATAAAAACTAAACCTAAATATAAATTAAATAAGAAAAATATGAATAAAAATCGCTCAGTTAAAAATTCAATGGTGCTGCTATCTATCCTCAAAATAAGAAATTAAATCTAATATTAAACAAAAAATAAGTGCAATTAATCTTTAATTGTAGATTTTAAAAGTTTCCGGAATTAGGAAAACCTGGATAATCAAAGACTGTACTATATTTGATTTTAAAAATAATTTTTAATTAAGATTTGAAAAAAAAAAAGAAAAAAAAAAAAAGCTCAATTTTTAATCTTAAAATTTCAAAAAATAAATGTCATTTTTTAAAAAACTCTATGAAAAGTAGTAATAAATAAGGAAAAAAAAAAAAAAAACAGGGGAAAAAGGCAACAGTTAGAAAAAAGTAAGAGAAAATAGGAAAAGTAGGAGCTCTGCGAGGTCTGTATTAGATTTAAATATGATTTAGAAAAATGCCTCTCACAAAACACAATGTATTGTGATTCTTTTGGGTTTCTCTATACACACACTAGTTGTGAAATTTATATTATTTTTAATAGGGCACATGCCATAGTAACTAATGCTTTTTCGAAGAAATTCAGAAAATATCTACGAGCGTTAGAAGCCGACAGACAGAGAATTAGGCGGAAAAGAAAGAAATACAGTTAGACTAATTTCAATCATCAAATTTAGAAAGTATAAAGAACGCTTAATAAAACCGAAAATACAGTTGCACTAATTTCCAAATACAGCACTTAATGTATCTGAATGTGTAGGTCAGTAAAACTTAAAACAAGTCATACTATTTTCTATAGAAAATATCTTTTAGCGCATGTGAATAATAAATGTCAATTTCATCATGATTTGAGCAAAATAAAAGTATTAAAACATAGTTTATAGAAATAAATATCTCGCATCAGAATGCTTTAGAATTCTTTCGGGCATCCCTGTATACAAATCATTGGTGTTAATTACTCAATTTTTAATAGGGAACATTCCACAGTGAACTTGAATAACGTTATCAGTTTCAAGAAATTTCGTAAAAATCTACGGGAGTTTTTCCGTTATTGATTATTACTATTTTAAATTGTTTTGTTTTTAGAAATTTTTTATTAAAATTGGATTGTGACACTGCGTCTTCGTGTCAAGCTACAAAACAAGGGGCATTCACTTTAAAATAAATATAAGCAATCTTTTACGTTGCACGTTTGTTCAGTTGGTTAAAGCATCATGCTGTGCTGATAACGCGAGAGTGGTGGGTTCGGTCCTCGAAGGAGATGTGCTAGTGTGTTTCATAGATATGATTTGTTAAAAGAAAACTTTTCATGGTCTACGCAGTATCCTAAGAAATTTTAATTAGTTTTTTAAGAAGCTTTTTTTTAGAAACTAAAAAGCACAAAATAAAAAGCTTTTTTTAGTAACTAAAAAGCACAAAATAAAAATTTAAGTAAAAAGGAAAAAATATATAAAATCAGTGGAAGCTTTTTGTTGTGGAAACCCTAAAAAAAAAAAAAAAAATCTTGGAGATATATGCTGTAAAAACATAAAAATTTGAACAATAAGAAGATTTTAAAGAAAAATATAGGTATTTCACTGTTGCAAGAGATGAAAATCTTTAAATATTCAAAATATTTTAAAATATATGTATGTATATATATATATATATATTTGGATTTGTTAGATGTTTTCTAGCATGTTCTATGACTTTTCTTGACTGTCCTTTGAATTTTGGTTAGAGCGTCGGGTTGGATTGTCGGGATTAAAGCCGATTCGATTGACAGTACTAGGGTCCCAGGCCTGAGAGGAGGTGGTCCCCGTGGGGGGTCTTTCTAAGGTGTCCTAGCCCGCCAGTATTACTCAAGTTTCGAGAAAGGCTAGACCGACGAAAGGCTAGACCGACGAGCGCGCCCTGATATCAAACTTGGCATTTCACGTCTACCAGCTTTGAGCTCAGAACCACTCGGCCGTTGGTTTGGTTAGAGCGTCGTGGTGATATCGCGATGGTCGTGGTTTCGATCCTCGAATGACGATGTGCAATTTTTTTTTTTTTTTTTTTTTTTTTGCGGATAATTAAAACAAAACATGCCAATTGATAAAAGAAAGTTTTTAGTTGTCTACACAGCACCATAAGAAATTTTGATTTAAGAAGCTTTTTAATAGCTAAAAAGCACAAGCACAAAATAAAAATTTAAGGTTAAAAAAAAAAAATAAAAAAAATCTTTTTAAATTAGAAACTTTTTATTTTATTTTATGCTTCTTAGGAGTCCACAATAAAAAGTTTCTACTGTTAAAAAATGTTTTTTATTTTTTTGCTTAAATTTTTATTTGACTGTCATTGGATAAAAATAAGGGGGCGTCCATTAATTACGTGAGGCGTTTTTGACGATTTTTTGACACCCCTCCCCCTGGTGAGATTTCGTGAGATTTGGCTCGACCCCCCCTCCACTAGTCTCACGTTTTCAAAATTTGTACTTTTAATGTTAATGCGTTGGATTTATTAAAAAAAAAAAAATAATAATAATAATAATAATAAATGCTTTATTATTTTTATTGAAGACTAGTTTTTAAGATTGCATAGATCGTAGTTTAGAATCACAGTAATAAAATTGAACAATAAAATACTTAAACAGAAACTAATATGAGTCGTTGTATAACGAAATATTTACGGGCGTAAACAAAGCATGTTGGAACCTATCTGTGCGTCGCTGTTACTCGGCTCGTACGCTGCAATGTTCGTCGAGTCGCGCTTGTGGCTGGCCGGTGTCACCCAAACAATTGAAAGGCTACTGTGCTGCTTCGCGACGTTCGAATAGCCACGATAAATATTATCGTGTCAGATCTTGCCATACCTAAGTCAAGAAACATGTTTTACTTGAATTAACTCAATTTTCTCGCAATTTTACACTGTTTTTTACGGGGGAAATATTACGTGATATTTGCCGAGACCCCCCCCCCTCTCTCCCCCACGTGAGATTGGGTGAGATTCGGCTCGACCCCCTCTTCCCCCTGAACACCTCACATAATTAATGGACGCCCCCTAATTTTTATTGTGCAGAATTACATGAAATTTTGCCTTATATTTTTATACTAAATAAAAAATATTAAAAAGCGAGATAACAGCGCTAGCTATCGAGCGATATATCTCAAAACGTAATCATCATCAATTTGAGTTAAAAGTTCAACTAGATACAGACATGAGAGTGCAGAAAATTAAAAAAGAGGAAACACGCGTGTTCACAAAATTAATTTTAAAAGAAAAATATCGCGCACGCTGAAATCTATACAAATGTACGTTCATAAAATTTATTTCAAATGAAAAATAATGCTCATAGGAAAAAACTATACAAAATATTTTAAAAGTGACAAATTAAACTAAAAGAATAATGCCCATCAACACAATAAAAAATGTGTTTAAAAAAAAAAAAAAAGTTAGCTCGCAATCAACATTTAATCATTTGGCTGGTGGTGGAAAATGGGAAAGAAGGGGGGGGGGGCAAAAAGTAGTTTATGAGAGAAATATTAAACACAATTCTACTTCTTTATGGGATCTAGAACATCATAAAGTAAGTTTACAATTAATATTGTGGATCGATAAATACTCAAAAATAAAAGGTTTCTCGCAGAATATTTGATCGGCAATGGTAAGATGAAAAGAGGGGGACAAAAAAAAAATCACATGAGTGGGAAATATTGAATAATTCTGTGCTTTTATATGTTATAGAATCTGATAAAGCATGTTTAAAAGGAATATTGACATTTATATTTTGGATGGAAAAAGATTGAGAATCTAAAGTTTTTCGTGGAGCGTTTGAACACTGATCGTTATTGGAGTTTGATTTTAATAAAATAAAAAATCGCGAAATGAACGAAAATCGCTAAAAAGCGGAAAATCGCGGATCCGCGGAAAATTCTCATGCCTGTAGATATCAAGTTTGGTTAAATTCCGTTGATTGATTCGTAAGACACAGCATCCTAAAAATGGTCAAATCGACTATTGGAGATCTCAAAACATATAAAATCATCAAAAATAGGAGGTTTAAAGACTCCAATACATTCTTGTGCAAGAAGAAATAAAAAGAATATAACACATTTCAAGGCGCCACTCCCACGGTGATCAAATATAACGAAGTCTAAAGAACGAAATGGTTCAGAACATTTGAAAATTTGAAGCTGTTTAGGATATATGTGAAGTGCATGATTTTTCTTTCACTTCTCACTCCTTTTCTTTTTCTTACTTATCTCTATATTTGGTGGAAGAAAGTACTATATTCGTGAAAATCCCAGTTTTCGAGGGATTTACATGTTTTGAGAGTCCCAAAACACGATTTGATCATTTAATAAAATATGAGTGGCATTTTTTTTTTTTTTTTTTTTTTTTTTTTTTTTGCGCAGATCTATCTTCAAAACTATTGTATAAAATTTAATATAAATTCATATGTAGTTTCACATTGATATAAATTAGTGTCTATCAACATTTAGTGCAAATTATCGAGCATGTGGCGCTCGGGATGCGATACAACGATTCCTCCCACTTAAGAAAAGCCTAAAAGTAAGGTTCGATTATGTAAAACCGAACAGAACATAATATGTATGATGGCGATTGTAAAATATTAAATGATTCAATTTCATTGCACATCGGCCGATAGGTGGCGCTAGTATGTTGCAATTTTTCCCGTAAGCAAAGCCTATATCTCAGATTCTACTATGCATAATATCACAAAACGTGGTATGTGAAACAACCATTATAAAATACTAAGCCGACTATTTTAGGGTGCATGTCGACTGAAGGGTGGCATTACTATGTTGCAATATATCCCGTGAATAGGAAAGCTCAATCTCAAATTTTATATTTGATATACGAGAAATAGATAATAAGACTTCTTCACACACCATAAATTTTAAGCCAGCACAACCGGTTTCGAAAGGACGTAGCCTTCCTTCATCAGGTGCGAAAAACACGTGCTACTGCCTTGGAGGCAAAAGTCTTGCTTTTGCCCCCAAGGCAGTAGCACGTGTTTTTTGCACCTGATGAAGGAAGGCTACGTCCTTTCGAAACCGGTTGTGCTGGCTTAAAATTTATGGTGTGTGAAGAAGTCTTATTATCTATTTATCGTTTGTACACCAGTTTTGTATTTAGTTTTGGTGATATACGAGACTCCAACTTACTATACTCCAACTTGATATATGAGATAACTATTAGGAAAACATAAGACTGACACAATTTGGGTGTATATTGGCCCATAGGTGGAGCTGTTTTTTCCCCTTTTCTGTGATTTTCCACATAGCTAGATCTCGGCATCTGTTGATTAAAATTGCACCATATTTAAAATCTTTATTGTAGAAAATTATGATTATTTTTTGTGTATGGTACACAGTACGTGGCACTGTTATATAGAATGATGCAGAAGAAAGTTTTGTAATAGCAACAATAAACGACATTTTACTTTCCGAACATACGTATGTAAGGAAAGAATTGTAATCGTGTCAAAAATCCAAATTCGAGATTTTGGTGTTTCTATATGTTTTGAGGTATCCCTGAGTCCGTTTTCACTATTTTTACGATGATGCATGTATGTGTGTATGTATGTATGAATGTGTGTGTATGTTTATGATTGAACACGCTAGCTTCTAAACGCTTTGCTCGAATGAGTTGTAAGTTTGTACGCATATTGCAAGTCACCTTAGCACGAACCCTATTGATTTTGATGAATCTAGCACTTATAGTTTTTTTACAGCGACACCAAGAAAATTTCTTTATCATTATGGCCTACTGGACTAAAATCTTAAAAGTGCCATAGCATCTAAATTCTTCATTCAATTGAGTAAACAATTTCTACACATATTATAGATCACAAATACTCAATCTTTATAGATTTTGGAGAATCAAGCACTTATAGTTTTTTTACAGGGACACAAAGAAAAATTATTTATCATTATTGCCTATGGGACCAAATTTTAAAAAGTGCGATAGCGTCTAAACGACTTACTAAACTGAGCAAACAATTCATACACATATTATGAGTAATAGTTGCATGAACTGCATAGATTTTAGTGAATCTAGCACTTCTAGTGTTTTTATAGGGACACAACAAATAATTATGTACCATTATGGCCTATAGGGTAAAATTATTTAAAGTGCGATAGCATCTAAATGCCTTATCCGTTGGAGTGGAAAATTTATATACGAGTTATAGGCTACCATCACACAAACTATACAGATTTTGGTCACAAATAAAAATTGTTCGTCATTAAGACCAATAGGCTCAAATTATTTAAAGTGCGACAGCGACTAAACGCCTTATTCAAATGAACTGAAAATTTATATAAATGTTGTACGTCATCGTCACACGAACTTTATGAACTTTAGAAAATCTAGCACTTACGGTTCTTTTTCAGGAACAAAATGCAAATTTCTTTATCATTTCTTTAGCATATGGGCTCAAACTTTGAAGTATGATATCGTCTAAATGCCTTATCCGATTGAGCTGAAAATTTATATAAATATTATAAGTCACTGTTGCGCTAACTATAAACATTTTGGTGAATCTAGCATTTGTAGGTTTTTACTGGGACACAACAAAATATTTTTTATTATTATGATCTAAGTGTTCGGTAAAATAGCGTTAATTAAACATCATGTACTATATAAAGAAAAATACTCAAACTCCCTATTATAATTTTCTCTCTTTTGTTTATTAATGACTCCTCTTACCCTACTTTATCTACAGAACCCTTCATTACTTAATGTTCGGAAAGTCCAGTAGAGTCACTCCAGATTTTTTTTTTCTCTTTTTGAAAAAAATTACTTTGAAAGTGTTATTCGAAATTGTGCATAATCTTATTACATAAGTACCTCAACTAAGCATAATCTTAAGTAATTTTTTTCCGTCAGAGGCTCATCATACTGGAATCCAAGTTTCTGCTTCAGTCTCCTAATATTCTGAGGCATGTAACTGGTTTTCCTAAGAACAAATTTTGGTACTTCTTCTTTGGGTTCTTCTTCTTCTTCTTTGGCTTTCGGTTCTTTTTTGGCAGTTCTGTAAAGAAAAAAGAATATCGTGTTAACATTGTATTATTATGTATAAAAATATTTGCTCGTAATATACATATATGGATATATATATATATATATATATATATATATATATATATATATTTAATTACTTTTATTGATAACATGGAAATGATTAAAAAAAAAAAAAATGCCACATGATTTTTTTTTTTTTTTTTTTTTTTTTTTCGTGGAGTAAGCCAACAATGATAAACACTAATAAGAGAAAACATGCGCCCCTAATAACATA
Source organism: Salticus scenicus (assembly GCA_963930645.1). NCBI lineage: Eukaryota > Metazoa > Arthropoda > Arachnida > Araneae > Salticidae > Salticus > Salticus scenicus. The sequence continues at coordinate 150,561,298 of OZ005659.1, forward strand.
ATACATTCAAAACAGAAAAGAAAAATACATATATAATGTCAGACTCGTGTAGAAAATGTATTGATTACATAACCTAATAATTAACCTATTTAATGAAGCTCTGAAGATGGAATTATCTACAAACTGACAATAAACAAAAACTATTAGATCTATTCATTTAAAGTGACTTCTCTCATACGTGACTGCAATATAAACAAGAAAGAAAAACCATGCAGTACGCATTGATTAGTAACACTTTCCAACTGAACGTAATTGTTGTATCGAATAACTTTTAATATTATTTGCCTACGTTATCACACAACGGACAGAAGGACTGAAAAACAAACAGGTAGACTAACTGATTTTAAAATTACTCTTAGGCATTTTGGAGAGTGTTAAAAAGGCTTAACGCAAAAGAAAATGCAGTCATTAGATTATAATTACAGCTTTTGATCTCTCTGAATATTTTAGTGTAGCCAAGTAAATCAGAAAGTTAATCATATCATATTCTATACAAAACATTATTTTAGAATATTAACAATACACCTCAATGTTTTTATGATTTTTACAGTCGAAAGATTTTAAAATATAACTATCAAAAATTTCTGTCCTAAAACGTAATGCATTGGGATTTTTTTTTTTTGTCCTTGTAAACAAACTAGTTGTACAGGACCTATTAATGTCATTTTAAATGAGGAACGTTCTATGGGGAAAATATTTATAAAAAATCTTTTTGTAAAAAAAATAGAACCGACTCCAAGAAATGGGTATGAAATGAAATAGTAAATTGCGCCTAAAATTATAAAATAATTTCCTTCGCCAAACAACCTATAACACTACAATTAATCATAACTTTTGAAGTCAGCGCAAAATTAAAAAAAAATTAATTAGTTTTTAAAGGTCTGTTTTTAGATCGGTAGCAACAAATGCTGTTGTCTCGAATGATCCATTTTGATGTTTCCTTTATTATTTTATCACTGTATACAATTGGTTTATTAGTAGCATCTACATAGAGCAGTGAACATTCCTTACAATGCGGTATTTATGTTTCTACGAAGTTAGAGTTTCCTTCGCAAATTTGGTATAACTTTGATAACTATCATACTTGGTGGCTTTTGGATTTGGCGATCAAAACATACACGTAAGGTGTATATTTTCATAATATATATTGTACGATGTATTGTTTCATATTCTTGGTTACTCTCTTAATATACCTTATCAAACTAACCATGATATCCTAAAAAAATTAAATATGTTTGCCAGAATATTTTGCTATTTTTCTTTCACCAAGGACGTCGGATACCAGGATCTTCTCCAACTTTTGCTGCTTACGAAATCTTATTTGTTTTCTTGAATCAAAGTTGTTTTCGGCTGCGTTTTGCAGGTGACAATGTGATATGTGTATATTGAATAGGATTTGATTTTTGTATTGAATAAAGTTATCAATTTTTATTTAATTTTGCGCAGACTTCAAAAGTTATGATTAATTGTAGTGTTATAGGTTGTTTGGCGAAGGAAATTATTTTATACTTTTAGGCGCAATTTACTATTTCATTTCATACCCATTTCTTGGAGTCGGTTCTATTTTTTTTACAAAAAGGTTTTATTTTTCTCTTTTCAGTGAAAATTTATTCATATAGTCGAACAACAAAAGACGTTCGACGGCAGCTTCACAAATCACAACTTCCAAAAAAAGTGACATAACTCAAAAAATGGTCACTCAAAAAATGTCACTGAAAAATACATGAAATGCACCCAATGTGAACAAAAAAGTTACATCTCCATCTAGAAAGTTATCCACTCGAGAGACAGTTGTGCCAGTTTTATTCCAGTCAAGTTATTTTTAAGTTGATTTTTCTCAAATGCTGCATTTTTAAGTTGGGTCACTTTTTTTGCCTTTATCGGATATGAGCAAAAAACTATCTGTTGAATGAACATGCGTTAAGTTAAAAAGTCTTTAGAAATGCAAAGGACGGATACGCTGTATTAGTGACCAAAAATTCTATTAGGCATATATATTGAACTTTACACTGAATACGTGTCACCCGCTGTGCTGGAAATTGCGCAGCCTAAAGTTCAAACAAAGAGCAAAATATGCATTGCAGCTGACGGACAGAAGTTTCAACATCGATACTTACATACTGCTTTTACCAGTGTAGCTGCATGCGCTCAGCAGCTAGAGTGAGAACAGACTTTTGTGAGTATCCTGTAATTTGTTTATATCTTAATGAAATCATAATGAAACCTATTTTAGGCAAAGATCAATACAACAAAAAAGTATTAAAATTATATCATCTCTTACGAAGTTAAAAGCTAACAAATTTCAACAACAACAACAATGAGAAACATGGTTTGTATTGTGAACCTCTTCCTTTATGAAGTTGGTTTAAAACGTCTATGCGTTAATCGATGTGACCGCTTACAATAACCATACTTTGAATTTTACATAGCATAAATGTCACCCGCTACGCTACAACATATACCCATACGCTACAACAAATGTCGTTTAAGTGTGCATAAAATAGGAAATTGTGAACAAACAAATGCACGTTTTAAGCGTTCTGTTTTTAGCATAAATGTCTAAACTATCTTTTCGTACTAAATCGATGATGCTCTGCAATTTTATAATTCACTTTTTTCCCTTGTCTTGAACCGTTTCCGAGATAGGAACGCTAACTCCACTGTTTTCCACCAGCATGTGACCGCTTACAGTAACAGTACTTTGAACCACAGAGTATACGTGTCATCCGCTACGCTGCAAAGTGTGCAACGTAGTTCAAGTGTGCACAAAGTAGGAAATTGCGAACAGATAACTGCACGTTTTAAGCGTTCTATTTTTAGGAATAATGTCTATAAACTGTCTTTTTGTAGTAAATCGATGATGCTCTACATCTTTGTAATTAACTTTTCTCCCCTCTTGAACCGTTTTTGAGATTGGAGCGCTAATTCCGCTGTTTTTCAAAAGATGGCGTTTTATTTTCTTTAGATTGCAAAAATATTACAATGGGATCTACATCAGACCAAGATCTTTACAACAAAACAAAAAGTATCAAGTAACCGTGTTTTGAACTATATAACGTATGTCTCACCAGCTACGCTACAACGTGTGCAATGTAGCTCAAGTGTGCATAGTGTAAGATATTGCGAAAAAACAAATGCACGTTTTTAGCACCAATGTCTAAACTATCTTTTCGTACTAAATCGATGATGCTCTGCAATTTTATAATTTACTTTTCCCCTGTCTTGAACCGTTTCCGAAATAGGAAAGCTAGCATGAATGTCTAAACTATCTTTTTGTACTAAATCGATGCTACTTTTCAACTTTGTAATTCACTTTTTCCTTTAGAACCGTTTTCGAGATAGGAAAACTAACTCCTCTATTTTACACCAGGTGGCGCAGCGGTTAAACCTTGTGCTGCATGGACCACTTTGCTATACTTACATACCATTTTTATCACTATAGGCTGCAGCCGTTTAGCAGTTAAAAGAGTTGGGACTGATTTTTTTGGCTACCTGTATTTTCTTTAGATCGTTAAGATATTACAATGGGACCTATTGCAGACCAAGACCTTTTCAACAAAACAAAAATTATCAAAATCGGAGCATCCGTTCAGAAGTTATGAGCTAACAAACATAAAAAAAAAACATACGGTTTGAATTGAGAACCTTCCTTCTTTTTTTGAAGTCGGTTAAAAAGAACACTCATAGAACACAATGCTTTCGAATGCTTTTGGGTATCCCTGTACACAAACCAGAAGAGATATTCACTCCATTTTCAATATGAAACATCCGATAGTGAACTTCAATAAAATTAATCAGTTTCGAGAAATTCCATAAATATTTACAGGAGTTAGAGCGCGGGCAGACAGTCAGACAGACATATGGACAGATACTCAAACTGAAGTCATAATCACATTTAAAAATGTTAGAAAAATTTAAAAACGCTTAATGTAAACGAAAGTACAATTCTAGCATTTTTTTATTATTAGCTCTTAATGTAACTGGATATTTTTGTGCCACCCTGTAAATCTAATGCTAATCATGCTATATTCTATGTAAATCATTCTTTTGTGCATATAAATAACATATTTCAGTTTCCTAAAACTTCGTGGTAAGTAAAGTTATTAAAATTTGATTTATAGAAATATCTCTCATAGAACGCAATGCTTTGGAATACTTTTGAGTGTCCCTGTACATAAACCGATAGTGGTATTTCCTCCATTTTATACAGGACACATGGAAATTTGAATAACATATCTCAATTTCATTCAGATATGTCCACAGTAAAGGTATGAAAATATGGTTTATAGAAATACCTCTCATAGAACACAATGCTTTGAAATACTTTCGAGTGTCCCTGTACACAAAGCAGTAGAGGTATAAACTCTATTTTCAATAGGAACGTCCGATAGTGAACTTGAATAACATATATCAGTTTCAATAAATTCCATAAATATTTACGGGAGTTATAGCGCGAAAAGACAGACACACAAGATACACAAAACTGAAATCATATTCACACTTAAAAAATGTTAGAAAGTGTTAAAAACGCTTAACGTAAATGAAAGTACAATTCTAGCAATTTTTTATTAATAGCTCTTAATGTAACTGGATATTTTTGTGCCACCCTGTAAATCTAATGCTAAACATGCTATATTCTGTGCAAAGCATTCTTTTGTGCATATAAATAACATATTTGAATTTCCAAAAACTTCGTGGAAAGTAAAGTTATTAAAATTTGATTTATAGAAATATCTCTCATAGAACGCAAATATTTGGAATACTTTTGAGTGTCCCTGTTCATATACCGATGGTGGTATTTCCTCCATTTTAAACAGGAAACACCCAATAGTGAACTTGAATAACATATTTCAATTTCATTCAGATATGTCTACAGTAAAGGTATGAAAATATGGTTTATAGAAATACCTCTCATAGAACACAATGCTTTGAAATACTTGCGGGTGTCCCTGTACACAAAGCAGTAGAGGTATAAACTCCATTTTCAATAGGGAACGTTCGATAGTGAACTTGAATAACATATTTCATTAAGATATGTCTAGAGTAAAGGTATGAAAATGTGGTTTATAGAAATACCTCTCATAGAACACAATGCTTTGAAATACTTTTGAATGTCCCTGTACACAAACTAGTAGAGGTATAAACTCCATTTTCAATAGGGAACGTCCGATAGTGAACTTGAATAACAGTTTCAAGAAATTCCATAAATATTTACGGGAGTTAGAGCGCGGACAGACAGACGGACAGACAGACAGACAAACAGACAGACAAACCGAAGTCATAAACACTTTTCAACCTTGTTGGAAAGTGTTAAAAATTTGGTGTGACACAACCACACGACTTCCATTACTTACTATTACACGTAATATATGCATCTTTTGGAGATATTACATGCATTTTTTGGAATTCTCCAGTAAGAGAAACTTGATACACGTATAAAGACATCAAAACAGAGTTTACATAGCGAGTTAAAAAATAAGAAAAATATAAAAAAATAGATAGAACATCATTTTCGAGATCTAAAACTGAACTATCTAATCAAGATGACGATTAATATTCCTTTAATAACCACGTAATACGTGAGAAAGGTTATCTAAAATGGATTAATGAAACAATTTTCAAGAAAATCTTTAGAGCCGTTTTTGAGATACCAACCTTTATTAGAACTTGGTACACTCAATTATTGTCCCTAAAACAATAATTACATAAAAAAGGATATTTAAAAGAGAGTTACTATGGGTAGTTTGAAAAAAACCTTACAGCCGTTTTTAAAGAAACGCGCTTGCAATATCTGAAATTGAGCTATTTATGCAGGGCGCCAATCAATTTTCCTGAACTAACCAACTATATCATTCGAAAGGCAGAGTGTTTATATAGCATCACTTTTAATACAGTGTTTATATAGATAGCAACAGGCGATAATCATAGATAGCAACTTTGAAGAGAATCGTCAGAGCCGTTTTTGAGATACGGACTTATGGTCCCATTTCCGGTTTCCGATGACCCACCACCAAAATTGGAAAATTCATCTGTACACCAGACCTGTGTGAATTATGAAGTTTAGTAGCTCTATCTTTATAAGTTTCGGAGATTATGATAGCCAGAAGATTCCACAGATACATACACACATACATACGCAGTGACAAATTGCCCAAACCTACCTTTTTGGACGCAGGAAGCCTTAAAACGTGTAAATCAAGAAAAACTCGATATCGAATTTTTGGACCGAATGCAATACTTCCATTACCTACGGTAGTATAGGCTAATGGAAGTAAAAATGGACAGTCTCGAGATTTAAACAAAACAATTCAACAAGCAGCGCTCGTTTGGCACGTCCTGCCCATGCAATAACTCGCCTGTATTCTGTCCTGTCGCGTTCAGTTATACAGTGATGCCAGATGGTCGAAAATTATTTCCTCAAACAGGTCTTCAAATTTCCCCAAATCAGGGTTTTTTTTTTTTTTCGAAAAAAATACCCAACTTGATTTCTACTAAAAAGGGAAAATAAAATTTAGTTAAAAAAAAAAAAAAAAACAAGACCTTCCGGCTTTTTCGGAAGGGTAGGTTGATTTCTTTTTCCTTATCAAGTATCATTTTGTTTCAAAATGGCGGCTGCAAATTACTAATGCACTTGGTAGAAATCTTGATGTAGGCTATGCACATATGGAGTTTTAAGCAAATCGGTTCATAAATACATTTTTATGTGAATTTAAAATTTTCAAGTGGCCGGCGCTTGGAAACAATAATGGTGGGTTAAGTTGACAGATATATGAAATGTATTTGTGAGATAAGTCTACTGTACACATATAGTTCGAATTAATTCAAAATCTCAAAAATTCGAATTAATTCAAAATCTCGTGTTGAAAAATTAAGTGGCTGCCACTTCGATCAAAATGGAAGAGAAAGTTGCTCATCTAAGATATCATTGCAAATTTGAAAATATATTTTTTTTTTTTTTCAAAGAGAGTAAGTTGATAAATGTTAGTTTTCTGCATTTCTAGTTTGTTTTAGCATTAAAATAGCCTAATTTTTCCTTAAAAACGCATTAAAAAGATCCAGTAACGCAGGAAATGAATTTGGCGCCAAATTTAGCGACTTTTTCCCTATGGCGACTTTTTTGGCGACTTTTAGCGAAAAAATACTTATTATCGATATACCTAAGATGGGCGCAATAACGTGATTGGTTCACGAGTTACGTGAATTTTCTAGATTTTTGTTGTTTGAATGATTAGTCCAATTTTCAACTTTGATTTGAATTGATTAAGTATTTCTAAAGTGTAATTTCAAGTGGCTGGAACTTAGAAACAAGATGTCGGGACAAGTTGCCCAGTGAAAACATTCAAGATAATTATATGATAATATCACTGTCCAAATTTGGTTCGATTTGGAGTATTATTTCAGAAGTTATCGTGATTTTAAATTTTCAAGTGGGAGCCTAATTTTAAGTGGCCCGCTTAACTTAAGATATCTGCCACTTTATTAAAAATGGCGGATATAGTTTACTAATAAACTTCATTAAGATCCCTACGTGGTCTGTATTTACATCAAAATTCAAACAATTTCGGAATACTCTTTTTACAATTTAAATTTGAAATTTTCAAGTGGTCTCCACTTGAAAACAAAATGACGAAGCAACTTGGTTAAAAAACTCATCTAAGATATTTATAAGATAAGTTAAGTCACTGTTCAAATTTGGTTCCATTCGGAGTATTATTTCGGAAATTTTAATGGTTTTAAATTTTCAAGTGGTGGCCTGATTTCAAGTGGTCTCGCTTAACTTAAGATATCCGCCACTTTATTAAAAACTAGCAGGCTTTGCCCGCTTCGCTGGACGTTAAACTTAAAGGATTTGTCAAAATGCTATATATTTATTAATAACCTAAGTTCTCGCTGTGAGTGGTAGAGGTTTTCTCGCTCGCAAAGTGAGGAGTCTGGGTCTCCACTGTCTTCGGCACAACTTACCCACTTCTTACTTCCCCACCCTCAGCGGGTGAGTTCGAAGTTTTGCAAAATCCCACTAATGTACATAATGCGTGCACTTAATCAATATCCACACACCAAAATTCGCCATTCTAAGATAATTCAAAGCTAATTCAAACGGAAAAACATGTTTTTACACATGTTTATTGACATCCGACTCCGAGAAGGGGTGGGGATTTCGAATTTCGTGAAATGAAGTTACAATAAGTGCCGGATGCATACAAACAATTTACGCACCAAATTTCGTGACCACAGAAGTCTTTAATAGACAGTATTATAAATAAAAAATAAAAATTATACAGACACGACATTATTTCATTATTTAAAACATGAAAATCTGACATTGACAGATTTTAATTTAGTGCCAGAGGCCTACAGATATTGTACAGCTGCAGATATTGTAACAAATAACGTTGGAAGTCCAAACTGTCTTATAGGCGCAAAACAACGTTTTTTCTCTTTTTCCAAATGAGGGGGGGGGTGCCTTGGGGGGACTCATGTCAAAGGTGTGCCTTGCGGGGGGAACTCATGTCAAAGTTGTACCTTGTGGGGGACTCATGTCAAAGTTGGGCCTTGGGGGGACTCATGTCAAAGTTGGGCCTGGGGGGGAACTCATGTCAAAGTTGGGCCTTGGGAGGACTCATGTCAAAGGTGTGCCTTGGGGGGGACTCATGTCAAAGTTGTACCTTGGGGGGACTCATGTCAAAGTTGGGCCTTGGGGGGACTCATGTCAAAGTTGGGCCTGGGGGGGACTCATGTCAAAGTTGGGCCTTCGGGGGACTCATGTCAAAGTTGTACCTTGGGGGGGACTCATGTCAAAGTTGGGCCTGGGGGGGGACTCATGTCAAAGTTGGGCCTTGGGGGGACTCATGTCAAAGTTGTACCTTGGGGGGGACTCATGTCAAAGTTGGGCCTGGGGGGGACTCATGTCAAAGTTGGGCCTTGGAGGGGACTTCATTCAATAAATCCCCATTCAATAAACCGACTGAAATAGGCCCTTAGCACAATTAAGAGTGTATTATAAAAATTCGACAACGCTGTACCGACTGAAATAGGGGTACCTTGGGGGGGGACTCATGTCAAAGTTGTGCCTTGGCGGGACTTCATTCAATAAATCCCCATTCAATAAACCGACTGAAATAGGCCCTTAGCACTATTAAGAGTGTATTATAAAAATTCGACAACGCTGTACCGACTGAAATAGGGGTACCTTGGGGGGGAGTCATGTCAAAGTTGGGCCTGGGGGGGGGACTCATGTCAAAGTTCTGCCTTGGGGGGCCTTCATTCAATAAATCCCCATTCAATAAACCGACTGAAATAGGCCTCTAGCACTAATTAAGAGTGACCTATAAAAATTCGACAACTGTACCGACTGAAATAGGCCTCTAGCACTAATAAATACAAAAAGCACAGCTTAAGTATCGGAACCCTTTGGTGACTTTAACTATTTTAAGCCATTTTTGCGATGAACTGAATTGGCTATCTCAATTGTGCAATCAAAGATCTTGGCGAGAAACGTCCGAGCTACTTCGGTTCCGAATTTCAAATTTTGCCAAAGGGATCCAATACTAAAGCTGTTCCATATCGAATCTGGATTGAAAACGGAAAAAGGGTAAAATAAATTAGAAATATCAGACCTATATTTATAAATTTGGTACCGAATGAAAGAGGCGAGTTTTCTGAATCCAGGGGTGCAAACAGTTTTTCGATGCGATAATTAGATATTAAAAAAATAACTAAAGTATGAAATTTAAGTGGCAACGGAAAAACGGAAAAAGGGGGAAATAAATTAGAAGTATCAGACCTATCGTTACAAATTCAGTACCAAATTAAAGAGATGATTTTTCTGAATCCTGGGGTGTAAACAGTTTTTCGATACGACAATTAGATGTTTTAAAATTAATTAAAGTATGAAACTCAGATTGCAAAACTTCATTTAAATCTTTTCATAATTTGTAGTGCGATTCACGCGAATGAAAAAAGTCTTTATCTTAAAAATTTATTTTTGCATTTTATTTTTCCATTCAAAGCGTTTTAGTGAAAAAATATTTATGGCGCATGCGCAGGCGTTTTTTATCCACAATTTAAACACTAATCAGAATTTTGAAAATTTCTATAGATATAATTTCAAGTTGGGTGAAGACGTAAGTTTCTGCCAAGCGCCGTTAAATTCCGTCCAGCCGTTCTCGAGTGATGCCCGGACAAACGTGTTTTAGTCTTTTACCCACCAGGGGGGAACGGGGGAGAATTTCCGAAAAGTTGATGGATATAATTTTAAGTTAGGTGAATACCTAAATCCCTGCCAAGCGCCGTTGAATTCCGTTCAGCCGTTCTCGAGTGATGCCCGGACAAACGTGTTTTAGTCTTTTACCCCCTAGGGGGGGAACGGGGGGGAATTTCCGAAAAGTTGATAGATATAATTTTAAGTTGGGTGAAGACCTAAATTCCTGCCAAGCGTCGTTGAATTCCGTCCAGCCGTTCTCGAGTGATGCCCGGACAAAAAAAGCGACATTCGGACACGATGACATACACACAGACACACACACACACACACACAGGCAAAATTTTCTGAAGTCATTTTCGGCTTTCATGGGGTGTAAAACGTGAAGATATCGCAAAATTTTTCGATTCCGACAAATTTACAGACAAAACTCTGATTTTATTAATATAGAAGATGGCGAATAAAGTTCATTAATAAAGTTATTTGAGACACTTGTATAATCTATGTATGCATCAAAATTAAAAAAAAAAAATCGGAATATGCTTTTTATAATTTGAATTTGAAATTTTCAAGTGGTCTCCACTTGAAAAAAAAAATGGCGGAACAACTTGGTTAACAAATTCATCTGAGTTATTTTATAAGATAAGTTAAGAAACCATCCAAATTTGGTTCAATTTGGAGTATTATTTCAGAAGTTTTTGTGATTTTAAATTTTCAAGTGGTAGAATGATTTCAAGTGGCCCCGCTTAACTTAAGATGTCTACCACTTTATTAAAAATGACGGATAAATTTCATTAATAAACTTCATTGAGACCCTTATGTGGTCTATATTTACTTCAAATTTCAAACAAATTCGGAATACGCTTTTTACAATTTGAATTTGAAATTTTCAAGTGGTCTCCACTTGAAATCAAAATGGCGGAGCAATTTGGTTAATAAACTCATCTAAGATATTTATAAGATAAGTTAAGACACTGTCTAAATTTGGATCGATTTGGAGTATTATTTCGGAAGTTATAGTGATTTTAAATTTTCAAGTGGTTGCCTGATTTCAAGTGGTCCCACTTAACTTAAAATATCTGCCACTTTATTAAAAATAGCGCATAAACTTCATTAATACACTTCATTGAGACCATTATGTAGCCTGTATTTACAACAAAATTCAAGCAAATCTTGCTTTAAATATGCTTTTTACAATGTCGGTTTGAAATTTTCAAGTGGCTGCCACTTGAAAACAAAAAGTCGGAGCAACTTGGTTAACAAATTCATCTGAGTTATTTATAAGATAAGTTAAGACACTATCCAAATTTGGTTCGATTTGGAGTATTATTTCAGAAGTTATTGTGATTTTAAATTTTCAAGTGGTAGAGTGATTTCAAGTGGCCCCGCTTAACTTAAGATGTCTATCACTTTATTAAAAATTACGGATAAATTTCATTAATAAACTTCATTGAGACCCTTATGTGGTCTATATTTACTTCAAATTTCAAACAAATTCGGAATACGCTTTTTACAATTTGAATTTGAAATTTTCAAGTGGTCTCCACTTGAAATCAAAATGGCGGAGCAACTTGGTTAATAAACTCATCTAAGATATTTATAAGATAAGTTAAGACACTGTCTAAATTTGGATCGATTTGGAGTATTATTTCGGAAGTTATAGTGATTTTAAATTTTCAAGTGGTAGCCTGATTTCAAGTGGTCCCACTTAACTTAAAATATCTGCCACTTTATTAAAAATGGCGCATAAACTTCATTAATACACTTCATTGAGACCATTATGTAGCCTGTATTTACAACAAAATTCAAGCAAATCTTGCTTTAAATATGCTTTTTACAATGTCAGTTTGAAATTTTCAAGTGGCTGCCACTTGAAAACAAAAAGTCGGAGCAACTTGGTTAACGAACTCATCCAAGATATTTATAAGATTAGTTCACTGTCCAAATTTGGTTCCATTTCGAGTATTATTTCGGGAGTTATCGTGGTGACAAAATTTTCATTATATATATATATATATATAGAGAGAGAGAGAGAGAGATAAACGAAGTGATTGCAATAGGTCGATTTCTAAAGAAATCAACCTAAAATCAAGCAGATTTAAGCTCAGATTATTCCCCAAATGAAGGCAATTTTTGGAAAAAATCCCCAGAGAACAATAAAGCTATTGAAAGTCCCTAGTCGTAGGGATAAATCATTTCGTTGCCAACATTGACAGAAAGCTGAAGAACTTCACAGATTTGTCCCAAAAAATTTTTAAATTCCCCAAAAAAGTCCCCACAAATATTTGGTCTCCAAAATTGTCCCCAGAAGCCTAAAAAATCCCCAAAATGGGCACAAAATCCCCAACATGGCACCACTGCTATACTTCCAGGTTAAAAGATTGAATTTCTAATCTCCATCACTCCCCCAGTGTTTAAACAACCATTTTAACTCTATCCATGCCTTAAATATATACATAGATTTTAAAATGGTGCAATCTCCTGCCAAAGACAGTGGGGACCCGGGCCGACATTTTACCCAATCAGAAATGATTTTTTTTTTTTTTTTTTTTTTTAATTTCTTTTCTTAATACTAAAAGTTACTGTTAGTGATTCATTAATTTTAGTGATTCATTTGAAAATACTGACTCGCCAGCGGGCGAAGCTCGCTAGTCTATATTAATAAAATCAGACTTTTGTCTGTAAATTTGTCGGAATAAAAAAAATTTGCGATATCTTCACGTTTCACACCCCATGAAAGCCGAAAATGACTTCAGAAAATTTTGCCTGTGTGTGCGTGTGTGTGTCATCGTGTCTGTATGTCGCTTTTTTGTCCAGGCATCACGGAATTCAACGGCGCTTGGCAGGGATTTAGGTCTTCACCCAACTTAAAATTATGTCTATCAACTTTTCAGAAATTCCCCCCCCCCCGTTTCCCCCTGGGGGTTAAAAGACTAAAACACGTTTGTCCGGGCATCACTCGAGAACGGCTGGACGGAATTACGGCGCTTGGCAGAAACTTAGGTCTTCACCCAACTTAAAATTATATCTATAGAAATTTTTAAAATTATGATTAGTGTTTAAATTGTGGGTAAAAAACGCCTGCGCATGCGCCATAAATATTTTGTCACTAAAATACTTTGAATGGAAATATAAAATATAAAAATAAATTTTTTAAGATAAAGACTTGATATGTCGCGTGATTCGCACTACAAATTATGAAAAGATTGAAATGATATGTTGCTATCTAAATTCCATACTTTAGTTAATTTTAAAAAATCTAATTGTCGTATCGAAAAACAGTTTACACCCCAGGATTCAGAAAAATCACCCCTATCATTTGGTACTGAATTTGCAACGATAGGTCTGATATTAGTAATTTCCCCTTTTTCCGTTGCCACTTAAATTTCATACTTTAGTTATTTTTTAAAAATCTAATTGTCGCATCGAAAAACTGTTTGCATCCTTGGATTTAGAAAAATCGCCCCTTTCATTTGGTATCAAATTTATAAATATAGGTCTGATATTTCTAATTTATTTTACCCTTTTTCCGTTTTCAACCCAGATTCGGTAGAAGGTTTTATATTTATATATAATTTTATTTTCCAGAAATAAAATTACAGAAATATTTTTAATTTCACGTAAATAATAATAAAAATTAGAGAGAAAAATACCTACAAAAGTTCGTGATTTTTTTTTAATCAGAAATTTGCATGTGGATAGATATTTTCATAGAGATATTTAGCATTAGTTTAATATTTTTATTTAATTAAGCAGTACTTTTCTTTCCTGCAGTAAAACAATTTTTTCTGTTGTTATTATGTACCTTATGAGGTTCTTTTATGTTCTCCCCTTAATTGTAAATTATTATAATTTGGATTTTATTAATATGTTTTATTTTTATTTTGTAAATATCAGAAAAGAATTTTTATTTTATTTTATTTATTTATTTATGTTGTGTATGGAACAGCTTTAGTAACGGATCCCTTTGGCAAAATTTCAAATTCGGCACCAAAGTAGCTCGGACGTTTCTCGCCAAGATTTTTAATAGCACAATTGAGATAGCCAATTCAGTTCATCGCTAAAATGGCTTAAAATATTTAAAGTCAAACAAAGGGGTTCCATACTAAAGCTGTGCTTTTTGTATTTATTTATTTATAATATTTTCTATTGAAGACTTCTGTGGTCACGAAATTTGGTGCGTAAATTGTTTGTATGCATCCGGCACTTATTGTAACTGGATTTCACGAAATTGGAAATCCCCCCCTTTCGGTGTCGGAGTGTAATAAACATGTGTAAAAACATGTTTTTCCGTTTGAATTCGCTTTGAATTATCTTAGAATGGCGAATTTTTGTGTGTGTATTAGAGGTCTGCACGGGCCGGAATTTCGAGGCTCGGGCCCTGCCCGGCCCGTACGAAAACTTTGCTTACCCGGCCCGGCCCGTTACGAAGTCGAAAAATGCGGCCCAGGCCCGGCCCGTTTATTTTTCAACGGTTTATGGCCCGGCCCGGCCTGATTCAAAAATATGTAAAATAACAAAAAAAAAATGCTTTTTTATAAAACAGATTTTTAGTATGTGTTTTGCAGAGGTTTTATATAACCAAACAATAGTACGTTCTTTAACAAAACTGCTGGAATTACAAGACAATTATATATAAACAGAAATTCATTATTATAGACAAGGCACAAAGACAAACAGAAAGTCAAATCGAAAATATTAGCATTCATCAAACAATATAGGAAGGTATTTAAAATGGTCAATACTACTGAAAATGCACTTTCAACCATTTTCTCTTATATACAATAATGTATCCGAACCTTTCATGTGCTCCGGTAAACAAAACTTTAATGTTAATCCAACCATATTCAATAGAAAAGTTGCTTTTGCCCATGATAAAAATGATGCTACTTTCGTCCACCGGAGAAAAGAAAAAGGAGCCTTAGAGAAAAAGTTACAGCGGAAAGATTTTTATAGCCTTTATACCACCTAAACTCAACAGATCATAAGAAACAAACCGTTATACACAGTAATGTATCTGATTTCTTTTGTTATGTACATGAACGCAAACTGGTAGTGACATGAATACTATTTTGAATAGGAATCCATCTAATATTACTTTAAATAAAATATATTAATTTCGAGGCATGCTAAAAATATTTGCGAAAAATCAGATTTTGGACAGACAGACTGATACACAATTAAATTGACTTTACAGACACTTTTTTAACAAAATAGAACCTTATGTGACACATAAACCTGTAAAATTACGTAAAATAAATGACGGAAGAAATATTTTATCACTAGCAGGCTTTGCCCGCTTCGCTGGTCATTATATTGAAATGAATCCCCAAAACAGCATATCATTGATAATAATAAAATATCTTAAAAAAAAAAAAAAAAAAAATCATTGAAATCCGTCAAAATCTAATTTTAAGTTGCCCAATGCCTTCGGCAGTCCCTTACCTGCTTTGTACTCCCCCTCCCTCGCGGTTACTGTTGAAAGTTTTACAAAATCTCATCAAAGTGCATATTTCGCACACTTAATTAACATCCACACACCAAAATTCGCCATTCTTAGGTAATTTGGACGGATTTAAGCTTCAAAATGTGGTTTTTGCCCCGCCCGCCCCAAGAGGAAGGAGGGGGGGGGGGTAAACTTCCAAAATTACTTTATATTTCATGTTGCATACACATACCTGACCGACACATCAAAAAATTGAGATCATGAAATTATTTAAAGCTGAGCTATGCTTTAAAACTTTTTTTTTTTTTTAATCTCTCCTCCCGTTCTTAAAGGAGGGAAGGAGGAGTGAATTTCGCAAAATCTCTTCATACTATGAGTTAGATACATATAATCGTCCCTTACATAAAAAATGTCCAACCTTAGATAATTTAGTGCAGCGTTACGCATGAATACATGTTTTTGCGCCCATTCTCCAAAGGGCGGTAGGGTGGAATTTCATAAAATCCCTTTGTAGTGTGTGTTCAGTTCGATTTCCTCGTGTGTTGAGTACCCTTCTTCCAAAATCTTTTCCCTTCCCCCCCCCCCTTAAAAATCCAAAATTCCAAAATCGCAGAAAATAATTTTTTTGTACTGAAGTCTGGTCTTTCCATCTGCAATTTCTTCACCGTTAAGTAATTTGGAGCCGAGTTAAGCCTTCTGCCCCCCAAGCAGACGGGGGGTGGTATTTTGCAAAATTCCGTCTTAGTTGGGGGTCAGGCTCCGAAATCCAACCTGGTCACTAAAATTTGTGACCCTCTTTCCCACAGAATCGTCATGGCAGTGTTGAGTCAGTGAATCATTGAGTTTACTCTTTTATATGTACAGATTTGTTTATATTTTTTATGGACTACTTGGCTTAAGGTTGTTGTCACAAAAATAGAGTCCTTGGCGAAAAATGTCCTATCTACTTCAGTATTAAAATTAAAAATATACCCAGGATTATCAACTAATAAAGCTCTTTAATACAGATCTGAATTAGCTTTCATTTTCTTATTATTTAATTTTGATAATGACGTTATGCTGTCATGTGCCTAAGCAAATTTAATATGTATTATTTTTTTTATTATTATTCGCGTGAAATATTCTTTGGCAACAATTAAAAATTAAAATAAATTATTTTAAAATTTTATTATAGAAGAAATATTTATATTATACAGAAGATTAATCAAAAATTTACATTTTTTCCGGTATAAATAGTAGCCTATGTCTTATTCCAGACTATTACCTATCTCTATACAAAATTTCATCCAGATCCGTTCAGCCGTTGTGGTGTGATTGAGTAAGAAATATCCATCCAAACTTTCGCATTTATAATATTAGTATAGATTATAGTTATCATGTGCATGTGTTACATTGAATTATTTTGCTATCAAATTGACAAAATTTTAATTTTAAATTTCAAAACTCTATCGTTTTTGGCGCTTATTGTATTTGGTGATCAAAAACGTAATACGAAAATATGTATGCCAGATGTATATTTTCGTAATATGCATTGTACGAAATATTGTTTCATATTATTCATTACTCTCTTAATATAAGTTGTTAAAATAACCATGATTTTTGAAAGGAATTAAATTATGTTCGCCAAATAATTTGTCGATATTTTTTTTTTTTTTCTGCTAAGGATGACCGATATCAAATCTATTCCGCTGCAATATCGTATCTTATATCAGATACTTTATTCAGACATTTGGAAAGAAATTTGACTTCAAATTATGATAGAATATTTATCATTTTCCTTTTAATTAGTGTATTAGTTGGATATTTATTGTGTAAATATCATCCTTTGAAATGAAATGTTTGTGTTTTCAATCGAATATAGAAGTTTGCCATTTTTTTCCCCTAGAGTTTTGATATTAAAAATTCAAATTTTGTCAATTTTACAACAAAAATAACTTAATCTAACGCATGCACATGATAACTAATACATACCTATACCTAAATATGGGGATTAAAATCGGGAAATAATTTTCCTAGATTTTTAATAATTTTTTACAAAAAATCCAATGGGCGTTTAACATAGGACATATTTTTCTTGAATCCACAAACGGCCAGTGACGTCATCACTTCGCTTGCGTATTAGCACTTTATCAATGTGTAAAAGAAATTTTTAATTAAAAATGACGTCAATTTTTGTGAGATGCATGATTTTTTTTTATAATTTTTTATCGTTCACTTTTAGATAAATGTATTTATTTTCCTGTTGAAATAAATAAATAAATTCGTTTTTTTTTTTTTTTTTTTTTTTTTTTTGGCAACAATTAAATTATGGATAAATTCAAATGGCTAATTTTTTGCTATTATTAGCTTACAAAATTGCTATTTTATGCATAAAAATCGCAAAAACAAATTTTTTTTTGGAATAAAAGGTAGCCAACTTTTTAAGTTAGGGTATAAGCTATCTCCATTACAAATTTCATCGAAATCCGTCGAGCAGTTTTGGCGTGAAACTCAGTCAAATAAATTCACGGACATTCACATTTATATATATATATATTATCATTTTCCTTTTTCGTTGATTAACAAGGAAACCAGAAAAAGATTCGGGCCGACACGGCCCGGAGAAAATTTTATTCAGGCCCGGCCTGGCCCAGAGAAAGTTTCATTCAGGCCTGGCCCGGCGCGACTATACACAAAAAAACTGAGCCCAAGCCCGGCCCGGCCCGAGCCTGAAAAAAAATTTAAGCCCGAATCCGGCCCGGCCCGAGAGCAAATTCAATAATTCGGCCCGAACTCGGCCCGAGGGCCGGGCCGGGCTCGGGCCGGAAGCCCGGCCCGTGCAGATCTCTAGTGTGTATATTGATTAAGTGTACGCATTATGTACATTAGTGGGATTTTGCAAAACTTCGAACTCACCCGCTGAGGAAGGGGACGTAAGAAGTGGGGACCCAGAGTTGCGAGCTAGAAAACCTCTACCAATCACAGCGAGAACTTAGGTTATTAATAAAGACTAGTATCGCCCAGTGGTCGAAACTCGAACATTTTTTTTGCAAAGCGAGGCAAAGCAAAGTTATTGCTTTGTCCTAAACGGAATGCAATTGCAACACAGCTGCGGGAATATTTGCCGATATTCACTCTAACTGAATCAGCAGAGTTTTACTTAATATAACCATTTCTCTCTGTAGATGTTAGCCTTTCCTGAAATGAGAGAAAATCGCAACGTGAAAACGCCCCTTGTTGTGTGATACAGCCCAGAAGCTAATAGGTACCATGTCAAACCAGAGCCTCCTTAAGTAGATGCCTTCCACGCGCGGCGAATCTCAATGTTAAATTAGGCAACATTTAAAAAACAAAACTAACGCTAGGTGACAGCACCTACGCAGAGCAACAATTTTCTTCTGTTTCATAGACAAGTTATATTTTTCATTTAAAAATCAGTTCAGAATGAATAATTTATAATGATAAATTATTTTTTGGTCATGTCCTTTACGTTACATTTTTACCTTATTAGGTGTGAATTATTTTTCTTAAATCGAAAATTTTACATTATTTATAAGAAAAATAGACCAGCACGTTAACGAGATAAGTTAACATTCAGCAATAAAAATTGGAGAAGAAAACAATCTGTTGTCTAGTCCGTCACAAAAAATAAATAAATAACCATTAAGATTTAAATTTTTAAAATTAAGGATTTCTTGAGTATAAGTTTTCTCTCGCACAAAGTTTTTTTTTTTTTTTTTTTTTTTTTATTCAAGATTTTATTAGCTCCACCAGTTCCGAGAGGGTATGCTTACGAAACTGATAGACATTTTCGAAATAAAGTTGTGTTATATTTACATGTTTTGAGGTCTCCTGAAACGAAAAATAATGTTTTTAGCGGTTGGTCTGTGCGCGTCGGTTTGTCTATCTCGGATATACTTGAAAAATGCTGAAAGTGTATTTCATTTTTTGTTAGGTGTTTTTCATATGACTAAATTTAAATGCACAATCTGATGTGCACATAGTTTATTGAAAACATACAGGGCTATCCAAAATTAAGCTAAACGTTCTTTTCTGTAGAATGTAATTGACGGAAGTGCTTTGCTACACTTTTTTTATGTCGACGAATACTGTTGAAGAAGGAAAATTAATTTTTCGAACCTATAATGTAAACAAAGTTTTTTTTTTGAAGTTCTATTTTCAACTCAGGTTTTTGAATAAAGTCACGTTTTGAGGTTCCCTGAATACAAAAAACTTTTTTTTTTTTTTTTTTTTTTTTTTTAGTTTTTAGCTATTGATTTATATGCATAGTTATTATCAGAATAACTTAAAAACAAACAAATGCAGGAAATTCACAATTGTATTTTAAAACTCGTATTAGGTTTCAATTTGAAAAATTTGATAAAGATTGGCAAATTTAAGGACAAATTAATAACATCCTTGAAATATTTTTACTTCCATTACCCTACTACCGTAGGTAATGAAAGTATTGTGTTCGGTCCAAAAATTCGATATCGAGTTTTCCCCTAATTTATATTTAGCCAGTATATGTGTGTGTGTGTATATATATGTGAGTGTATGGATGTGGGGATATTTTTCATTTTTCTGAGAATTTTTCAAATCAGTACTAATGATATTTAATTTTTACATGAATTTTTAATTCCATATTCCATTTCTGTGGTAAAAGGTTAATAAAAGTAATGTTTTGAATCTTAAAACTTAATATTTTTAAAAAGAACAAAGAAATAAAAATTTTATATTTTTTCTTTTCAAGATTCCCAACAGTTTTGTTTCGATTTAACTGAAATAATAAAATTTTTATACGCATTTACACAAGTCTTTAAAAAACAGTGATATTAAAAAAATATAAATCAATCTTGTTCCTATATTGGAGTATTTTATAGTTTTATTCATTTTATGAATAAAACTACAAAATACTCCAATATAGAGTGACTTCAAAGTAACTAAGAACAAGTTATTTTTCTGTATTCCTACATCAATAAATAAAAATTTTATTTCATTTTGTAATAAGCATAACTATTTTATTTGTTAAATCTAACTTACTAACAGAGAGGTGTCAACACTTCGAATTTTTATATCATAATTTCTTTTAAATTTATCTTCGCCTTAATCACACAATTTACGATAATAAAGAAAAACTAGTATGTTGTGGCCACCACGAGACTTTCTTCTATATTTTCCTATACAAATTCACTCAGTAACAATATTTAAAAAAAAAAAAAAAAAAAAAAAAAATCCGTTTTTTTTTTTATTCGTTAAAAGTAAAAAAAAAAAAAAAAAAAAATCGATAACTTTGTTTTAAATTACCACATATTTATAGTTCAACCATTCGTTTTAAAGGTATTGAGGAGACCTTTCGAAAGATACCCATCTTGAAAATTTACCCCACCCCAGAGGGTACTTCCCCCAGGGGGGGAAGCGACGCCCCCACATGCACAATTTTGTTTTCCTAATTAACTACTACTATTCACAATAATTCATATTAATTTTACAATCACAGGTTAAGAATAACTCTCATTATGTACATTTATACGAAATTTTGTCCTATACTACCATGTTAAAAATTTAGAAGAAATACGATCACAGCGCCTCCTGTGGTGCGATTGATCCCCAAATCTAATCAGCACCAGTTTATATCAGGAGCCAACTATATACCAAGTTTTGTTAAATTTCGTTAAAAAAAAAAAAAAATTAAGATTTTTTTTTTCTAAGTTTTTTTTCGTAAAAAGAAAAAAAAATCGATAACTTTGTTTTAAATTATCACAGATTTATAGTTCAACCATTCGTTTTAAAGGTACTGACGAGACCTTTCGAAAGATACCCATCTTGAAAATTTACTCCCTTCGAGGGGGGACTTCACCCCCAGGGGGGTTCACGAGGCTCCTACACATGCAAAAATTTTTTCCCAGTTGACTATCTCTATTATAAATAATTCTTGTAAATTTCATAATGATTACTAAAAATTGATTCTCTTTATTCACATTTATACAAATTTTTGCCCTATATCACCATGTTAAAAATTTAGAAAAAGCGGGATGGCAACGCAACCTGTAAGACGATTTTTACCAAAAGTTGATAGGCACTAATTTATGTCAAGGTGCAACTACATACCAATTTGTATGAAATTCTGTGCAGTAGTTCCTGAGGTACAGTTGCCACAAAATTTTGTCACACACACACACACACAGACAGACAGACAGACAGACATTTTCTAAAAATGGTCAAATCGTGTTCTACAGCTCTCAAAACGTGTAAATCCATCAAAAACTCGAGGTCGAAAATTTTTACGAATCCAATACTTTCTTCTATTGAATATAGAAGAAAGTAATAATGTTTTTTGTGAAAAATATTATTGATATTCAAAAATCCGGAGGGTTGGTAATTTTGCATTAATTATTTATGCAGTTTACATACCTTGTCTGGAAATATTTGGAAGCAATTTTTTACGCTGAATTGCATTGCTTGGTATTTCGTGAAAACATATATTTTCACGGCTACTGTCCGATTTACAAAATGGAACGACGCAATACACCATATTATATATTTAAAAAAAAAAAAAAAAAAAAAAAAAACCTCTCACATTTGTTAAATTGATAAAACATAAACCAGAACTCAATTGGAACTCAATTGCATCGTGCTCGCGGGAAATAAACATAACTTTACGTACGGTATTTAGCGTCATCTACTGGCTATGTTCTTCTTGTACTGTTGCCAAGTTTTCGAGCGACTCGCTAGGCATCTACTTAAGGAGGCTCTGGTCAAACCAAGGCCCAACCAAGTATCAAATTCTGTTAAATTAATTCGATTGGTTCATAAAGTACAGTGTTTGAAAAAAAAAAAAAAAAAAAAGATATTTTTCAAAAATGGTCGAATTGAGTTCAGGAAATTTCAAAACGTGAAACTTTATCGAAAACCGAAAATCTAAAACTTTTCTGAATCTTATATTTTCTACTTATATATGCAGAGGAAAGAATAATAAATCCACTTTTTAAAAAATAAAAATAAGTAGTCAATTTCACTTAATTAAAATGCAAGGAAATCTCAAAACGTGTAAATTCATCGAAAACCGGAAATCAAAAGTTTGTATGTATCTTTTACTCGCTTCTTCTACCCACAAAAGCTAGCAATAAAGACACTTTTTTAAAAAATAAGTAGCCAATTTCAGTTAATTGAAACTTAAAGAAAGCTCAAAACATGTAAATTCAGCAAAAAACGGAAATCGGATTTTTTTTCCGTATCGTCTACTGATACATGCAGCAGTTAGTAACAAATCCATTTTCCTTTTATTTAGTATATTAGTTGAATATTTATTGTTTAAATATCACCCTTTGAAATGAAATTTTTATGTTTACATTCGAAACTGGAAGTTTGCCATTTTTTTTTTCTGGAGTTTTGTGATTTTAAATTAAAATTTTATAAATTTTACAGAAAAAATAACTCAATCAAACACATGTAGACAGTAACTTATATATAACTATACCCAAATATCGGAATTAAAATCGGCAGATAATTTCCGTTATTTTTTAATAATTTTATACAAAAAATCCAATGGACGATTAACATAGAAAATCTTTTTCATGGCTCCATGGACAGACACTGACGTCATCACTTCGCTTGCGTATAGTGATGCTACATTATACAAATTACTGTGTCTATGGTTTTATTTGAGCTTTATGAAATTGCCAGATTTAAGGGGCACACCTAGTGTGAAATTTTTAAAAAATCGATTTTTTTTCTTTTCATATTTTGGTAAGTTATACCTTTAAAAATAACATACTAAAATTTTAAATCGATATCTCAAATAGTTTTTGAGTTATAGCTGGTTATAGCCATTTGAAGAGTAACTGCCCGGCAGTTAACAGTTGTATTAGCATACGGGACGTGCCTGAGGTATTGTTCGGAGTCTACCGTCTCTTCCTAATGGTTGCAACCATTATAATACGATTCCAGTTTCACGTTTACTGCCACGTGACGTATTTTCGGAGCCAGATACATTTAGTTTTATTGTGACCGTTGTATCTAGCACTTCATAAGTTAGCACGTTTTTTTTACTGAAAATGAGTGAACAATCTCCGTATTTAAATAAAAAAGGAACTCACTATGTTCCCAGACGTCGATCAATATAAAAAAGAAAAACGCAAGTTTACCGGAAACCGACATACATTTGAGCAATCTACTGCGAATACCAGTACGTCCGCAGAGAAACTATTACAGAATAATGACGATAATGTTGTGATTGACCCATCTCATGGATATTGTATTTTACAGTTTATCTCAGTTTTTAGTGCAATTAGCAATTTAGTGGTGTACAAAACTTGTCAAAAAAAATTACTTTTAATCAAGCAAGTCCAAGAGGCCTAGGGTTTAAAATAGCTGTCATTTGTGAGTGTGGTAATTCGTACATCAATTCTGGACCAATGATTGATAACGCATTTGAAATTGTTAACAATTTAACAAAATTAAGTAGCAGAGATTAGATCTTGAGTTTTAATTAACGTAGCTACAGAAAACGACAAATTTTGTAGTAGTTACATAGGATATAAACCAAACGCCATACGAATGCTACATCATCAATAAACTGAACAGGAAAGAGAACTTGCCATCTGCACAAAGAAAAGGTTACATGTAAAAGCTTTACGAACACGAGCAGGTACATGGAGTAAAGAGTTAATTGAAAGTTCATAATATTAACACTTCCCCTTGAACTTACAATTCTGTTATTTTTACCATACCAATGTCTCTGTTGAGCTTTATCTAAAAATTGTGAACAACCCAACAGCCTGCCTGTAAATGATTTTCTCCAAATCAACCTTTAGAGAATCTTCCCCTGAAAGATTGCCTCTTTCCATGGGTGTAGAAACAGGGTTGGCATCTTTCATGTTCAACTTTTCCAAAACCTTGTAAGCATAATTTTTCTGACAGATTGCAATATCACCACTTTTCAGCTTTTTTATTTCTAAGCCAAGGTAGTATTCAGCATGTTTATGCGTCACTTTAAACTCATGCTGCAATTCCCGAAGGAAATTATTCTTTATTTGTGGAGTCGTGGCAACAAGTCCATCATCAACATATAATGCTAATAATAACTTCTGTTGTTTGTCATTGTTGGAAAACAGACATGAATCAGCATTACTTGCCTTTAAACCATACTTTTCTAGAAATTATTTGAATCGCTTATTCCAACATCTCGGTGATTGTTTTAGTCCATAGAGACTTTTTACTAATCGACATATTCGACCTGAGTTGTCATCATAACCTTCTGGTTGTTTCATGTAGATTTCTTCTTCTAATGTCCCATACAAAAAGGCAGTTTTCACATCAAACTGTGTCAGCTCCAAGCCCTCATTTGCAGCAACACTGATCAAAGCGCGGATACTTTCAAAACGTGCCACCGGACTAAACGTTTCAAAATAATCTACTTCTTTCCTTTCTGAAAAACCTTTCACCACCAACCTAGCTTTGAATCTATCGATTTCACCACTGGCATGATACTTCACTTTATACACCCATTTATTTGCAATGGCTCGTCTTCCTTCTGGTAGGTCTGTTAAATACCGTGTTTTATTCTCAGATAACGATTTAATTTCTTCATCCATTGCAATCTGCCATTCATTGGCATTTTCAGATTTTATTGCTTGATAGTAATGTTCTGGCTCAAGCTGTTCTGTAATACAACATTCAATGAGGCGTACAGGTGCTTTCAGTCCTTTTCTATCCCTTAGTTCTCGAACACAGTTTAGATCCTCAGGAGTGTCATCTGAATCAAACTCAGTTTCAGTAGTGGGTGTAATATCTGGTGGTTCAACATTAGATTCTGGTTCAACTCTGACAATGGCTGACGCTGATGCTAATTCAGGAGAAAATACTACATATCTTGTTCGTTCTATCTTTCTTTTGTCTTTGAACCATACACGATAACCATCAACTTCATCTAAATAGCCAACTAAGATTCCTTTTTGACCTTTTGGATCCCATTTCTTATGTTTCTGCATAGGAGTATGGACAAAACACTCTGTGCCAATAATTCTAAAGTGGTCTAGTCTTGGATTTGTACCCCAAAAAACTTCATAAGGAGATTTTCCTTCAATTGCTGATGTTCCAGCACGATTCAATATGTGCACTACAGCATTGACTATTTCAGCCCACAATGATTTTGGCAAATCCTTAGCAATCATGATTGATCGAGCTAGACCAACAACAGTTCTGTTATTTCGCTCAACTGATCCATTTTGTTGAGGTGTATAGGGTGTAGTATAGCGAAACTGAGTTCCCATTTTCTTCAGCAAACCTTTGAAATCTTTGTTATTATATTCTAATCCACCATCACTAAGTATTGCCTTGATAGGTTTCTGCGTTTGATTTTTAAAGAAAACACAAAAGTCTTCAAATTTACTCACAACTTCTGATTTATGTTTAAGAAAATACACTTTTCTGTACTTAGAATAATCATCAGTAAAACAAACAAAATAATTAGAACCACCTACTGATTTTTCCTCCATAGGTCCACAGATGTCAGTATGTATAATCTCACCAATATCCTTTGCACGTTGCTGTCGAGTTTGAAATGGTAATCTATGTTGCTTACCTAATACGCATGCTTCACAGAATTCATTACCATTTTGCACATCAATACCTTGAGATTGAAGAAATTTTTTCACATATTGCTTATTCAAATGTCCTAGTCTCTCATGCCAGATTTGAAGAGAGTTCACTTCATTCAATTGAACTTCCGAAGAGGACGTTGTAATAATGCTGAGCACACTTACTTGAGGTAAAACCATTTTACATAAAAGTCTGAATAAATTTCCATTGCGTATTCCAAAAGCAACGACACCTTTCGGCTTTATAAATTCACATTTGTCATTTGACATGTTGAACTTTGACCCATGATCTAATGCTTGACTTACAGAAAATAAATTTCTTGAAGAATCTGGAGCATATAGTACATTTTCCATTACACTGTCTTTCCATCTACCATGTACAAGCATTTTCACAGATATCTTGCCATGACCATATGCTTTCATTGTTGAGCTATTTCCAACTCTCACTTCTATTGGGCATTTATATTTTGTGAAACTTTGAAAGCAATCATTTCTGTTTGTGATATGTTGTGTGGCCCCTGTATCAATTACCCATGTGTCATCACTACCAGCTGCAAGGCATTCACTTATAAAAACCTCTTCTTCTTTAGACCTTTTATCATGCACAGTATTTTTCTTATAGTTACAATCCTTTTTCATGTGACCTCGTTTTCCACATTTGAAGCATTTATATTGCTTTCCCTGTTTATTTGCAGGCTTTTAAAATTTGGCTGTGCTACCTCGAAATTTCCCAAATTGGATTTGGCATGTAAAGCAGTAAGTTCAGTTTCTCGAGAAGAAGATTCTGTCAGTCTTCTCTGCTCTTTTGCAACCAACAGTTTTTTCAATTATGTTAGTGTTTGTTGCTCTTCAGGCCTTGTACACCAAGACATTTTCAGAAGTTCAAACTCACTAGATAAAGTTTCCAAGAGTTTACTCATTATTACAAAGTCATTGGGTTTAATATCTAAATTAGACATACGTGAAACTAGGCGCTCCAATTCCGCTATATGCATAGCCATTGTACTTGTAGAATCTCGTGTAAATGATGAAAATTGCAACTGACATGCATATTGTGCTTGCGTGTTTTTCTGTTCAAACAATTCATGCAATTTTACCCATATTTCCCTGGCAGTTTTACACATCGCTACAAGATCACATATTCTAGAATTAAGTGTCCGGGAAAAGATTCCTCGAGCAGCTCTATTACCTTTATCAAACTTGGTTAACACACTGTTGTATGCATTACGAATATCTGCTGTAGCATCTTCGGGAACCGGTTCTGGCTTTATGATTTCGCCAATACACACCTCGTATGCGTTTTCCTTTTGCATAAGCAGACCTTCTACCATCCATTTCCACCTTACCCAATTTTCTGAGCCAAGAAGTTTATCCGTCGTAAATATTTCCATAATTAGCTATTAATTATATCGCCAAGATCAGTTTTACACCGTGAATCTCGATCACCTTGAATAGGCTTACTTCGATACTTTTCACTTAAATCTGGCGCAGTAGGACACGAATCTGGGCCCCATAACCTGTTAACACTTTAACAAAATTAAGTAGCAGAGATTAGATCTTGAGTTTTAATTAACATAGTTACAGAAAACGACAAATTTTGTAGTAGTTACATAGGATATAAACCAAACGCCATACGAATGCTACAACATCAATAAACTGAACAGGAAAGAGAACTTGCCATCTGCACAAAGAAAAGGTTACATGTAAAAGCTTTACGAACACGAGCAGGTACATGGAGTAAAGAGTTAATTGAAAGTTCATAATATTAACAGAAATAAATAGACGTCTTGTGGCTGTGATGCGTCTTTTGGGCGTCGGAATAAACGGGATAAATGTTTTTCGTGGATTAATGGATCTAGCATGCAAATTTTATAATCAAACTTTTGCTGGATGTTTCACAAATTTATGGACTGCAGCCGAAACTGTTTGTAAACTTAGTATGCAACAAGCTGTAAATGAAGAAAAAGAGCTTACATCAAAGGAAGAAAACTCAGAGACAAATTTGACTGTTAGCGGCGACGGTACCTGGAAAAAACGTGGTCATACTTCCCGTTTTGGAGTAGTTACGCTGGCAGGAAAATACAGCAAGAAAATTCTTGATTCATGTGTGAAGTCTACTTACTGTCAGAGTTGTGTTTATTGGGAGAAAAAAAAAGAGAGCGATCCTGAAGCTTACGAAGAATGGTTATCATTACATGAAGAAGAATGTGATATTATTCATAAGGGATCTGCCTCAAAAATGGAAGTAGAAAGCGTAAAAGACATGTTTGGTCGTTCGATTAGTAAATATGGCGTTAAATATTTTCGCTACATTGGTGATTTTGATAGTGCCATTCATAAAGGATTAATAGATTTGAAGCCTTAAGATATTCCTGTTGAAAAATTAGAATGCTATTTACATGTGAAAAAAAGAATGGGAACACGATGCCGAAATTTAAAGAAAACCAATAAAAAGTTAGGAGGAAGGAGTAAAACATCGCAAAAGTTAACTGTAAATTTAATAAATAAACTACCATAGAATAATAATTAGGAAGAAGGAGCATGACAATACTCTTAATGCTTACAAACCCCTTCTAGTGAAATGCCAGCGAAAGCTACTTTTGCTACTCAAAACCTTAAAGAAGGGCCATAGAAGAAGAATAATATCGCTGTTTGTTGTGGCAACACAACAGCTTATTAGAAACACTTATGCTCCTTCTTCCTTTATTATTATTCTATGTAAACTACAAAAATATTACGGTTTAGCAATTATGAGAAATCAAGATAATGTAGACGAAATGTATAAAGCAATCTGGGCTACGTTTCATCATTTGTGTTCAACTGATGAAAAACCAAACCATGATAAATGTCCAGAAGGCGCAGAGAATTGGTGCGTTTATCGCCGCGCGGAAGCTGAAGGAATGATGAGTAAGTTTAAGCACGATTACCTCCCACTGGATCCAGAAGTCAATGAAGCTCTAAAACCTATTTATGAAGACTTATTTCGACATGAATTGCTTGATAGATGTAAAGGTAGTAATACTCAAAGCAATAATGAAAGTTACAACGGTTTACTTTGGCACTTTTCACCAAAGCACCTTCACAATGGCCCTAAAACTATCGAATTATCAAATAATTTGGCAACTTCAATATTTAATGACGGTTATTCATCAATTTTGAAGATATTTAATGTAATGGGAGTGATAGTTGGACCTGCAGCAAGAGATTATGCGGCTCTTAAGGACGAGACGAGACTACGAATCGCTAATCATCGCCAAGAGGCTTCTTCAAAAGAGGGTCGATCATCTCGAAGAGCTTCTTCAGCTCAACAAGCACTTTTTGAAGAAGAGGAAGGTGAATTATATGGGCCTGGAATAGCAGATTAGCTGTAAGTAGGATTTTAATCCATTTATAACAGTGAAAACGATCATTTTATCTTTAAACGCGTTTTTCTCGAAACAGCATTTTTCGAATTTGCTGAAGTGATAACTCGGAGAAAAATGATCCGGTCACTATCAAATTTTTTCTGCATGTTCTGTATATAGTTCTCCATACAATGACCTACCAGTTTTTTGATCTGATCAAAAATCGAATTTTGGCAGGCCAAAGACGACCAAAATTTTGGGTAAAATGTAACTTTTTTTTTAAAAAACGCCATTTTGTCAGTTTTTGATTTTTTTTTTTTCGACCGTAGGTCATTGTACAAACAATATCTTCTAGTTTAATGAGATTTTTTTTTTTTTTTTTAGGTTTCATCCACGGAGAAGGCCGGAATCACTGCAGCAGTGGAGGACCTTTTTTTTTTTAGCGCCGTCGGAGATCGCGTGTATCTCGAAAAATATTTAATTTTTTTCTTCAAACATTTTACTGTGTATTCTTAAAATATGTAGAAATATACCCGTAAAATTTTAAAACAATTGATACAGTATTTTTTTTTTTTTTTTTTAAATTCCCAAAAATCGCCTTTTTTTTTAGGCTGTCACATGTGCCCCTTAACAACATTCTACTTTTAGGTATCTTTTAATGTAAAGAAATACGTGTATAAAAGGGAAAAATGGGAGAAAATGCATAAAAAATAAATGTATTTTTAAATACCTTCTCGACATCGTAAGAAAATAATATTTGTATTCGCACCTTCCGGCTAACCATACCTTTCGAATGATACCATTTTCAACCCTCTACTCCCATAATTAATATGTTAAAAAGGGACTACAAATTTTATGCTTGCCTATTAATATATAGATATGGGATTTTGACAACTCATTTAAGTGTAATGTCCAGCGAAGCGGGCAAAGCCTGCTAGTAATAATAAAAATAACAATGATAATAATGAGATGTTTAAAATACTTACGATAATCACATAAGTTATTTATTTTCAATGTGTGACTAAATCATATTCTAGATAAAATGTTCTTAAAAAAGTTGCAAGCATCATTTTAAAGCTAGCTGTAAAATGAAATAATTAAAAAGTAAAATAAATTTTTAAGATAAAGACTTTTTTATTCGCGCGATTCGCACTACAAATTATGAAAATATTGAAATGAAGTGTTGCTATCTAAATTCCATACTTTAGTTAATTTTAAAAAATCTAATTGTCGTATCGAAAAACTGTTTACACCCCAGGATTCAGAGAAATCAACCCTTTCATTTGGTACTGAATTTGTAACGATAGGTCTGATATTTCTAATTTATTTTTCCCTTTTTCCGTTGCCACTTAAATTCATACTTTAGTTATTTTTTTTTTAAATCTAATTATCGCATCGAAAAACTGTTTGCACCCCTGTATTCAGAAGAATCGCCCCTTTCATTTGGTATCAAATTTATAAATATAGGTCTGATATTTCTGTTTTATTTTACCCGTTTTCCGTTTTAACCCCAGACTCGGTAGAAGGTTTTATATTTATATTATAACAGAATGGCCCCATGATAGAACATTTATGAACGAACTCTGGCATTCCGTTATTTAATATTTTTAATTATAATAAAGCAGAACCACAATAACTATATACATCGCGAGCAGTAAACAGAACATTAGGATACATAAGAACGAATATTCTTACAGGCCGCTGCCTGCGGCCCATGGCCAGAGGGGCGTCTTACACGAAAAACGTCTACATCTTTCAACGAGAGCCGACGAACTTCTGAAAACAAAATTATTTCACTTCACTTTATGGATTGGCAAAATATCATTAGATATTTTGCCAAGAATGGCGACAGCGCCGCCTATATTATTTTAAATGACAGGGAAGATGGCTCAATATTGATAGGCTATTTAGTATATTCGTAAGAGTTTGAATTTAGCGCAACATTCTCCCCCTCTGTTCCCGAGCCTACGTCTCGAGGCGGGAACAGCACTTAAAGCTTTCCGCGGACACCACAGGAGATTGAACTTTTTTAACTATAACATTTTAACATGAATGTGAGGGTCGATGCACAACAGATACCTAAATTTAATTTAATCAGGGTTTATTATATCAAAGGTACTATATTCTCCCCCTAGTCGGAAGATTCAATTAAGAAGACCGTCACACTTGTATTTAGATGATTATTTCTAATGCATTTAGTTAATTCTATAAATCAAGTTAATTTATTCTAAAAATATGGCTATTAATTTGAACAACTTAGAATCAGGTTAGGACATCGATTGGGATTCCGATACGACGGAATGGAAGACGATTCCCTGAAAACTACCTTGGACCATTGCGGCTCCATTCCACCTCAGAATCATTGCGATTCTTTAAAAAAAAAAAAAAAAAAAAAAAAAACTCTGGACCATTGCGGCTCCATAACACCTCAGAATCATTGCGATTCTTTCAAAAAAAAAAAAAAAAAAAAACTTTGAACCATTGCGGCTTCATTTCTGAAATATATAATTTATTTTCGGCATTAACTTGAACTCCGTGTTCTAATGCTAAATTATATAAATCAATCATTTAACCCTTAGATAGAAAAGCCGTTTTTCTCTCTGAGTAAAATAAATTTCCTTCTTTTTTTCTTTTAAAAAAAAACGATTTCTAATTTTGATTTATCTTTATTATAAACTTATGAAAATTATTCAGGCCGACCCAGAATAAATACAAAATTAACCCGTTTATTAAAAAAATACTACTCATACTATCATTGTATAATTTAAGAACAAATACACAATTACTGTTACTAATACCGTTAAATTGTCCATCTTCCCTTTACAATGAAATATAATTAAAATCAACTTTCAAAATACCAAGAAAATTAAGAATAATAATTAAAATATTATTGATATATCATTGTGGCGGGAAATAATTCTTTTGAAAATTCTTTTTCATAAATACACAAAATATAATAAAATATTATTTAAAATATATATATGTAATATAAATTTAAAAAAAATCACATTAACAGTTTCATTGTTTTTTTCAGAACAACTCTTAAAAAAAAAAAAAAAAAAAAAAAAAACAGATGTATTTAAATGAATATAAACATATTCCGGAAGTGCGTGGCAACCTCTAAAAAATAAATTACTCATTCAAACTTTGTCGAATAACTAATAAATAAAACAAAACACTTCGAAACCAAAATATTTATTTAAAGACTAGTTTCGTAACTGAGTACCTAAAAAACAAAGTGTATATTTTAAGAACAATTATTTAAAGACTAGTTTCGTAACTGAGTACCCAAAAAACAAAGTGTACATTTTAAGAACATATTCTGTATTTGCCTTTTCCTTAAGAAAACACCAATAAAACTCCCTATATGAAGAAAATTCAATTCTATATTTAAAAATAAAAATTTAGATTGATAATTAAAAATATATTATTGATATTAATACTTTATATTTCTGAGCTCAGATATATTTAATAAAACCATTCATAAAAAAAAAAAATAATAATAATAAATAAAACTGAAACACATTTATTTTCTGCACAAATAATTTTCTTAAAAAAAAAAAAAAAAAAAAAAAAAAAAAACACTGAAATACGTATTTCAACAAAGAATAAAACATTTTTCTTTAATAGATTCAGCAAAGAAAGAAAAAAAAAGTAATTACCTTTGTGCAGGCGAAAAAAAAAAGGAAGGGGGAAATGGAACTAAACTTGCATAAATGATGCAATAAAGAGAACTACTATCTCTTTTTCTCAGATCGACTGAGAATATTTCTATTTTTGTATTGTAGAATAAATTCGGTATTTGCAGCAATGTGGAACAAGAATTTTTTCTTAACGAAGAAACACAAAATTTGCAGATTCTTTTTTCTTTATCCAAGAAATCAAGATGAATTCGATTCAGAATACCAAATGCACATAAGAGGTCGTTCCGTGGGTTTTCGTTTAAAACACTGGAAAATTTCCGCAAACATTAGGATACATAAGAACGAATATTCTTACAGGCCGCTGCCTGCGGCCCATGGCCACAGGGGCGTCTTACACGAAAAACGTCTACATCTTTCAGCGAGAGCCGACGAACTTCTGAAAACAAAATGATTTCACTTCACTTTATGGATCGGCAAAATATCATTAGATATTTTGCTAAGAATGGCGACAGCGCCGCCTATATTATTTTAAATGACAGGGAAGATGGCTCAATATTGATAAGCAATTTAGTATATTCGTAAGAGTTTGAATTTAGCGCTACAATATATATTTTTATTTTCCAGAAATAAAATGAAATATATTTAATTTCGCGTGAATAATAATAAAAATTAGAGAGAAACATACCTATAAAAGTTGGTGTTTTTTTTTTTTTTTTTTTTAATCAGGAATTTGTATGCTGATAAATATTTTCATAGAGGTATTTGGCATTAGTTTAATATTTTTTTTTAATTAAGCAGTACTTTTCTTCCCTGGTGTAAAGCAAAATTTTTTGTTGTTATTATGTACCTTATGAGATTCTTTTATGTTCTCCCCTTAATTGTAAATTATTGTAATTTGGATTTTATTAAGATTTTTTATTTTCATTTTGTAAATATCAGAAAAGAGTTTTTATTTACTTTTATTTATTTTTATTTATTTATTTATTTTGTGTATGGAACAGCTTTAGTATCGGATCCCTTTGGCAAAATTTGAAATTCGGCACCGAAGTAGCTCGGACGTTTCTCGCCAAGATCTTTAATTGTACAATTGAGATAGCCAATTCAGTTCATCGCAAAAATGGCTTAAAATATTTAAAGTCAAACAAAGGGGTTCCATACTAAAGCTGTGCTTTTTGTATTTATTTATTTATAATATTTTCTATTAAAGACTTCTGTGGTCACGAAATTTGGTGCGTAAATTGCTTGTATGCATCCGGCACTTATTGTAACTGGATTTCGCGAAATTCGAAATCCTCCCCCCCCCCCTTCTCGGAGTCAGAGTGCAATAAACATGTGCAAAAACATGTTTTTCCGTTTGAATTCGCTTTGAATTATCTTAGAATGGCAAATTTTGGTGTGTGGATATTGATTAAGTGTACGCATTATGCACAGTAGTAGGATTTTGGAAAACTTCGAACTCACCCGCTGAGGAAGGGGAAGTAAGAAGTGGGTAATTTGCTGCCGAAGGCAGTGGGGACCCAGACCCTTTACGTTGCGAGCGAGAAAACCTCTACCAATCACAGCGAGGACTTAGGTAATTAATAAAGATATGGGATTTTGACAACTCATTTAAGTTTAATGTCCAGCGAAGCGGGCAAAACCTGCTAGTTCAAATATATTTTAGATAAATTTTAGATTTCGATAGATGTCCAACTATCGAAAAATTACACCGTAAAAATCCCCGATTGAGACTAATTGTCCTCAGTCCTAAAAAACCTTTTCGATGCTGTTTCGATACTGATTATTATTCTTTTCTTTTCATTTTCTTTCCTAGAAAAGAAAGAAACAAAAAAAAGAAACTGGAGAAAGAAACGTCCTCATTTTTTTTATCTTCGTCGAGGAACCTTTGATCTATTGAAGACGGTATTGTAAAGTCAAAAATCTACTGCTGGTGATACTTATGTCAGTGGTGAAGTTTTCTTTTATAATCGAATTATTAACTACTTTGCCCTAGAGATAAAGAGAAAAACCGAAGAATTAAAGACTTAGCGACCGACAATTGGGCTCTTAGAAGACTGTGAACAGCTTATATGAGGGAAATGAAAACTTTCTCTCTCAAGCTAGTATTGAAATCAACTCACTGCTTGAAGGGATTGACTCCTATATCACGATTACAAGAGCCCGTTTTGAAGAAGTAATTATCTATCTATAATAATAAAAGACCGAAGGCGCTACCGCACGGGAATTTACTGCGATTAAATTTTTCAATAAGCTATTTTCACTATTTATCAATAAGTTGTTATGAGACCTGAAACATGAAAAAGGCGCCGCAGGCGCCACTGAGCGGGAGTTTCGTAAAGTCGGATTTTTCAGGGATCGCGAACCAGCTGGTCGCCGAAGGCGGCTAGTCTATAATAATAAAAGAAGATGTCTGTATGTCTGTCTCTCTGTCTGTGCATCTATACGTTCAGCCACTACTGAACGCAGAAGTACAAAATTTGACATACGGGTGCTCAGAAGCCTTCCTGAGTTGATAGTGAAAACAGAATTTAAAAATTTTAATTAGTTCCCGAGATATTAATTAAAATGTCGACCCATGTCGATCGAAAACGAAACATTCTGTCAGCAGACGATTTCTAAGCTGTGTCGATCGGAAACAAAACACATGCGAGACAACTGTCTACGATAAAAAAGGAAATGAATGTAACCAATTAAGATATCACGTGTTTCATAGAGTGGGGATAAAAATTGTAATTTTCAAACTTTTTCAAATTTTCATTCACGTTACATTTAAGTTAATATTTGGCCTAGACAGCATATTATAAATCTACTGTTCAATTTTCATGAAAATATATGCAAAAATGACGTATTTATTGGTAAAAGATTAAGTTCTCTTTTATACTTTGCAGTATTTTAAATTGAGATATGCCGTTGAAATTTCGTAGTATTTGGTTTTAATGCCCGATAATTCAATTGTGAATATTTTTGAAAGGGTACGATTATTAAGGAGGGCTTGAGGGAGGGGGAAAGGGGCAAAAATTAAAAAAAAATAATAAAGAGTTACTGCGTTTGAAATTGGTTGGTACATTTAGATTTTAAGGCAAGGTAAATCGAATGCGAATATTTTCGAGTGTAAAATTATTATTATCGGCGGAAAGGGGGGGGGGGAGAGCGAAGGGGCAAAGATGTAGAAAAGGAACAGGAGTTTCGGAGAAAACAACGGAATACCCAGAACACCTTCATTCTTTAATATTTTGCAGAGTTTCGAATTCGAATTTCTGCTCGAATATCGTACTAAGGATTTTTAACGTTATATAGCCCGGAATTATGCAAGTTTCGGAGAAAAACAGGGATAACTCGGATTACTGAGAGAAATTTCGGAGAATAAAAAAAAAAAAAAATATTCTAATAAACGGGAGTTTCGGAGAAAACAACGGAATACCCAGAACACCTTTATTCTTTAATATTTTGCAGAATTTCGAATTCGAATTTCTGCTCACATATCGTACTAACGACTTTAACGTTATATAGCCCGGAATTATGGAAGTTTCGGAAAAAAACAGGGATAAGTTGGATTACTGAGAGAAATTTCGGAGAATAAAAAAAAAAAAAAAAATTAATTTACATTTAATTCCAAATAAAATTTTATTCTAATGAACGGGAGTTTCGGAGAAAACAACGGAATATCCAGAACACCTTTATTCTTTAATATTTTGCAAAGTTTCGAATTCGAATTTCTGCTCACATATCGTACTAAGGATTTTTAACGTTATACAGCCCGGAATTATGCAAGTTTCGGAGAAAACCAGGGGTAAGTCGAATTACTGAGAGAAATTTCGGAGAATTAAAAAGAAAAAAAAAAAAAAATTACATTTCGAGATTTCACCTGATTTACACGTTTTGAGGTGTCCTGAATCGGTTTTCTTTTATATCTCAACTACTAATTAATATAAATTCATAAGTAATACATCATTTGAAGGATTTGTTGATTTGGAATTGAACAATAGATTACAGAAATTTCTACCGCCAGATGGCGCTGTATTATTTTAAAATTTCAATATTTCAAATTCTAACTATGATTAAAATATTTTTAATTCATCATTCGAAAGATATTTAAAAGTTCTTTTATATTATCGAATGTGGAATTCGAGATTTTACCCGATTTACACGTTTTTAGGTCTCCTGTTTAGGTTTTCTTTTGTACCTCAGCTACTAATTAAAATATTTTCATAAGTAATACATCATTTGAAAGGTTTGTTGATTTAGAATTGAACAGTAGATTACAGAAATTTCTACCGCCAGATGGTGCTGCAATATTTTAAATTTTCAATATTTCAAATTCTAATGAGCGAGGAAGGTGTTGTATGTTCTAAAACGGGGATAAGGCGCCACCGAGCGGGACTTTGCTAAAGTCAGAAATTTGAAAGATCATAACATGGTGAGCGAACAAGCTGTTTCAGATATTGAAAGTGGAAGAGGGCGCCGCAGGCTACCGAGCGGGAATTTACTGCGATTAAATTTTTCAATGAAGCTATTTTTACTATCCGCGATTGTAATGAAATGCTCGCCCTCTGGTGGGCTAAGGTGAAACTATCACACCATTGATAGCTTTCACGCTGAAACAATGATAGAACTAACAAGAAAGCAGAATAATAAATACACGTGGCAATATTTACTAACAACTGCAGTTGAGAGAGCGCCTTCTATCGATCATTACAAACGCGGATATGTCAATAAGCTGTTGTAAGATCTGAAACGGGAAAAAGTAGGGACCCTATATATAGAGAGACTGGACATTGACCGAAAGTCGGCCATCTTAGTGCCAATTCGGAGCGATCCCCGTAGAACGTAATGCTTTTTTCTTCACGATTGACGCTTTACTATACAACATAAATGAAAGGAAATTGTGCCAAATTTGTGCAGAAAGTAATACAGAATATAAATATGTAATTTTTTTCGTCTTAGAGAAAAAGAGTTTGAAGAAAAACGAATTTTGTTTTAACCTTCAACATGGTTACTTTTTCAATTCCTATCAGAAAACAGAGGAATATTTTGTTGTATATTTCTATATTAAACAAAATACGTTGATTGTGAAAACAATTCTACCTTATTTTTTCTGAGGACATACATTCTATATATAAAAAGTTAGAACATTTTTAACAAAAATAGGGTAATCTTAGTTTTTGTCAAGTAATTCATGAATAAATGTAAAACTACGGCAGAAGAACAGAAAAAATATAATTTTTTTTAAATTATTTTATTAAAATATTTGCGTAATATTTTTACAAGCTAAAAATACATATTTTAATTATTTGCATTATTAATAATAATGACTTAGTTAAAGATTAAAAATAAAAATTTTATTAATAATAATTTGTAAAAAATATCTAATAAACAAATTATCTATTTAAAATTATCTAATAAAAATTATCTAATAATAATTTGTAAAAATTATCTGTAAATTAACTAATATCATTCGAAATTAAAAAATGTTTTTATTTATTTTATTTACATTTGCTTAATTCATTGATTTTTTTTTTTTTTTTTTTTTAATATTATGTAAATAAAAATAACTGCTTATTTAAATATTATTTATAAAATTTATTATGGCAATTATTATTTAAAAGAAATTTTTATTTCATATGTTTGCAAATAATATACACCTTATTTTCTTTATTATTATTAATTTATTTTAAGAATTCTGATACATTTTGCGTACTAGCAAAACATCAAAAAATATATTTTTATATAGTTATTTTAAATATGTATTTTAAAATATATCAGAAAAATACATTGATATCTAACATATTAAATATATTGCACAACAGAACTTAAAAACTAATAGCTAGCAAATAAATAATGTAATTATCTCATATATTAGGAAATAAATACGTAAAACAGCATGCAATAAGAGAATTCAAAGTATTTAAAGCATGATATAAAGTAAATAATTATGCATTTTTATCTTTTAAAAGTATTCCAAAATTAAAGCAATTTATCTCCCAACAAAGTAAAAATGTAATAAATAAGTTCTTTTTCGATTATGACGTAAAATAATCAAAATTTCTTCTCAGCGTAATGGTAAGCAATA
The DNA here is from genome assembly GCA_963930645.1 of Salticus scenicus. Taxonomy (NCBI): domain Eukaryota; kingdom Metazoa; phylum Arthropoda; class Arachnida; order Araneae; family Salticidae; genus Salticus; species Salticus scenicus. Next base: position 150,600,583 of record OZ005659.1, read on the forward strand.
GAGCAACTGGCACTAAAATGGAGAATTTCGTCAAAAAGCCGGCGCGCCAATGTCCAGTCTCTCTCTATCGAGGGTCCCTAGGAAAAAGGCGCCGCAGGCGCCACCGAGCGGGAGTTTCATAAAGTCGGATTTTTCAAGGATCGCGAACCAGTTGTAAGCCGAAGGCGGCTAGTTAATAAATGTTTGTGTTTAAAAGGGGAAAAAAAATCAATTGAGGTAGTGAATCAACGAATGCTTTGCCAGCTTCGCTGGTCACTATTCGGACGAACAAACTGTTTCTTTCAACGAAAATGCCTACTAACCCTGGACGTTAGGTCTAATATATCGTATCATATTATATATCGTGTTTATCGTAATGTAACTGAATACTTATTTCGCTTCCTTCTTCGACTCGTTTTAATACGCATTTTTTATATGCATGAGCAGCCCCCGAAAAACAAAAGCATTAAATCATTAAATTCATTTTTTTACTTATTTTTATTTCATATTATTTCACGAGCACTTTTTATTTCCTTATTCAAAATTATTAAAAAAAAAACTTTTTCGATATCGCTTGTAACGATACTGATTATTATTAATTTTCTTTTCTTTTTCTTTCAACAATAAAAAAAAGAAAAAAAAAAAAAAAAGTGATTTTGATAAAATTCTGGCAAAAGCAGAATTTATTTTAGGACGGAGGACTATTAGTTTTTTTTTTTTTTCTTTTTTCAAATTATAACATCGCTTTCAAATTATTCAATCATATTTTCGATAAATTTTAGATTTTGACAAATGTCCAACTATCGAAATCGACAACGCAAAAATCCCAGATTGAGACTAATAGGCCATTAGTCCTAATTAGATATTGTCCAAAATTAAAAAAGAAAAAAAAAAAGTTATAATAAAAAATATAGGCATTAGAAAAAGCAAGTTCGTAATTTCTTTAAACAAGCAATTACACTCGAAAAATCATCGCCAAATAATGGCAAAAACTTAAAAATCTCGAAGGGGTCATATACTAAAGCTGTACTGATAAATGTTTAGATATTACGAATTTATCTCTGTTCTAAAAAAAAAAAAAAAAAAAAAAAACTAGTTGGCATAGGTGGACTCTGCTCAGTTCCCCATCATATTTATGTTCTCATAAATTTCTAGTGCGAGACATATTATAATCATGTTAAAAGAAATGAATTTGACCAAACTTGATACAGTGACAGAATGAAATCCCCGCCTAATAGGCTATCCACCGTTCACTTCGATATATTTATCTTATTCTAATCTATTAATTTATTTTATCAAGGTCAATTCCGTTGTTTAGTTTTCATGCTACTATTTCCAATGCAATAATCCTCAAAATTCATATTTATATGAAAAATTTACAATTTTGCTATGTTGATAAAATCGTAAATTACGAATAATTTACGAACTTTTCCTATTAGAATATTTGTATTTAATCATGTTCAAACAAATATTATAAATGTAATTTTGAAGTTGTCTCATGCATTTGTTACGGAAATCTCTCCACCAGGGGTCGCTGTGTGTCAAGACACGGCGATACATGTACTGTTTTTAGTTAGTGTGTGGCAGGCATCTGGTATGGAATGGAAGGATCTAAATAGGAGATCCTAAATATGTTAAATTGTAGTATATGTAAATAATTGTAAATTACATGTAAATAAGTCATTAAATCTTAGTTAAGAAAGATGAATGTTATTTTGCACCTGACATATTTCTACCACTGAATCATCGGTCAAAGCATTTATGATCCTCAAAATGGAAGTTAGTTTATGCTCAATTTTGCCTTATTCTGACATGTTAAGTAAATCGTAAATTTCAAATAACTTACGATTTTTTTAAATTAGAAAAATCATAGTCTATATCCATGCCAGAATACTAAATAATATTTCGAAAGTGGTTTGATATCTTTAAGATGAAAATATCCCTCAAGATGGACGTTTATGTGAAATTTTGCTCTATTCTGCCATGTTAAGAAATTCGTAAATTTCCAATAGCTTACGAAATTTTTATAATGGAAAATTCATAGTCATTAATATTCATGCCAATGTCCTAAATAATATTTCAAAAGTAGTCTGGCATCTTTACGATGAAAATATCTCTGAAAATTGACGTTTATGTGAAATTTTGCCCTATACTGCCATGTTAAGAAATTCGTAAGTTTCCAATAACTTGCGAAATTTTCTAAGTAGCATATTTATAGTTACTGATGTTTATTCCGGTATCAAAACTGATATTTTAAAACTGATCTGACATTTTTACAGTAAAAAAATTCCGTTTAATGCACGTTTAAGTGAATTTTTGTCCTATTCTCCCATGTTAAGAAAATCGTAAATTTCTAATAAATTACGAAGTTTTTAAATTCGAATGTTGCAAATGAATAGGGTTCTTGCCAGTGTCGAAAGTAATATTTTAAAACTAATCTGACCTCTCTGCGACAATTTGTTCTTGAGATATCGTGTACACAGACTAACAAACTAACGGACTAACACACTAACAGACACCCTACAGACAGACACCATACAAATTTTGTCATTTTCGGATTCCTCACACCTCAAAACGTGTAAAAAAGTCAAAAAACCGAGGTCGAAAATTTTCACGATTACCTAAGTTTCCCATACCTATAGTATGATGGGGAACTAAAAAGTTACTGTCGTCATTGTTTATTTTGTGTCTAAGCTATTTCCGCTCAAAATAATAGCCAATTGTCATTAAGTTATCAAATGTTAAAACAGATTTTTGACATATTATAAACGATATATTAAATATGTGATATCACATATAAGAATTTATAGAACATTGTTCCGCTTTTGTCTTTTTTATGTACTATTAACATTTCTATTCGACGAAAGGTAAAGCTACGTATAGGTGGGTAAAGACTCGCAGGGGTTAATGGGCGAAACGAATCGGGGAGGGGGGGGGGATGAAGCTTACATCGAGCTCCTCGGGGTTGGTAAGCAGAGCGAGCAGGGGGCAGAACCCACTAGTTTCTTAAAAAAAGAAAAAAAGAAATGAAGGAAGGCGAATTTTTACTTCCATCCGACTACCGTAAGTAATGGGAGTATCTTATTCGGTCAAAAAAAAAAATGATATAGAGTTTTTATGGGGGGGGGGGAGATCTTCTGACAGCCATATCGAAACTAATAACGATAATAGTATGAAACTAAAAAATTAAATCAGGTCTGGTTTACAGATGAATTTGTCAACTTGTGGTGAAAATAGGAAAACTGGAAGTGGGACCGAAGTCCGTATCTCAAAAACGGCTCTAACGATTTTTCTTATAAAGTACTTTATAAACTTCGTATTAGATTTATTTTGTTATGTATTAGCTGGTTAGTTCATGAAAACTGATAGGCGTCCAGAAAAAGAAGATCCATTTGAAGTTTCGCAAGTGCGTTGCTTTAAATGTGGCTGTACGTTTTTTTTTTTTTTTTTTTTTTTTTTCAATTTTGTCATATTAACATTAACTCACTTTATCCTTTCGTAAATAACTGTTCTCTAATCGACTACTGAGTTTGCCAAGTTTTTGTGAAAGTCGGTATCTCAAAAACGGCTTTATTTACTTGTAAACTGCTGAATATAAACTCCTTTTTACTTTTATTACCCTACTACCGTAGGTAATGGAAGTATTGTATTCGATATAAAAATTCGACATCGAGTTTTCATCTTATTTACACGTTTTAAGGTCCCCTGTGTCCAAGAAAGTGGTTTTCAGTAATTAGTCAGCGTGTGTGTGTGTATGTATGTAAATGTGCAGAATCTTCTAACTATCATATCTCCAAAACTAATAAAGATAGAACGACGAAACTACTTCAGAATTGACACAAGTCTGGTGCACAGATGCATTTTCCTAATTTTGGTGATAATTAGAAAAACGGGACATCCGAAACCGAAAGTAGGACTGTAAGTCCGTATCTTAAAAACGGTTCTAACAATTTTCTCCAAAATTGATATATAAACACTCTGTTAGATCTCTTTCGAATGATATAGTTGGTTAGTTCATAAAAATTGGTAGGTGTCCAGTATAAATAGCTGAACTTCAAGTCTCGCAAGTGCGTTCCATTAAAAATAGCAATTCGATTTTTTTTTTTTTTTTCAAACTCGGCATAATAACTCTTTTTTTTAGATATCCTTTCACATGTAACTGTTGTTTTCCGGTCAACAACTCAGTTTGTCAAGTTTTGGTCCTTATCTCAAAAACGGCTCCAACAATTTTCTTGAAAATTGTTACTTAAATCAATTTTAGATATCCATTTTACTTTCTTCTATAGGTAATATACAGAAAGTATTGGATTCGTGAAAATTTTCGACCGCCGTTTTTTGATGGATTTACACGTTTTGGGATGTCCAAAACACGAATTGATAGTTTTTTGAAAATGTCTGATAGTTTTTAGAAAATCACTTTTTTGTGGACGCTGTATCTCACGAACCAATGAATGAAATTTAACCAAACTTGGTATTTAGTTGCACCCTGACATAAACTAGTGCTGATTAGATTAGGAGGGGATCAATCGCTCAACAGGTGGCGCTGTGATCGCATTTTATGCAAATTTTTAACATGGTAGTATAGGACAAAATTTCGTATAAATGTGCAATATGAGTTATTTTAAACATGTGATTGTAATATTAATATGAATTATTGATAATAGTAGTAGTTAACTAGGGAAAAAATTTTGTGCATGTGGGGGCATCGGTTCCCCTTCCCCCCAAGGAGGTAAAGCTTTAAGATGGGTATCTTTCAAAAGGTCTCGTCAATTGTGCATGTGGGGGCATCGCTTCCTCCCTGTGGGGCGAGTACCTCCCGGGGCGAAGTGAATTTTCAATATGGGTATCTTTCAAAAGGTCTCGTTAATACCTTTAAAACGATTGGTTGAACTATAGGTCTGTGATAATTTAAAACAAAGTTATATATATATATACATATATATATAATTTACGTTTAACGAAAAAAAAAAAAATAGAAAAAAAAATCGCATTTCCTCTGATAATTGGAAAAAAAAGAAAAATCTTTCTTCCGCCATTTAGTGATAAAATTCTGACAGATAAAAATCGTCTGCATTTAGAATGGAAAATAATTTGATAATTTAAAATTTGTATTGAATAAATTTTGTGTAAAACTATATAGAAGAAAGTCATGTGGTGGCCACATCATACTAGTTTCATATGAAATGGTTTGACTCATTGAATTTTTTTTACAAAATGTAATATTAATTTTGAAATTTTATATAAAAATATTAATACAATATAGGTAAACTCTCTAGAATTCTAATAGGGCTTTCTAGAACTCGCTTTCAAAGGTGACTAGAATTTTTAAGGATGACATGAAACTATTTTTACTAGAGCTACAATTTAGATTCTAAATGTCGGTTACAGATTTTTTTTTTATCTGTGTATAATTACTAATTTTTGTAAATTATAAAACCGGAATAATCAAACTGTCGATAAATATTTTTATAATACACGTCATATACACTTTTTATGTTTTTATGCATATTTTTACATAGTTATTCCCGTGCGGAAAAAAAAGAAAGAAAGAAACAGAAACAGAAAACTCATTAAATAAAGAAAAATTCGGTTTTAATGTAACGCATGAATTCATGTGCATTTCACCTATTTGTAATGTATCTATGATTTGAGATTGTTAAGTTAGTTCTTGATTTAAAGCTGCCGCAATACTTTCACAAATTCGCTGGCAAAGAGACAAACAGATGGTTATTTTAAAATGATCAAATAGTTTCAATATACCTGAAAACATTTAAAAACATCTAAAACCGTAAGCAGATTTTCTTTTATGAAACCAATACTCTCTTAAAATAACAATAAAAAAAACTAGTATGTTGTGGCCACCACAAGACTTTCTTCTATATTTTCCTATACATATCAATCAGTAACAATATTAAAAAAAAAAAAGTACGATTTTTTTTTCTAAGTTTTTTTTTTTTTTTTTTTTTTTTTTTTGTTAAAAGCGATACATATTCAATCAGTAACAATATTAAAAAAAAAAAAAAAAAAAAAAAAGATTTTTTTTTTTTTTTCGTTTGTTAAAAGTAAAAAAAAAAAATCGATAACTTTGTTTTAAATTATCACAGATTTATAGTTCAACCATTCATTTTAAAGGTATTGACGAGATCTTTCGAAAGATACCCATATTGAAAATTCACTTCCCCCCGGGAGGTAAGTTAAAAATAACTCTCATTATGTACATTTATACGAAATTTTGTCCTATACTGCCATGTTAAAAATTTAGAAAACATGAGATCACAGCGCCACCTGTTGAGCGATTGATACCCAAATGTAATCAGCACCAGTTTATGTCAGGGGCCAACTAAATAACAAGTTTGGTTAAATTTCGTGAAAAAAAAAAAAAAAAAATCAGTTTTTTTTTCGTTAAAAGTAAAAAAATCGATAACTTTGTTTTAAATTATCACAGAATTTTGGTTCAACCATTCGTTTTAAAGGTATTGACGAGACCTTTCGAAAGACACCCATCTTGAAACTTTGCCCCCCCCCCCCCCGGGGGATACTTCCCCCCCAGTGGGGGGAGGGGGGGAAACCGATGCCCCCCACATGCACAAAATTTTTTTCCTGGTTAACTACTACTATTATCTACGAGATCTTATCAAAGATACCCATTGTGAAAATTTACCCCCCCCCGGGGAGGGTACTTCCCCCCGGGGGAAGCGATGCCCCCCATGCACAAAATTTTTTTCCTAGTTAAATACTTCTATTATGAATATTTATAATAATTTTACAATCACAAGTTTAAAATAACTCTTATTATGCATATTTATACGAAATTTTGTCCTATGCTGCCATGTTAAAAATGTGCATAAAATGCGATCACAGCGCCACCTGTTGAGCTTTTTATCCCCAAATGTAATCAGCACCAGTTTATGTCGGGGACCAACTAAATACCAAGTTTGGTTAAATTCCGTTAAAAAAAAAAAAAAAAAAAAAAAAAAAATACGATTTTTTTTTCTAATTTTTTTTGTTAAAAGTAAAAAAAAAATCGATAACTTTGTTTTAAATTATCACAGATTTATGGTTCAACCATTCGTTTTAAAGGTAATGACGAGACCTTTCGAAAGATACCCATCTTGAAACTTTGCCTCCCCCCCCCCCCCCCCCCAGTGATGCCCCCACATGCACAATTTTTTTTTCCCAGTTAACTATTGCTATTATCAACGAGACCTTTCGAAAGATACCCATCTTGAAAATTTACTTCCCCGGGGTGGTACTTCCTCCCCGGGGAGGGGGGGAACCGATGCCCCCACATGCACAAAATTTTTTTCCTAGTTACCCACTACTATTATCAATAATTCATATTAATTTTACAATCACAAGTTTAAAATAACTCTCATTATGCCCATTTATACGAAATTTCGTCCTATGCTGCCATGTTAAAAATTTGCATAAAATGCGATCACAGCGCCACCTGTTGAGCTATTGATCCCCAAATCTAATCAGCACCAGTTCATGTCAGGGTGCAACTCAATACCAAGTTTGGTTAAATTTCATTCATTGGTTCGTGAGATACAACGTCCACAATAAAAAATGATACAGACAGACAGACAGACATTTTCTAAAAACCATTAATTCGTGTTCTGGACATCCCAAAACATGTAAATCCATCAAAAATCGGAGGTCGAAAATTTTCGCGAATCCAATATTTTCTCTATATTACATATAGAAGAAAGAAAAAAAATATGCATAAAAATATAACGCTTATGCTCCGACGCGCATTAAATTTTTGTATAACCTTGTATACTAATAAATTCTATGTACACTGCTATTCAATATGCCGAATATTTCGTACTGTGTAATAAAAATACTCATGAGTTTTACCATCTCTTACCCATATATATGGTAGAGAAAGTATTGTGTTGGGGTCAAATTTTTGTAATTGAGACTTTTTAAAAATATATTTACACGTTTTGAGGTCTCCCGAATACGAAAAACAGGTTTTCAGCAGTCTGTCTGTGTGTATGTTATTTGCATATCTCAAGAACAAATCGCAGTAGGAAGTCTAAACTCTGTATTCTAAATGAGTATCATATAGAGATGCGGCATCAGACTTTTCGTTGAGATAAAGCAGGTGGTTAGTGTACAAGAACATACAAGAGAATTCAAATACATTACAGTCTATGGGAGAAATTGCAAGTTAAGTAAAGTTTAACCTCTATGGGCTGCACCAAACGAAATGGAATGGATATATATTTTTTATAGGCATGAAAGCATATTTCTTATAGAATATGGTATGAAATCATTCACAGTTCGTTTACAGGGCTACACAAAATAACTATAATATAGTGGAATAATACTTGGAAATTCATGGAAGTGCATTTTAGGCAGTACCATACTTGCCAACCAATTTTAATAAAAAAAGGGAAGATTTTTGTTGAAAAAACAGAAGATTTCATAAAAAAAAGGGAAGATTTTTTTTTCTTTGACGTATTAAACAATATACAGTTTTACAATTTTAATATTTTGAAGCAATCTATAAAAATGTTTTACTATAGCTTGATTATACTAAATATATAAAAGTTTTAAATAAAGTTATACCTCTTCAACATATAAATATCTACAAAACCGAATCTGTACGAAATTTATTTAACAATAGACAAAAAAACTTAGTAAAGTTAAAGCATATAATAAAAAAGTAAATAAAATAAGAAAGAGAATTGATACCTAATAGTGTAGAAAGAAATGCACTCACTAAACAGCTGTCAAATATTTTCTATTAAACATTTTTAGTTTCCATTAGCTGTTTCAACAAGGTTCGCCTTCAGATATGGGAAAAAAAAAAATCCCTGGACAATTTTTAAAAAAATATTAGTGACTATTACAAGAAATGTTCCGTTAGAGAGAAGAAAATGCATCTACTTCCACAGTATGATGTCATGTTACTGCCGATCATGATAGAAATTCAGGTAGAAATCATTGTTTACATGCACATTTTCACGATCCTTAATCATATGAATTTTGATATGAAGCTAAACAAAAAAAAAGGCATTTGACAGAAAGGAAATATTTGTTTTTCCAGGTTTTATAATTGATTTACCCTGAGTTTCGATGAAAATTTTTATTTCCCCTGATTTTTTTTTTTTTTTTTTTTTTTTTTTTTTAACAAAATACTACTTCCCTGAGTATTCCAGGTTTTCCCTGATGAGTATGAACCCTGTTCAAGCTCCCCCAAATCATACATGTGATTTTTAAAATTAGAAATTAGCTGAAAATTTTTCGCTAACATTGTTGGTTGGTTGATTGATTAGTTAATTATTGATAATGTCACTTTCAACAAATTGGCAAAATAAATATTTATATGTATAATTTTTAACTATGTTAAGCAATTTCAGAATTTTTTCCTTAACATTAAATATATATATATATATATAACTGCAATAACTTTTATATCCACATAAAACCTTAATAAAATTCCATGCCAACAGAAAAACAAATTTTTTAAACAAATATAGAATATGATTTTTGTGCATGCACATTAATCATACATATAAAAAAAAAAGTAGCAGTAGCTAATTATCAGTTTCAAACGTGCATAAAACCAACTGAGTATTAATTTTCTTAAATTGATTTGGGATTTTCTTAAATTGATCTGAATAAATTATTCTTCATTTTTTTCCCATGTTTACACGTTTCGTATAAATATGACAAAAATATTTAGTTTAATTGAGGAAAAATAAACAGATTCATTAAATTCAGCAATAAAGGTCTAAAAATAATTACATACATCAGAAATATTGATCATTTCCATTGCTTTATTGTTTCTAGAATTGATCATTGATCACAATCCGGGAAAGGGGAGGGGGAATACAAAAATTATTACAGAGGAAGAAATATTAAACACTTTCAACTCTACCTCTAGAATCTAATGAAAGAAGTTTAAAATTAATATTATCATTTATGTTGCAGATGGATAAAGATTAGGAAACAAAAGACTTCTCCAGAACATTTGATTACTGACCACTGGTTGTAGATAAATAAAGGGGGTGGGGGCAATAAAATAATTACATCAGCAAGAAATATTTAACAATTCTATTTCTTTACATGTTCTAGCATCTCATAAAGCAAGTTTGAAATGAATACTGACATTTATTTTATGGATGGAGAAAGATAGGGAATCTGGAGTTTTCGTAGAGCATTTGTGGTTTCTTTTTAAAACGAACGATATCCGCGACTTTTTAAAAACGGAAGATTTCATCATCTGTCCGGAAGACCGGAAGATACGTTAAAAAACCGGAAGTCTTCCGGGAAAACCGGAAAAGTTGGCAAGTATGTGCGGCAGTACTATATGTTATTAATATAGGATAACATATTAATTGCAGAATGCGGTGTATACATAATTTTTAGACGATATAAATTGCTGCCAAAAATTAAGCGAAAACATTTTTTTTATTGAATGTAATTAGTGGAAGCGCTTTACTGCAATATTATACCATGTTCAGAAATTAAAAATAATTCATCATACCAATGTGGTAAATAAAGTATTTTTTTTAACTAAATATCTATCGCTTGCTTTTTGTATATTTGCACGTTTTGAGGTTCCCTGAATATTGAAGTCATGTTTTTAACGTGTAATCTTCGTCTGTGTCTTTTATCAGAATAATTTAAAAACAAATAATTTCAGGAAATTATTCAAACGTTGTATTTTGAAGTTAATATAACGTTGTTACTTGATCCAGTGATTTCAGATTGGGGATTTTGTCCCGATTTTTGAGGCTTCTGGGGAGAACTTTGGAGACCAAATGTTTGTGGGGATTTTTTTGGAGAATTCTAAAATTTTTGGGGCAAATCTGGGGAGTTCAACTTTCTGTCACTGTTGGCAACGTAATGATTTATCCTAACGACTAGGGACTTTTAAATAGCTTTATTCATTACTAGCTGACCCGTCCGGCTTCGCACTGATGAACAAATTTTAGTTAAAGATGGATTGATATGTAAAAAATCAAGAAATATATCAGTTTATATGTTATAGTCAGGCAATATTATTAACTGGAAAGTCAAAATATAATTTTACAATTATTTTTTTTAATTAGTTGTTAAATGTTGGCAATTTTTACTTAATGCTATTTATTAATTTATTTATTTATTTCATAAAAAGAAACATTTCTTTACTCATGAATAAAAAATATTGAAAAATAAACCTATGACATGAAAATGTTTTTGATAAAATTGACGTCATAATAGCTTTAATTATTATTTATTTTTTCATTTCGCAAATATATTTAATTTTTTCCATAATTGATTATTATTTTAATAATGTATATTAAAGGAGAAATCAATAATATGAAACAATATTCGTACAATATATACTATTACAGAATCTGGTGTGAAACAACCACACGACTTCCATTACCCACTATTACACGTAATATATACAATTTTTTGGAGATATTACTTGCATTTTTTGAGATTTTCGAGTAAGAGAAACTTGATACACGTATAAAGACACATACAACAGAGTTTGCATAGCGAGTTAAAAAATAAGGGGAAAAAAATAGATAGTTATTTTTTTAAACACGAATTTCCGAGATCTAAAACTGAACTACCTAATCAGGATGACCGTTAATATTCCTGTAATAAGCACGTAATACTTGAGAAAGGTTATCTAAATTGGATTAAAGAAAAAATTTTCAAGAATACGTTAGAGCCGTTTTTGAGATACCAACTTTTACCAAAACTTAACATACTCAATTATTGACCTAAAAACAATAATTACATACAAAAGGATATTTAATAGGAAGTTAACATGGTGAGTTTGAAAAAAATCCGTACAGGCGTTTTTAAAGGAACGCACTTGCGAAGTGTGAAATTGAGCTGTTTATAGAGGACGCCTATCAATTTTCCTGATCTAAGCAACTTTTTAATCGAAAGGGCATCTAATATATTATTTATATAGCAACTTTGAAGAAAATCATTAGAGATGTTTTTGAATATGGGCTTAGGGTCCCATTTCTGGTTTTCGATGACCCAATCCCGGTTTTTCAATTTTCACGAAAATTTGGAAAATTTATCTGTACACCAGACCTAAATCACTTGTGAAGTTTAGTTGTTCTATTTTTATTAGTTTTGGAGATATGACAGCCAGAAGATTACACACACACTGACCAATTGCCAAAACCTATACAATACTTCCACTACCTACGGTAGTAGGGTAATTGAAGTAAACACATACATCTCGTATTTACTACGATAATATACAGATTTTCGAATTATGTTTTCGATCGCCAAATACAAAAATCGCCAATGACGATAGATATCAAATCCATGCTTTGTTTTCAATTAAAATATTGAAAATTTTAATTAAAAATGTATTTTACCAAAATTTATTATAGCTTCTAGCACTTAGAGAGAGACAGTGTAACTTTTGATTATTGAAAGAAAAAAAAAAAAAAAAAAAGCAATCGGCTTTTTAGTTCTAGCGATCGTTCTCTACATATGCATATAAACATTTCTTTTTTTATATTAGTATAGCTATAGAGCATAGGTATATTAAATAGGTTTCCAGTCAACATAATGTAACTCAAATAATTAAATGCTATTTACATTTCAGTAATGGCTGTATGCGCTATGTATATTGAGCTACTTGCCATAACTGTTAGTTGCTAAAAATAGTCGCCAAATAAATTTAAACATCTCAATACGCAAGCGAAGTATGACATCACTGACCGCCCGTGGATGCAAGAAAAAGATTTTCCATGTTAATCGCTCATTGGATTTTTTTTTTTTTTTTTTTTTTATTAAAATTCTAGAAGAATTATTTCCCGATTTTAATCCTCATATTTGGGTATAGATATGTATTAGTTATTGTATGCATGCGTTAGATTGAGTTATTTTGCTGTCAAATTGACAAAATTTTAATTTTAAATTTCAAAACTGTCACCCTTGGCGTTTTTTGTATTTGGCGATCAAAAACGTAATACGAAAATATACATGCCAGATGTATATTTTCCTAATATGTATTGTACGAAATAACCATGATTTTTGAAAGGAATTAAATTATATTCGCCAGATAATTTGGCGGTATTTTTTTTTTTTCTGCCAAGGATGACGGATATCAAATCTATTCCGCTGCAACATATTAGTATATTATATCAGATACTTTATTTAGACATTTGAAAACAAATTTGACTTCAAATTATGATAGAATATTTATCATTTCCCTTTTAATTAGTTTATTAGTTGGATGTTTATTGTGTAAATATCATCCTTTGAAATGAAATGTTTATGTTTTCAATCGAATATGGAAATTTGCCATTTTTTTTTCTAGAATTTTGAAATTTAAAATTCCAATTTTATCAATTTTACAACAAAAACAATTTAATCTAACGGATGCACATGATAACTAATACATATCTATATCCAAATATGGGGATTAAAATGGGGAAATAATTTTCCTCGATCTTTATTATTTTTTTACAAAAAATCCAGTTCACTTTTTATATTATTGTTCGCGTGAAAATATATTTTATTATATGTCTAAAAATAAATTAATTCGTAAATCTTTTTGGCAACAATTATAAATTAAAATAAATAATATTATAAAATAGAATTTCTTATTTTATTTTATTTTATTTATTTATTTATTTTTAAATTCCAATTTCGTTTACACACATCAGTTTAAACCACGGAGTAATAAAGACTCCGTGGTTTAAACATTGATGCTTAGATATTATATCATATCATATCAAATTAAATTATTAGAAAAATAAACACTTTTAATTCTATAATGACGTCAGATTTAACGTGTAAGTTTAACAATTAAAAAAGCTTTATATGAATTTCAATTTAATGCACGTGCAAATATATTTCTTTTCTTTTCACGTCAAGATATTTTAAAAGCGAAATGAATATGTAAATGTTTCTTTTATGTTGGCAGCAGCTAATTTTTTTAATATTTCATTATTTCCATTTCTATTACGGCTTCTATGGGGATTTTAATTAAAATGCTCAGATTTTAAACTAAAATTTATTTTATCAAAATTAAATATAGCCTATAACAATATGGCATACTGTAGCTTTCGGTCAGTGAAAGAAGTTTTTAAATCGGTTCAGTAGTTTCAGAGATTACCCTCCACAAACAAACAATTTTTTGCGCTTTATATAATGATATAGATATAGATGTAGGGCCAAATATTAAATTCAAAGGACTTTTTGGTAATTTACTAAGAAATTTCTAGGAATTACGCATGGATTATGTTGTTGTTTTAATTTTTTTTCATGATTATTCACTAAACTAGAGACTTTTATCGTCAGTGTAGTAGGGATATTTCGAGTTTTGAGTGGAACATCGCAAAATTTGAGTTTTATTAAAAATTATATTAAAATTACATATCACAATTTCTCTATAATTTTACACGTATACAATATATTATAGGTTTATTTTATATTAGTTTATTAATTTTTCTAATATGTCGTATTCGGTTCACAATGTTCGATTATTAACTTCTACACTTCCCTCTTCGTATGTTGCCACAACCAAGGTTCTTCTATCATAAGGTTGGGCCATTTGAAGAGTAGCCAATCAGAGGCAAGCAGACGTGAAACGTCACAGGGCGGAAGAGAGAAACAAACTACGATGCAAATATACAGCTGTTAGCCCAGAGCTAGCTATTACTTACTAAAAAATATATCTTATAATCTGATATAAATATTACACAGAAGAGAAAATCATGTACGGTATTACATGAAAGAAAAGTACATTCGTTAAAATATTTATTTTAAATACATATAAGTTCATAAAAAATTATAAAGCTTTCGCGTTTTCGGCAACATTGCTATGCATTTGTTTACATTTATAATACTTCAATAAAACGATGAATTTCAATTATATTAAAATGAAATGAAAAAAAAATGCAGTTATTTAATTGTTTTACACAAAAGAAAGCACATATATATTTTTTAAAAGAATGTAAAATATATACATTTTACTGTACGATCGCGATATGTTTGTTTATATTTCAGATATACCAGTAAAATTATGAATTTTAATTTTATGAGTAACTAGTATGTTGTGGCCACCACAAGACTTTCTTCTATATTTTCCTATACATATTCAATCAGTAACAATATTAAAAAAAAAAAAAAAAAAAAAAAAAAAAAATACGATTTTTTTTTTCTGTTTTTTTTTTTGTTAAAAGTAAAAAAATCGATAACTTTGTTTTAAATTATCACAGATTTATGGTTCAACCATTCGTTTTAAAGGTATTGACGAGATCTTTCGAATGATACCCATCTTCAAAATTCAACCCCCCTGGGGGGGTACTTCCCTCCCAGGGGGGGAACCGATGCCCCCCCATGCACAAATTTTTTTTCCTAGTTAACTACTACTATTATCAATAATTCATATTAATTTTACAAACACAAGTTTAAAATAACTCTCATTATGCCCATTTATACGGAATTTTGTCCTATAAAATGCGATCACAGCGCCACCTGTTGAGCTATTGATCCCCAAATCTAATGGGCACCAGTTCATGTCAGGGTGCAACTAAATACCAAGTTTGGTTAAATTTCATTCATTGGTTCGTGAGATACAGCGTCCACAAAAAAATGATACAGACACACAGACAGACAGACAGACAGACAGACACACAGACAGACATTTTTTAAAAACTATCAATTCGTGTTCAGGACATCCCAAAACGTGTAGATCCGTCAAAAAACGGAGGTCGAAAATTTTCGCGAATCCAATACTTTCTCTATATTACATATAGAAGAAAGTAAAAATAAAATATAAGTACATTTTTTAAAATATTTGTTCAAAATAAAACACTTATATTTTTCAATTTAAAAAGAAATACATAATATATGAAGTTATCTGTAATATTGATATGTTTGTTTACCTTTTAAATACTTCAATATTGTAATGAATTACTTCAATAAGACGACGAATTTAAATTATATTAAAATGAAATAAAAATGCAGTTATTTAAATGTTTTGCTCAAAAGAAAGCTCACGTATTTGTTTAAAAAAAAATCTAAAATATATAAATTTTGCTGTACTAGCGTGATTTATTTGTTTACATTTAAGATATTTCAGTAAAATTATGAATTTTAATTTTATGTGAAAAAATGAAATAAAAATACATTCTTTAAAATAGTTTGTTCAAAATAAAACACTTATAATTTTCAATTTAAAAAGAAATACATAATATATTCAGTTATCTGTAATATTATGATATGTTTGTTTACCTTTTAAATACTTCAATATTATGAATTTTAATGTTAAAAGTAAACTAAATACTGGAAATAGGAGAATTTAATATTTATGTCAGACTTTAAACTCATATTAAATTTATTATTTTCCTATTTAAAAAAAGTTTCAGCATAACAATATATTTCAAAATAATTATTAGTATCAGTTTACAAATAAAATAGGTTCCTTAATAACAGAAATTAGAAGGGTACTAAAATCACTTACCGAATTTTGGTTGTTGAATTCCAAGTGTATTTTAATTATATATAATTACAATTATTATTTCGTCCCATGTAACATGCTGAGTGATTGGTGATTGATCAGCACAAATTAATAATTGATTTATCTTCTAATACAGCTAAATTTTCGCAATCCACTAATCAACAAATCAGTTGTGACAGTGTTTGTTTACATTGCAATTGATATATGGACTTCAGAGAATTGTGGATTTTTGAGAGATGATTATATTTCACTTTGCATGAAAGAAGAAATGTATGAAATTTTGTACTGCAGCAATCAATAATATGCATATATGTATCATATGTATTTATGTAATCAGTAATATGCATCATGTACATGAAAAAAAAAAAAAAAAAGATCTTCGGATACAGCTAACTTGTCTTGCATGAAAATCTGTACTATAGCGGAAAGTAATATGAAAATACAAAAAAGTCTGATATCAGAATGGACTGATACTGATGATCACTTTTTTCATTGTTGCACCGAAAAAGAGGGAAGGGAAATCCAGACAATCCAGAAAAAAAAAAAAAAAAATGATACTTGGTGGTGGGTATAACATTATGATAGCACAGTTTAAAAACAAAGCAAAATGATTTTGCGCTTTCATGTTTAAGTTACACATGAAAATTTATAGTAGTACTGAAAATTATTTCAACTGAATTATTCATTTGAGTATTCACTTGCTGTATAAATACAAATTTTTTGCATATTTTTGAGTAAAATGTGATAGTATATCAAATATGAAACAAACGCCTCTCTCTCATTGAAATCCGAGCCGGACACTTGGGTGATGCTCCTTGTAAGTAAAAGAAATCAATGGTATCCAAAGAATTAATTAACTTTCGAAAAAGCTAAAATAGTGCTTGCCTATTTTCGCTAAAATGCTAAAGTAATTTTTTTGCCAGGTTAAACCCTGTCAGTAAATATACTCCAAATTAATAAATACAAAACTTTTAATAAACACCATAAAATGCAAGAACCTGCAACATTTGTTTCAGGTTAAAAGAAAACACAACACTTCATCAAAGCGAATAAAGTAGGCAAGAGTGCTGCCAATAAAGCGCTGCCGAAGGGTCATGTTTTCTTTTCACCTGAAACAATTATTGTGAACTCTTGCATTTTATGGTGTTTATTCAAAGTTTTGTACTTATTACTTTTAAACCTCAGTTCTGTGGTGTTATATATATATATATATATATATATATAATACTCCAAAATATTTAAGCAATGATCAACAATGTTTTACAAAAGAAAAATTATATTCATTGTTTAAATATGGTATGACAGAAATAGTTTCAAAACAATTTAATTAAAATAAAAAACAAAAAAATAAAATAAATAAAATTACAACTATGCCATGTACCGCGAGTCAATTGAAATATTAACCAATAGCGACGTATGCAACGATAGCAGCGCAGTAGCCCCAAATAGAGCTTGGAGCCACCTGATGAGAAATCAGCAGAGGAGTCAACAGTCTCAAGTTTTCCACCACAGAAGCAACGTTTCTGATGAGGACCGGGTGCCCGGTACCGAAAGATCTTAAACGACCACGAAGTAAAGCTAGGTCTTTTTATATTTAATATGTTAGTTTCAAAACATTTTGCTCATGTTGGCTTGTTGGTATTTTTAAAACTATTTTCATTGGAAAACATGTGCTACTACTGACACTTTTAACATGTTATCACAAAAGTTACATTGAAATGTGTTACTACATAAAAACAATTTCATAAAATTTTCAATTATCCAGATACTTTCTACAGAGGATTAAAGAAAGAAAAAATTAAAATTAAAAAATGTACCTAAGATTTTTTTTTTTCTTTACACACAAGTTTATTTCATTTTAATTGTATTAACTGCAAATTTAATTTTGAACTGCAGAAATATTTTTGTGTGTACTCATTTTTATCCACATCATAACTGAAACATTTTGTTTATTATGAGATACCACAATTTGTTTTCATAATGATAATAAACATTTAAAGCATAAACATTTAACAAACATACTTATTCCATAATTATTGCTAATTTAATATCCCTTCGATTTATTACTTCTGATCTTGAAAATGTATGATGTAATATACACGATGATATATTACTTACATGATTTGATTTTAAGAGCAATCTATCTATTGCTATTATACATCACAGTTTTTCAGCAATGTTCTATCACTTTCAATAATCTATTCTTTAAAAAAAAATATGTGCTGTAATGCGGAGCATGTCAAAGAAGCAACAAAAGACGTAGATTAAGATTATCACACGGTACATTTAAACAAATTCGATTAAAAGAAAAGAAAAAAAAATTAAATCATAAAAACGCAATTTAAACACAGTTATTTCAAATGTAAACAAGATTTGATCCATCTGCCAAATGACGTAGTGCGCGAGAAATCTCAAATAGCTAAAAATTCGCGCATCTATGAAATGGCACCCCCCTGGCCACAACAACACCAACTGATTAGAGGGGATTATAATACATTTTTGTATTTGGGGATTTTTTTTTACAAAACTTGCCTTCATTTGGGGAAAAATCTGAGCTTAAATCTGCTTGATATTTTCTTTATGAAAAAAAATTAATTTTCCCTTTTTAGTAGAAATCAAGTTGGGGATTTTTTCGAAAAAAATCCCCTGTTTTGGGGAAATTTGAAGACCTGTTTGGGGAAATAATTTTCGACCATCTGGCATGGCATCACTCAGTGATGCCAGATTGGGGATTTTGTCTCCATTTTGGGGATTTTTGAGGCTTCTGGGGACAAGTTTGGGGACCAAATGTTTGTGGGGACTTTTTTGGGGAATTCTAAAATTTTTGGGGACAAATCTGGGGAGTTCTTCAACTTTCTGTCAATGTTGGCAACGTAATGATTCATCCCTACGACCAGGGATTTTCAATAATTTTATTGTTACTTGGGGTTTTATTTCAAAAATTGCTTTCATTTAGGGAAAAATCTGAGCTTAAATCCACTTAAATCTGCTTGATATTTGTTTTTGAAAAAAAAAAAAATATTTTCCCTTTTTAGTAGAAATCAAGTTGGGGATTTTTTCGAAAAAACCCCCTGATTTGGGGAAATTTGAAGACGTGTTTGGGAAAATAATTTTCTACCATCTGGCATCACTGGCATCACTGACTTGATCAAAATTAATAAGTTTTGAGGAATTGTGCTGGTGAAAGTTGTCTGAATAATTTGAAACGAACTTTTAAATTTAATAACAGCTTTTAAATTCTCTTTAAAAGTAAGTACAATATTGAAACGGGAAGTTAAGGGGGGGCGCCGAAGCCCCCTCATGCAGAATTATTTGTGAAATGAAGCTTTTCCGACGGTTATTCTAAATTGTTTTTAACGAAGGTTTATATAACGTTATTCGTTATCTTATCCCCTAATGTCCAATCTATCTTTATGGTATTGAATTTCAGGGTAAAGTAAAGTCGTGTGAGTGCCACACCAGGTTATTTAATAATCAAAATATAATAACGAAATAAAAATATACATTTGCTTCTAAGTATTCATAACCTTTTTAGCATCTTCGTAAACAATTAATAATTATCACTTACAACAATTATAAAATTGTGATCCTTGGTAGTAAAATAGACTTTTAATGACTAACAAACAAAAATTCAACATAATTTAAAAAAGAATTTTTTTTTTTTTTTTTTTTTTTTAACAAACTGAAAATAATAATAAAATACATATACAGAAATGATAAAAAATAAAATTCATAATCAAACCTGTCTCCAGTTTTCGGTTTAACCGTATTTTCCATATCGTAAAATTATTCCGCCTAAATAAATACAAAAATATATATGAATTATAGCTAAATATTATAGTTATTTTAAGCAGATTTTAAGGATTCAAATTTTTAATTCATTATAGTAACTGTTGGTAAAATTACAATTTTTTTATTGCCTCAACTTACACATTTTATAAATATTTGAGCCTAACTTGCATTATATATCATATTCAATTATTAAATCTAAGTACTAATTGGAATAATAGCTGCACTCTGCTCATTAGGAGAGCCCACAGAAGCCAACCCATCATATACTTGTTCGGCCCACCAGTGGCTGAGCGGTTCTGCGCTCAAAGCTGGTGGACTTGAGGTGCCCTGTCTTTGTTTTTGTGTAGTGTTGTATGTGTTTGTCTTTGCGTTTATTAAAAAAAAAAAAAAAATTGTTTTTAAAATGCTTCTTAAAAAAGTATAAAATTTTGCTCTTCAAAAATACAAAAATATTCTTACTATCCCTAAACTTTCTAATAGGTTTGTAATGCTGTCTTTAACCTCTCTACTCAAATTTTAAAATTGTGTTTCCCACTTCTATAAGCTCTAAAATAATTTTTATGTTTTTTGTTCTTTGTTGTGCTCTCCCCCACTCCTGTATTCCTACCATCATACTAAATGATATTTTAAAGCTTCTCCACCAATATATTTATAATGAAAATAATTGTTATAATCCACGTTCATGCGAAAATCCCCACTATTCTTCAATGTTAAGAAAATCATAAATTTCTAGTAACTAACAAAATTTTCATCTTAAAATGTTTCTGCGAGAATTTGTTCTTGATATCGCGAGTATATTTAAAAACTAACACAATGACATCCTACAGCCGGACAGCACACCCCCTCCCGTTTTTTTTTTTTTTTTTTTTTTTTTTTTTTTATTAAAACAAGAAAGAAAGAAAAAAAAAAAAAAAGGTAAACGCCGAAAGTTTGCGTCGGCAAGCCAGTGGATTCGAACCCGGTACCTTTTGTCTGCCATTTTGCCGTTGGTGTTTGATTTAAGGCTAAATGTATGCACTACGGACCTGGCCCTAAAGTGGCATGTCCACCATAGGGAGCTTTCTAAGGATCACTAGCCCGTATTCCCTGAGAAAACCACGGAAAACTCCGAAGAGCTAGGTAGACGAGCGTGACCTGAGATCAAACCCGACACTTCCCGTCTACAAATTTTTAGCGCCGAACCGCTCGGCCACTAGTGAGTCAACAGCCAGCTTGGAGAGCTGAAACTCTCAATGCAGAATTGCTTCATGTATATGTTGAAAATGTTCAGACATTCTCTATTTAACAAAGAATAAGTTATAAAATAACTATTTTCAAAATTATTATCTACTATTCAAGCAGTTCAGAATTTAAAAGTAGCTGGAGTTTTATTTTAGGAAATTAACTGTAAGGGGTTTTTTAAGTGATTATTTGTTAATGAAAATTAACATTTTTCAAAAAAATTCGTTTTATTTGTTTTCTGTTCTGTTACATTTAAATGCATTATCTTTAGATTACAAGTAATTTTTAAAATTATTTCACGAGAGATAAAAAAAAAAAAAAAAAAAAAAAAATTAAAGTGATTTCATTCGATTTTCTGAACATTTAGTTGTTGCGAGATGTTATTTCGCTAAATAAAGAAGGGTGAAAATTATAACAAATTGAGTATTTTGGCAAAAATCTGCATGTTTTTTGTGATATACCGTAACGTTTCCGAAATTTTTTTGTATCCCTGTAAAATGTATTAGGATGTAAACTGTAATCACGCAATTTTTAGTAACGACGATCATTTAGTAGAAAAATTCTAAAACATTTATCAGTTTAATTGTCTTTATAAATAAATTTATGACAGGAAATAAGTGGATTAAACGTCACACGGAGGACATTGCAATCATGACATATTTTACGTGCACCCAGCCACCATTAGTATACAAGAAGGTTTTCAGCAGGTCGAGTATTGAACCCACCTTTCAATTACGAACCAGGTTACCGCAATCCTTAAAATAAATAAATAACTTATGAACTTCAGATAGTTAGCCACGATAGGGGACGAACATAGTCTCCCATAATCATTACATATTAACAAAACAGCGTAAGATTACATCAGTATACATATATTTTTTTCCAGTATTAAGCAATTTAACATAACTAAAACAACCAAATAATTCGAGCTCGCAGACCGTAATGTATAAGAACTGTATCCTGCAAAATATCTATGACTTATAAAAATTGCTATAGTTTACATGACGATGACCTCTAACATGCCTATTCAAAACTGTTTTAATCCAACATGAATTTAGATTCAGATTACTGCAAATAAATTGAATGCTTAGGTCGTAATGATTATGGATTTTTTTTTTTTTTGTGTGTGTGTGTGTGTGCGTGTGTTCCTGTAAGCGTGAAAGACCTAAATTCACGAAAATTTTAAGTTCGTACGCGGATGACTTGTAGCATACCTACCAAATTTGGTACCAATCGAATGAAGCGTTGTTCACTCACATATATGCATACATCAGCTATGAGCCTAAAAATAATAATAATGAGCTTAGAACCGAGATGTCACAGTCGATTTTTTTTTCTTTTTAATGGTTGAAATATATATATATATATATATATGTATATATATATATATATTTTACATAGTATTTTTTTGAACGAAAAACATTTGACGGCCTATGCGAGCTAGTTTAATAAAAATGAAGTTAATAATGTCAATTAACGATACTTAACCTATATTTTGAAAACTAGTCGTAAAATGTAATAATAATCATCAAAATTAATGACATAATTTATAAAATCAAAAGGTGAATGTAAACAAATAAACATTAATTAACATAATTACGTAGAAGTCTTTCAACTACAATAACATATATCATAATAAAAATAATGAGGAATTTTTTTAAGTTCTTAAAATTTATTACTTACACAGTTTTTTGTTTTGTTCTTAGATTTCTGTAAGTATAAAATCTTAAAAAAAAAAAAAAAAAAAAAAGTATATCCCTATACGAGAAATTTTCAGAACAATACATAAAGAATTTTTATTAACACGTATATTAAATAAATTCAAATAACTTGTAGTAAAATTAAAATAATAATAATAATAATAATGACCTAATTAAAAAACGAAAACATAAATAAAACAAACATTGTTTACTAAAATTTCATAATGAATCTTCCACAATAATATTAAATATTAAAAATTATTTTGTTAGGCTAAAAAAAAGTTATAAATAAAAAATGTTTAAAATATGATATCAGAAGTGTATGTTACATTTTTTTAATACATATACGTAAAATCAAAAACGAAATCATTTTCTAAATATAAGAAACAAAATAGTTCGGGATACTCACAAGTTCCTTCTTACGTAAAATCACATAGTATACTGAAATTGAATTATGAAATAATGCATTTTTTTTTTAAGAACATTTATTTATTTAACTGTAACCGTTAAGTTTTATGATTCATTCCTGGAATTCATCTACTTTTAAATCATTATACTTCTCTTTTCTTTTTATTTATTTATTTATTTTCTTTTTTTTTCCCTGGAAATCTTTTTTCTTTGAATATTCGAAAATAGTATTAAAAAAAAAAAAAAAAAAAATCTGTTGTGCTGAAAGAAAAAATGTTTAAAATATGATATCAGAAGTGTATGTTACATTTTTTTAATACATATACGTAAAATCAAAAACGAAATCATTTTCTAAATATAAGAAACAAAATAGTTCGGGATACTCACAAGTTCCTTCTTACGTAAAATCACATAGTATACTGAAATTGAATTATGAAATAATGCATTTTTTTTTTAAGAACATTTATTTATTTAACTGTAACCGTTAAGTTTTATGATTCATTCCTGGAATTCATCTACTTTTAAATCATTATACTTCTCTTTTCTTTTTATTTATTTATTTATTTTCTTTTTTTTTCCCTGGAAATCTTTTTTCTTTGAATATTCGAAAATAGTATTAAAAAAAAAAAAAAAAAAAAATCTGTTGTGCTGAAAGAACAAAAATGATTACACATTTGTTTTTTTTTTTTTTTTTTTTTTCTGGTTTTGTTTTTTAATATAAAGTGTAATATGTAATCTACTTTTGCGCCATGGGAAAAAATTCTTTTTCAACTTCAAGACTGGGGATTGGGGTATATTCACTTTCACACATATAATTAGCGTTTTGGCTCTCTAATATGAATTGGTTCTGTTTTTAGGACTGAGGGCCTATTATTCTCAGACAGGGATTTTTGCGTTGTCGTTTTCGATAGTTGGACATTTATCGAAATCATTCTTCGATAGTTGGGCATTTATCGAAATCTAAAATTTATCGAAAATATAAATGAATAATTTGAAAGCGATGTTATAAATGGGAAGAAAAAAAAACTAATAGTCCTCCGTCCTAAACTAAATTCTGCTTTTGACAGAATTTCATTAAAATCATTTTTTTTTTTTTAAGAAAAAGAAAAGAAAATTTATACAGTATCGTTACAAACGATATCGAAAAAGTTTTTTTTTTTTTTTTTTTTTTTTTTAATAATAATTTTGAATTGGGAAATAAATAGTGCGCTTGCAATAATATGAAATAAAAATAAATAAAAATATGAATTTAATGATTTGATTTTTATATAAAACACGATCGCGTGCTATCTTAAAAAGTAGATGTAAAATTTAAAGTTTAATTTTCTTGGCAACAATTACAAATTAAAATAAATAATTTAATGAAAGTTTAGAAGTTAGAATTTCTAATTTTTTAATAATGATTTTAATAAATATTTAGAATTAATGTGTTTTTGAGATGACAATTCGATCTGATATAACCTCATCTTCAATAGAATTCACGTTCACTGGTAACCCACATGCCATCCTGGAGAAAGACGGCAAAAACTTTGTAATTATTATTATTATTAGAACTCTGATTTAATTGAGATGTTTTTAGTTATGTTTGATTAAAATATGTTACATAGATATTTAAAAATTATTATTATTATTATTTTTTTTTTTTTGAGAATCTCCTTCTGAAGAATTGCTTGTAAAATGTAGAAACATTTCACAATACCTATAAATATATCTATGGTTGGTGATTCATCTTGTTAAGATAATTTAAACGCGGTATGAATGTAGTTCAGTCAGAATCCCGCAATCATAATTTTATTTTTATCATAGATAAGTTCCATTTCATTATTAAATCAGATTCATTCTCCGTTTTTTGTTTTTCTTATTTCATATTTATTACTCTAAATTTCAATTCAGGATGACATGACAGGGAGATGCACTCAAATAATTGAAATATGACATTTAATAAAATTTCTCGGCAAATAAACAGAAACTTCAAAACTGTTTAAACAAGAACGAAAAACCATGCAGATCGCATAGATTATTAACTTTTTTGTGGGCTTCAGCTTTGTTTGCAGTACTCGTGTATACGTTGTTCACCTCACGAAGGGTCGTTTCTTCTTTGACCCGAAGGGTCGTTTCTTCTTTGACCCGAAACAATTGTTGTGAATTCTTGCGTTTTATGGTGTTTATTCAAAGTTTTGTACTTATTACTATTGGAATATGTTAATAACGCTTAACTTAAACGGAAATACAATTTTAGCTATTTCTATTTGTAAAACTTAATGTAATCTAAACTAGTTGGCGTAGGTGGACTCTACTCAGTTCCCCACCATATTTATGTTCTCATAAATTTCTAGAGCGAGACATATCATAATCATGTTAAAAAAAAAATGAATTTGACCAAAGCTTGATACAGTGACAGAACGAAATCCCCGCCTATTAGGCTATCCACCGTTCACTTCGATATATCTATATATTAATTTGAAACGTGTTTTTGTCTGTCTCCACTAAATTGAGAGAACGGCTTAGTATAAAAATTTGGTTGAGGTGTCTAAAAAAAGGTCTTGGTCTGTAGATGTGTTATGAAAAGGGAAAAATAAAAAAAGTCGAACGGTTCCCCACCTGGGGGGGGAGAGGGGGCAGGGGTTAAACACACGTTGGCGAGCATAACTCAGCTCCAAATTACTTCACGGTGAAGAAATTGTACATGAGGGGCTAGACTCGAATACTAAAAAATCAATATCTCCGATTTTGGAATTTTCAATTTTAAAGGGGGGTAAAAGGGGTAAAGTAGATTTGAAAAAGAAAGGGGGAAAATTAGTTTGAGAGGGAAATCCGTTCTAGACCCACACATGTAGCACATCATTTTAAAGGTCTTGAAATTTCATGTTGCTTGGGGATGTTTGTATACAATATAGGGCTCCCTCTGGTGGTGAAAAATGGAACTAGGTGATTTTGTAGTAGGCCTGTCATGTTGCACCTCATTTTAAAGGTCTTGGTATTTCCTGACGGTTGGTGATGTTCGTACAGAACACACTGTGCCTCCTGGTGGTGGAAAGCGCAACTAAAGGATTTTGCAGTTGACACCATCATGTGACGCCTTATTTGAAAGGTCTTGGAAATTCAAGGCGATTGTTGATAAAGGTCTTGAAATTTCATGTTGATTGGGGATGAGTGTATACAATATAGTGTGTCCCCTGGTAGTTAAAAATGGAACTAGGTGATTTTGCAGCAGACCCTATCATGTTACAACTTATTTTAAAAGTCTTGATATTTCCTGACAGTTGGTGTTGTTCGTATACAACATACTGCGCCCCCTGGTGGAGGAAAGTGGATTTTGCAGTGCGTGCGTAGCATGCCTGCTATACCGTGCCGCAGCCAGAGGCAGCGGTAACATGAGTCAGAGGTTTGTTCGGTTCAAGGTTAATTTTTGAGATTTTTTTCATATTATTAGCGGCCTGCATATACGTGCCGCAGGGACTGGGTCACGAACCCGAGTTCCGTTCTCTTTGAGGTGATTTTTTTTGTTACAGATGATTTTTTTTCTTTTTTTTTTTTGTGATGTTTTTTTTTTAAAATAGAAATTCAAACAAAATCGAGTTAAAGATATAAAACCGTTCAAATTTAAGGTGCATTTAAGGTTATTATCATAAGCCCGGGCAATGCTGGGCGGGTTCGTTCTGTTCTAGGTTAATTTCTCGGAATTTTTTCACGGTATTAGCGGCCTGCGTATGCAGTGCCGCAGGCATAGAGATCACAAGGCAGAGTTTCGTTCGGTTCGAGGTAATTTTTTTTTGTTGCAGCTGATTATTATTATTTTTTTCGCAATGTTTTTATTTAAAAATAGAAATTCAAACAAAATCGAGTTAAAGATATAAAATCATACAAGTTTAAGGTTCATTTAAGGTTATTATCACGGGCCCGGGCATTGCCGGGTGGGTTCGTTCGGTTCCAAGTTAATTTTTGGGAATTTTTTTAAGCTGTTATAGGCCCGTGTATGCGCTGCCGCAAGCACCGGGGTCACAATATAGAGTTTCGTTCGGTTCGAGGTAATTGTTTTGTTACAGATGATTTTTTTTTTCGTGATGCTTTCATTTAAAAACAGAAATTCAAACAAAATCGAGTTAAAGGTATAAAATAATACAAATTTAAGGTTCATTTAAGGTATCATGGGCCCGGGCAATGCGGGACGCGTCAGCTAACATATAGTCTTGGTATTAAACGAAATAGAAAATAAAAAATAGCATCTGTTTATTTGGAGTCATTTTGGCGTCACATTGATTGAGTTTGTAGAAAGTGATGTCACATATAGTATTTCTATTTATAAGCATTTTTCCGACTTTCTTTTTTTTTAAGTGAAATGTCGCAAATTATATTAGATGTTTTAAAATGAAATACATTTAAATAATGATGCGACGATCTTTGAAACATTACGCTCAATAAAGTGATCGTCGAATTCGACGGGCTCCAGCTAGTTTATCTTATTCTAATCTATTAATTTATTTTCTCAGCGTCAATTCCGTTGTTTAGTTTTCATGCTGTTGCTAAAATTCTTAACGACTTTATAAAATTCATCATTCAAGCACATATCGCTACTTTGGCGACTCATTTCATATATATCCTTTCATATATAATTATTAATAAACATTTCAGAATATTAAATTTAAATAAGGTAAATATCTTACCTTATCGGTCCAGATTCGTGGGGACTGCCGGCCTCTGTAGGTTCCTGTCTATTCATTGGAGTCGAATACAAGACATAAATCCAAAAAAATAGGAGAGCAAATTACGGCTACACACATTTATTACATACAACATAAACGAACACGAAGAACACACTAAGAGAAAAGAAGAAACAGAACATTAATATCGGCGCGCAGCGCCATCTACAGGTTTAGATTAGACCAATAAACTACACATTGGCCCCCGGATGAACATTAACTTTATGTTCATTTTCCCATTGTAATTATATCTGACATTTCTATATCTAATATAGTTCAAATTGT
Organism: Salticus scenicus; assembly: GCA_963930645.1. NCBI lineage: Eukaryota > Metazoa > Arthropoda > Arachnida > Araneae > Salticidae > Salticus > Salticus scenicus. Next base: position 150,629,121 of record OZ005659.1, read on the forward strand.
AAGTCCACACAAATGTCATAGTTAATAAGAAAAAGTTGTTTAAGTTTATTTAGTCCCTTTCAAAAATCTCAACAGGATAAATCAACTGGAAAGGACGTCTCATTGTACCTGTTGAAGTTTTTAACTCACAAGAACGAACCTTTCCATCTCTACCTGGAAACACTTGTGTAATTACTCCCAATTTCCACAAGTGCCGTGGCAATTTGGAATCGTGGATTAACACAACATCATTTGGAGTATATTCACGAATACTGGAGTGTCGACTTGTCATGGCGTTTTTAAGCTGTAGAAGGTATTCCTTCTTCCACCTTGACCAGAACTGGTCCAATATTCTTTCCTTTTGATTAAAACGTTTGATATATGTTGCCGAAGTTCCAGGAAGCTCATGTGGTTTCATATGCACGATAGGTAAGGTAGTAAGTCGCTGACCTACCAAGAAGTGTGCTGGCGTAATTGGGGAAGGTTCTCCTGAGTCTGCATATGTATATGTAATGGGTCGGGAATTAATTGACCCTTCAATTTCACATATAACTGTATGTAGTTGTGTGTGTGTTAAAGTGGTTTTGCCAACCACCTTTCTTAAGGCAGTTTTTACAGATCGCACAAGTCGTTCATAGAAGCCTCCCCACCATGGGGACATTTCCATGATAAACTTCCATTTTATTTTATTACTACTATAGTAATCTTTAACGTCGGGATGGGTGATTATTTTCCAGATGTGCCTTAACTCAATATCAGCTCGATGAAAGGTTCGTGCATTGTCGGAGTAAACCGTATGGCAAAGACCCCGTCTTGCTACTATTCTTCTGAAGGCCAATAAAAATGTTTCTGTAGAAAGGTTCTCTACCAATTCTAGGTGCACTGCTCTTGTGATAGCGCATGTGCACAACAAAATATATATTTTGCTATCCGTATTTCGGATGTATAAAGGGCCTGCAAAATCAAGGCCTATCACTGCAAATGGCTTTTGTTCATTGATACGATCTGCAGGTAACGGAGCTGATATCTGGGCTCCAGCTCTAGAATTAAATTTTATGCAAATTCTGCATCTTCTTAATACGCTTTTTACTGCCTGTCTGCCCTTGATTACCCAAAATTCCTCCCGTAATTGTACTAATGTATCATTAATGCCAAAATGGAAAACTTTTTCATGCGCATTTTTTATTAACAAATCAATTAATTTACCCTTTGAAGGCAACAGGATCGGGTGTTTTTCGTTAAAGGAATAATTTGATTTCTGAAGCCTTCCTCCGATGCGCATTATTCCTACGGAATCCAAAAATGGTGAGAACTCAATTAAATTTGAATTTTTAGAAATAGGTTCCCCATTTACCAAACAGTTTAATTCATTCGGAAAACTAATTTTTTGTGTATATTTAACCCATATTGTTTGCGCACTACCAATTTCTTCTGCCGATAATGGACCGCTAACTTTCTCGTTTTTAGGATTCGCGTTGTTAAGAAATCTCTTTATCCATGCCGTAATTCTGAGGACTCTTAAAATGTTACTATATTTTTCTAGATCCAATATTGGTTCAACTGTTTCTATACAGATTTTAAACTGAATTATTTTTTCAGGTGTTTTCCTTTTTTCTTCGGTAATATATTGCGTGTTTACCTTTTCCCCAATATCATTACCTTTACCATTTATCTCAGATAACCATTTTGGACCTTTAAACCAAAAATCATTATTAACTAACGCATTTGCGCTAATACCACGAGTAACTAAATCTGCGGGATTATCCCTTGTATTACAATATGACCAATTTTCGGGTACTGACAATTCCTGAATTTCAACTACTCTATTTTTAACAAAGGGTTTCCATTGTTTCGCCGATCCCTTCACCCAGTGTAAAACAATAGTAGAATCGGTCCAATAAAATTTCTCGATGTTAATTTCCTTAAATATATCACAAATATATTTCGCTACTCTAGCTGCTATCACCGCTCCCATTAACTCCAATCTTGGTAGTGTTAGTTTCTTTAGCGGCGCAACTCTAGCCTTTGACATAATCATACTTACATAACATTTTTTATCATTACTGATAACCCGAAAATATGCAACACAACCATATGCAAGTGGTGAAGCATCTGAAAAAATGTGTAATTCTACACGCGAATTTTTCAAATCAACATACGTGAAATAGCATCTATCTATTCGAATTTCTAATAAATCCTTAATTTCGTTACACCACTTTATCCAAATTCCCTTAAGATCATCCGGCAATTCGTGATCCCAATCCATACCTCTTTCCCACATTCTTTGAAGAAAACACTTTACCCTAATTAAAAAGGGAGATATAATCCCAATAGGATCAAAAAATTTTGCAGCTGTATGTAATACATATCTTTTCGTACATACCGATATATCCAAATTTTCAACTATAGATTTCAAAGCTAATCCTAATTTATCACTATCTTTATCCCACACCAATCCAAGAATATTTATTACATTTTCATTATTTACCTCCGAAAAACAATCATTTTTATCCCACATGTTCTTTAATTTCTGTGAATTCGTACTAAACTTTCTTAATTTCATTCCAGCCTTTGCTAAAATATTTACTGCAGTAGAAGTTAATTCATAGGCACCGTTAACGGTATCTGAGCCATAAAGCAAATCGTCCACAAACAGAGCTGAATTTAACATTTCATAACTATCCGGATAAATTTCCTTATATTCCTTAATGTGTTTCTTAATTGTTGCCGTTAAAAAGAAAGGAGAAGTTGTACAACCAAATGTAGCTCTGGTCATTCGCATTATTTTATAATTCTCGGTATCCTCGTCAAACCATAAAAACTTTAGAAAATTTCTATCGGGTTCCGCGATTTCTATCATTAAAAACGCCTTTTCAATATCTGCGCAAAACGCAATCTTAAACATTCGAAATCTATTAATTACATCCAAAATTGGTGGTGTAAGACATGGCCCTTTTACGAGACAATCATTTAGAGATTTACACCCCGATACTCTACTGGAACAATTAAAAACAATTCGTACCCTTGATGTTTGTTTTTCCCGTCTTACAATTTCTCTATGTGGAGCGAAATACTCCTTTTTTGTGCGGCCGCAGTCTTCAACGATACCCAATTGTTTTTGTTCTATGATTATCTGCCTATATTGCTCGAAAATCCATTTATCCGCTTTTAATCTTTTTCTCAAATAATTGAATTGGCGTTTAGCGTTTTCAAAATTATTCTCAAATTTGTCAATACTATGATCATTCCATAATAAATGAGTAACATAATGACCCTGTTTATATTCTAACTGTTTATCAAATTTATTTATTATTTCCTGATCGGAAGCAGAAATCAATTTATCATCATTTATTCCCAAAAGATCTAACGACCACAAGTTTTGCAAATCATTACCCGTACATTCCGATGACTCATTTATTTTCATGCTTGGATGGTTTTCATGTAAACAAAAAGAGTTACCACATTCAATTTTTAACACGCTGGCGCCAGTAATTAAGTTGTCTGAATCGTTTCCTGAATTATTGTTCCCTGAGAGTGTCCATCCGAATAATGTATTTACAGCAAACAACGAACGATTAATTTTCTTTTTATTTTTTTGCAGTTTCCAAAATAACCCGCCGCCAATTAGAATGTCTGGAGCCTTCGAATGCAATTGCGGAATTTTATTTCTTTCCCCCTCTCTCGAAACCCAAAGTTTTCGAAATGATGCGTCATCCAGAATCTGTAACTTCGTAAAAGAGATTTGATTTACGACCAATGCCTCTACATAACATTTCTGTTTGTGGTTTTTTAAATGAGACAATTCGAAATTTACGACTGAATATTCATTTGATTGAGGATGATCACATGAAAACGGATATATTATTAAAGTTTCTTTTCTAATCACCGGCAATTTTAATTCACGGGCGAGTGATATGTTTATGAAATTTCTTTGGGATGCATTATCGAATAATACGGCACACTTTAGAGAGTTTAAATTAGAACTATTTGTTATTCTTGCGAAGCAAGTTTGTAAATATATTTCATTATTCTCAAGCGGATTTTGTACAGGACACTTATAGGACAATACAGAATTATCATTTTCGCAAACACTGTTCTCAGAATTATTTGTTTGGGTATGTTCGATGTGATTTTTATCTTTCATATGAGCCGTTGGAGTTTCCGATTTTTGCTTATAGCAAATTAATGTATTGTGTTTTCCTGAACATATCTCACATTTGAGACCCGACAAACAGAATTTTGCGGTATGTTTACCTCTTTTGAAACATAAATAACAGATTCCCTGTTTGCGTAAAGACAATTTTTTATCCTCTAAATTTAATTTACACATTTTACTGTCATGATCGTTATTTACATCAACACAAAATATACATTTACTAACAGTTAATTTAAAGGCTGATGCCTTTTGCATTGTGTTAGAATTTTTATATCCCGAACCAGATTTCCGGTAGTAAGCATTATTATTATTATTATTTTCCGATGATTTTGAATCAAATCTGGAATTTGAGTTTTTATATCCGCTATTGTGAGTTTCTACTTCGCGTTTTAAAAATAAAAAGGTTTTTTCCCTAGTCTGAACTTCTAATTTTAAATGTTTTAACAAATCTTGTACATCCCATTCCTCGGATTCTGTTTTCATTTTATTATAGTCTATCATAATACTGGTAGGTATTAATTTTGTAACAATTGGAAATAACAAATTTCCGTAAGATTTTAAATCCACACCTAAATTTTCGAGAGATTTAATATTAATATCAAGGGCGTCGTGCAGTAAGCGTAATTCTTTAATTTGATTTGGAGATTTAACAGGGTTCAAATTTAAGAACGCGTCAATTTTATATCTTATTATAATATCTTTTTTTCCGAATCTAGATTTTAATAAATCAATTGCAGTATTGTAATTTTGATCTGAAAGTGCTAAACCCTGAATAGCTGTTAAAGCTTGGGCTTTTAAAAAGCTGCGTAAATACACAAATTTCTGCACATTAGAAATGTTGTTGTTATTATGTATTGTAATTTCATACTGGCTCCAAAATTCAGTCCAGTTTTCAGGAGAACCGTCATAAACAGGAATTGATAACTTGGGTAGTCTCACAGAAATATTATTAATTCTTTCTAAATGCAGATTGGTTGTTTGCTCATTTCTTGGCTGCGATAAGATCGGAGTAACGTTTAAATTTTTAATTTTCTCTATCTTATTGATAATTTGAGCTTTTACATCAATAATTGAATCTCTGTATTCTTGTCTCGTTTCTATTTCGGTTTGTAGCTCGTTGAGATCCGTGATTTTGGCCTCAATTTGATCTTCAACTTCTATAATTTCGTTATTCTTTACTTGCAGTTTTTCTAACTGTGATTCTAATTCAAAAACATTTAACCCTTCGTCGGGTTCATTTAATTTTATATTTATTGTATTAATCAGTTTCGTACATAATCCTTTTAGGGTAGATCTTTTTCTCTTCAATTTTTCAAGTTCGACAGCCATATTGATTTAATTTACAAATTTGGACTATAGTATAAGTAACAGCTTTAAATAATATTTAAGGGCCTGGCAGTCCCTGTTCGGGCGCCAATAATTGTGTTGCTAAAATTCTTAACGACTTTATAAAATTCATCATTCAAGCACATATCGCTACTTTGGCGACTCATTTCATATATATCCTTTCATATATAATTATTAATAAACATTTCAGAATATTAAATTTAAATAAGGTAAATATCTTACCTTATCGGTCCAGATTCGTGGGGACTGCCGGCCTCTGTAGGTTCCTGTCTATTCATTGGAGTCGAATACAAGACATAAATCCAAAAAAATAGGAGAGCAAATTACGGCTACACACATTTATTACATACAACATAAACGAACACGAAGAACACACTAAGAGAAAAGAAGAAACAGAACATTAATATCGGCGCGCAGCGCCATCTACAGGTTTAGATTAGACCAATAAACTACACATGCTACTATTTCCAATGCAATAATCCTCAAAATTCATATTTATATGAAAAATTTATAAATTCGCTATGTTGATAAAATCGTAAATTACGAATAATTTACGAAATTTTCCTATTAGAATATTTGTATTCAATCATGTTCAAACAAACATCATAAATGTAATTTTGAAGTTGTCTAATGTATTTATGAGCCTCAAAATGAAAGTTTATGCTCAATTTTACCTTACTCTGGTATGTTAAGTAAATCGTAAATTCCAAATAACTTACGAATTATCTTAAATTGGAAAAATCATAGTCTATGATATTCATGCCAGTATCCTAAATAATATTTCGAAAGTGGTTTGACATCTTTACGATGAAAATATCCCTCAAGATTGACGTTTATGTGAAATTTTGCTCTATGCTGCCATGTTAAGAAATTCGTAAATTTCCAATAACTTACGAAATTTTTATATTGGAAAATTCATAGTCATTAATATTCATGCCGGTGTCCTAAATAATATTTCAAAAGTAGTCTGACATCTTTACGATAAAAATATCTCTCAAAATTACCCGACCCACGTTTGGGATCAGGTCGATTTCCCGACACTCAGTTTCCCGACAAGTCAGTTTCCCGACGCCACTTTCCCGACAGGTACGGTTTCCCGACAGCTCACTTTCCCGACAGGTACAGTTTCCCGACAGCTCACTTTCCCGACAGGTACGGTTTGCCGACAGCTCACTTTCTCGACAGGTACAGTTTCCCGACAACTCACTTTCCCGACAGGTACGTTTTCCCGACAGCTCACTTTCCCGACAGGTACAGTTTCCCGACAACTCACTTTCCCGACAGGTACGTTTTCCCGACAGCTCACTTTCTCGACAGGTACGGTTTCCCGACAACTCACTTTTCCGACAACTCACTTTCCCGACAGCTCACTTTCCCGACAGGTACGTTTTCCCGACAACTCACTTTCCCGACAGATTCGTTTTCCAGAGTGTTTTCTCTCCGGACTGCTGCTTCCTGACAGCTTACTTTCCTGACAACTCATTTGCCGGAAACTCACTTTTTCATTATTTTATTTTATTATTTTACTCTTTTCAACTATGAATTCTACTACAATGTAATATATATTAGTATATTAAGAAACTTTAGTCTGTAGTATGCGTGTGTGTGAGTGTGTTTGTATCTCACATAAGTCAAAAACGGTTGGACGTAGGACGTTGAAAATTGGTATATAGGTTTGTTATAGCATCTAGTTGTGCACCTCTCTTTTTGGTCTTTCTGTGATTATCCGTTTTGGAGATATTTACGAAAATTATATTCATAATGGAAAATATACAAAGGTTTTGGCCATTATATATGACCTACCAACATAGAGATTTCAAAATAAGCTAATGATAGAGCCAGTAATGCCCGTAATGATATTATTATGAAAGTTGTCGACACTTATGCGTGTAGAAAGTAATTTGTAAAGACATAAGCAGGTTCTAGTCGACGAATGCTTTTTATTTTTAATAGTTTTGTGACTCATTTATAGAACTTTCGAAGAATTTAGTTCTGTGCAATAAACCAATTGATTTTTCCAAAATAATCCAGAACTCTCTTATTATTGCAGTTAGAGCTTCCAAACTTTGGCAAACCTAAACTACAAGTTTTCGTCAAATTTCTTCGTCAACTCGCCAAATTCTATGCCAAGACCAAAAATCTACGCTGGATACTAATTTGTATATGGCGAGATTAGCCATAAAATTTTGCGGCAGATTTGTTTTAGGATAGCCAGAAACCATTTCTCTATTTTAACTGAGTTATTATTATTATTATTATTATTATTATTATTATTATTATTTTTGGTAAAGTTTATCTTTTCTTGATACTAATTTTTGCCAGAGAACAAAACTGGGCCGTCTATACTCGAACGATTTTCGTTGAACTCCAAGTTGCGCATTTGCTAGTGAGAGATTCTGTAACATGCCGTGGAGTACTATTCCTGAAAAAACTACTATATTTGTCTCGGTGGTACATGTAATCGTATTATCGTGCCTTTTTTGATTGGAGTAGCAGTTTTTTTTCTTGTTTTGTTTTTATTTTAAAGAATGTTCGTGGACTGGAACCTGCCACCTGCCTGTTTATTTATGAATCAGTTACCTCACACAAAATTGTGAATGTTTTCATAAAAATATGTATATTCCTATTATAAGGAAGTCATGTGGTGGCTACATCAGAATTTTTTCTACTGCATTATCGTTTTATTGTCAATAAATATAACAATGATAAAAAAATAAATAAAAAATAAAAAGATTTCGCCTTCAAATGAATGTGTTAAATAAAAAATAAATAGCATAACAGCCGTTGCTAAGATTCGCAGACGATTACAATGGAAAAATAAATTTATGAAAAATTAAACATAGAAGCCAACATTTAAAATCGAAAAAAAAAAAAAAAAAAAATAAATAAATAAATAAATAAAAATTCTTATTTGAAATTCCAAAAAATCTCGATAAGATGCACACCTGCTGGGTCCCAGGTACCCACATGCCAAGTTATGTAGCTCTGAGATCGGTAGTGTGAGTACCAGAGCGCAACTTAATTTTAATATATATATATTTTAACTTGTTACCAAAAGCAAAACCGCTTTCTTTTAATCTATTTTTTCTTAAAGCAATAATCTCATCGTCCTTAAAATAAATAAATAAATCTCATAAAAAAAACAATACTATTGTAAAAGTCACCCCGCCCAGCAAAAACTCTTATCTCTCTTAAGCAGCCAGAAAAAGGATTGATTTCAAATTTCGCCGCCGCTATTGAATCCCGGGTACTCAATACCTAGCTTAATGAAGATCTGCCAATAACACTGCATGTATCTTTCTAATAAATCCTAATCTCTTTCAACATTCTGTGTTATCTGTTTTAGTTTTTTCGCTGCATTATAAAGTTATAATTTAAAGTATTTTTACGGCGGGGTGCGTAATAATATTTTAATCTTTACTAACTAAATTTTTTATTAATTAAAACTTCTACATAGAGGACGCACCCCGCCGTAAAAATACTTTAAATTATAACTTTATAATGAAAAAAAAAAAAAAAAAAAAAAAAGTTGGTTTCAAAAATAAAATATTACTTTTTTTAGAACAACGTATAGCATCATGACAAAAGCGACATTAGCACTTACCATTGTGTATAAAATTTTTAAAGTGATAATGACGTCAATTTTTGTCAGATGCATAATTTAACTTTTTATAATGATTTAACGTTCACGTTGAATTAAATGTATTTTTTTTTTTATATCGAAAGAAAATGAACTCATTTTTTTTTTTTTTTTTGGGGGGGGGGGCAGCAATTACATTATAGCTAATATTTTAGTGGCTATTTTATTGCTATTAAGAACTTATTATTTTCATATTATAATTAAATAAAAGAAAACTATTCAAAAATTTGAAAATCTGACTTCGACTCCGTTGTCTCCGGGTTTTGAGCTACTGTGAAAGTTCCAAATATCTAGGTAGTAGGAAAGTTAGTTAAAAATAGATTGCAAGATTTGTACCGGACAAACAAACAAACAAGAATGGAAGTTAATAAAAGCATGGAAATAATAAATCACACATTTAGAACCATTTTTCTGAACAAATAAATAATTAAATAAAAATAAAACACCTTTCAAATTTTCATATTTGACTACGAAAATCTCTTAATTTGATGCATTCAGAAATATGTTACAAAAGTACCCACTTTTGATTCAAATACGGAAACTAATGTTTCTTTTTTTCTTTAGAAAAACTCATTTTCATATGTCAGACATATATTAAAGAGTGGAAGTTTTGTTTTAAAAAGCAAGAAATTGGAAGAGTAATATTTTTATTTATTTATTTTTATTTACTTTTTGCATTTTGAATAAAAAAGTAAAGCATTATTTAAAATTCATTTTAAATAATAATCAAATAGAATTACGTATTCAGCATTATTTTTATTAATTTTTTAATCAGTCTTATTTCTTATTAAGAAAAATCTGTTAACTAGCGAAATACCGAGAAATGTCATTGGAGAAAGTCAGCTGTTGGGAAAGTGAGCTGTGGGGAAACCGTACCTGTCGGGAAAGTGTGTTGCCGGGAAAACGTACCTGTCGGGAAAGTGAGTTGTCGGGAAAGTGAGTTGTCGGGAAAGTGAGCTGTCGGGAAAGTGAGTTTTCGGGAAAACGTACCTGTCGGGAAAACGTACCTGTCGGGAAAGTGAGTTGTCGGGAAAACGTACCTGTCGGGAAAGTGAGTTGTCGGGAAAACGTACCTGTCGGGAAAGTGAGTTGCCGGGAAACCGTACCTGTCGGGAAAGTGAGCTGTCGGGAAAACGTACCTGTCGGGAAACTGAGTTGTCGGGAATGTGAGCTGTCGGGAAAACGTACCTGTCGGGAAAGTGGCGTCGGGAAACAGAGTTGTCGGGAAACTGAGTGTCGGGAAATCGTACCAGACCCTTGACGTTTATATGAAATTTTGCCCTATACTGCCATGTTAAGAGAATCGTAAATTTCTAATAACTTACGAAGTTTTTAAATTCGAATGTTACAAATGAATAGGGTTCTTGCCAGTGTCGAAAGTAATATTTTAAAACTGATCTGTCCTCTCTGCGACAATTTGTTCTTGAGATATCGTGTACACAGACTAACAAACTAACGGACTAACACACTAACCCACTAACAGACACCCTATAGACAGATATATTACAAATTTTGTCATTTTCAGATTCCTCACACCTGAAAATGTGTAAAAAAGTAAAAAAAACTGAGGTCGAAAATTTTCACGATTACCTAAGATGCCCATACCTATAGTATGATGGGGAACTAAAATTTTACAGTAGCTCTGTAAATCTTAATGCTAAATACACCACATTCTTTAGAAAATATTATAAAAAGTATGGTAAATGAGGTAATCTTTTAATTTCATAATGTTCCCGGCATGCCAACCAAATACTTTATGTACATAAATATCTGTAAATACTCACCGCCCTCTGTCGCTGGTTGGCTAAGCCAGGCGATGCATGATGTTTTTTTTTCCCTTAATAAATGTCGGAGCAGCTCACGTGGATTATCCTAGAAGCGCTCAACACCGCTCTTCGAGCGGTGAGCGGGGGCTGCTCCAGGTTCAATAAACAACATTACTTAAAATGTTTACTTATTTACGACTAGCAGGCTACGCCCGCTTCGCTGGTCACTATTTTTAAATGAATCACAATAAGTAATGAATTCTCAAAATTGCGTTAATTTTTATCATGTGATAAAAAAAGGAAAAACAAATTCTGATCCGGAAAATGTCTCACCGGGTCCCCACTGCCATCGACAGCGTAAACCCGTGCGCTGCGCGCGCGTATTCCTTCACCATCCTTATGATTTCTCAAAATTCCATGTTATTACTCATAGATTTTCATTCTTAAGAAAAGGAATTAAAGAAAAATATCATTTAGCATCGGATAAAAACTCGCACCGGGACCCCACTGCCTTCGGCAGCGCAGACCCATGCGCGCTGTGCGCGCACGTGTGAGATATACGTGCGCTGTGCACGCATATTCTTTCCCAACTCAAACTTTTATTATTAAGAAAAAAAAAAAAAATTATCATCGGGTAAAAACTCGCACCGGGTCCCATGCGCGCTGCGCGCGCACACATTGCTTCTGAAATCAGACTTTTATTCTTAAGAAAAGAAAATTTAAATAATCATTTCTCCTCAGGTAAAAAGTCGGACCGGGTCCCCACTGCCTTCGGCAGCGCAGTCTCGTGCGCGCTGCGCGCAATTATTCCTTCCCCACCCTTCCAGCCCCTCCTAATTAACCTACATATACCAATTTTGAACGGTCTATCTCGATTAGCTGAGATGCAAAAGAAAACCTAATCAGGACACCTTAAAATTGTAAATCAGCTGAAATCTCGAATTCCACTTTCAATAATATAAAAGAACTTTATAATATCTTTCGAATGATGTATTCGAAATAAATTAATCATAATTAGAATTTGAATTATTGAAATTAAAAAATATTACAGCGCCATCTGGCGGTAGAAATTTCTGTAATCTATTGTTCCATTCCAGATCAACAAAGCTTTCAAATGATGTAATACTTATGAAATTATTTTATTTAGTAGCGGAGATACAAAAGAAAACCTAATCAGGAGACCTCAAAACGTGCAAATCGGGTGAAATCTCGAATTCCACTTTCGATAATATAAAAGTACTTTAAAATATCTTTCGAATGAAGTATTAAATATAATTTAATCATAATTAGAATTTGAAATATTGAAATTTTTAAATATTACAGCGTCATCTGGCGGTAGAAATTTCTGTAATCTATTGTTCCATTCCAGATCAACAAAGCTTTAAAATGATGTATTACTTATGAAATTATTTTAATTAGTAGTGGAGATACAAAAGAAAACCTAATCAGGAGACCTCAAAACGTGTAAATCGGGTGAAATCTCAAATTTCACCTTCGATAATATAAAAGTACTTTAAAATATCTTTCGAATGATGTATTAAAAATAATTTAATAATAATTAGAATTTGAACTACTGAAATTTTAAAATATTACAGCGCTATCTGGCGGTAGAAATTTCTGTAATCTACTGTTCGATTCCAAATCAACAAAGCTTTCAAATGATGTATTACTAATGAAATTATTTTAATTAGTAGCTGAGATACAAAAGAAAACCGATTCAGGAGACCTCAAAACGTGTAAATCACGTGAAATCTCGAATTCCATTACTTATGGTAGTCGGTTAATGGAAGGTGACAAAAATTTGTGGCGTCTACTCTTGAAATTCAATTCAAATAAGTTTCAAAATGATATATTACTTTTGAAATTATGCTAATTAGAAGCTCAGATACAAAAATGAAATAAACACTATTATAAAACGACTTATGTCTGACTTTTTCGTGGTTTTCTCCAAAACTTGCGTAATTTCGGGCTAAATACTGTTAAAAATTAATAGTACGAAATGTGAAAGGAGTATCAGAATTCGAAACTCTGCAAAATATAAAAGAATAAAGGCGTTCTGGGTTTTCCGTTGTTTTCTCCGAAACAACCGTCCCTTTCTACGTTTTTGCTCCTTCCCCCCCCCCCCCCTCTTTCCGTCCCTTGTAATAATTTTACACTTGAAAATATTTGCAATCGATGTATCTTTCCTTAGAACCTAATAATACCAATTTCAAACGCTGTAACTCTTTTTTTTCCTTTCGCCGCCCCCCCTCCTCCCCCTCAAGCCCTTCCTAATAATTCTACACTTTCAAAAATATTCAGAATCGAATTATCGGGCGTTAAAACCAAATATTACTACAATATTTCAACGGCATATCTCAATTTAAAATATATACTGCAAAATATAAAACAAAATTTAATCTAATTTTTTTGTTTATCCGGATATTTTCATGAAAATTGAACAGTAGCTTTATAATATGCTGTCTAAGCCGAATATTAATTCAAATGTAACGTGAATGAAAATTTGAAAAAAATTGAAAAATGCAATTTTTCTCCTTACTATAAAACATGTGACATCTTAATCGGTTACAATCATTTCCCTTTTCATCTCAGACAGTAGTCTGGCGTTTGAAATGATGTTGCCACAAAAAATTCATACTTCAGTTCATTTTAAAAAATCTGATTGTTATACCGATAAGCCGCTTGCACTCTTAGATTCAGAAAATTTGCCTCTTTCATTTGGTACCGAATTCGTAACGATCGGACTAATATTTCTAATTTATTTTCCACTTTTTCTGCTTTTAACTCCGTTAAAATATCTATTTTTATGCAATCGCGGTGAATTCTCAGTAATTGAGATCGCTTTCTGATTAGGCATAATTCTACATTTTAATTAATATCTCCACAACTAATTAAAATTTTTAAATTCTGTTTTGAGGAGGACTTCGGAAAGGCTCCAGAGCATCCGTATGTCAATTCTTGTACTTCTGCGTTCAATAGGGGCTGAACGTATAAAAGAACAGTCAGACACACAGACAGACAAACCTTTCCATTTATTATTATAGATAGATAACAACATGAAATAAATGGTTTTACCCTAGCCTCCTAAACTAGATGCCTGTCGTGTCGCTCGGAAACTAGGTAATAGTTCTAGTGGTAGACAGCGCAATCTGGTACAGATTGCGTGACTTTTTTATTCAACAGCCACCAAAAATTTTTAAAAGAGGGATTTGATCTACATAAAAGGCGAATTGAATAGAAGAAACGTCGATTATATGTATCATGTATCATTTCTTAAAATTATTGGTGACAGTTGAATAAAAAAAGTCGCGCAATCTGTACCAGGTGGCGTTGTCTACCGCTTCAACTGTTGCCAAGATTACGAGCAACGCGGCAGGCATCTAGTTTAGAAGGCTATGGTTTAACATTGTGTTAGGTTTAACATTGTGTTAGGTTTAACATGCATTCATGTCTTACATGGTTAAACATGTAAAATTATAAACTGTTTACGGCATAATCGAACTTTACACAGATAAAAATTCCTAACCTCGGTCAAAAGGTGAAGCAAAAGCTGGACCATAGCCTGTGGTAGAACGCTGAGCCCGTAACTGGAAGGTTACATGTTGATGTTCAAATCTGCCCAAGACCATCGTGTACACTAATGGTAGCTCGTGAACGTAAAATCCATCGTAACAGCAACGTCCCGTATGTTCCAAAATGAACACCACTAAGGGTTACTTAATGACCCGCTTCTCTCACCGCCGCCGGAAGCCGAAGCCAATGTTATTCTATGGGAAATTTTTCTTTACAAATAACTTATTAACTAATACATATTTTTAAATTTTGTTTTCACAGTCTGAAAATTCTCAGCTGTTAAATTCACGGACCTTTCTTAAAAAATAATTTTTTTAATTTTTAATATTTTATTTTGAAGCTGCAAAATACGAATTTTCAATATGTGAACATTTTTTCATTTTGCAATTAAAAAAAAAAAATACATTTTTAAAAAAGGTCCGTCAATTTAACAGCTGGAAATTTTCTGAATGTGGAAACAGAATTTAAAAATATGTATTAGTTAATAATTTATTTGTAAATAAAATTTCCCCATGGAATAACATTGGCTCGGGCTTCCGGCGAAGGTAAGTGAAGAGGGTCGTTAAGTGGGGAGTCATCCCCTTTGCAGAAGATCAAAATTGTGATGGCATGTCTCTGGACTGGACTACCCATAGGGACGAATCTCAGGCCGTTGCCAATTGCCCACAGCGTAACTATAGTGAAACAATAAAATCAAATCAACCCAGTAAAACTGAATTATTCGTCCACCTCTTGCTGTTCCGTTTTATGGTATTAGAGAATTAGTAGCACTCTTTAAAGAAATGTTGCTAAATTAATAATAATAATAATAATAAATGTAAACTCTAACATTTATACTAATTACTGAATGATACATTTATAAAATGTATACATTCATTTATTATTTTTATTTTAAGTAGACACAAAATAATAGTGACAGAATAGTATAGATATTTTATTTAGCATGTCTAGCATTTCTCTTTTTTTTTCTTTTCTTCTTCATTTTCTTTCGTTATCTTCTTTTTTTTTTTCTCTTTCTGTTCGCCATACCTCTTTTAGAAGATCTGCATTTTATTCTCTCCTGAAAAATAAATACAAAATAAAAATAAATGAATGAATAACTAGTATGTTGTGGCCACCACAAGACTTTCTTCTATATTTTCCTATATACATATTCAATCAGTAACAATATTTAAAAAAAAAAAATTACGATTTTCTAATTTTTTTTTGTTAAAAGTAATACATATTCAACCAGTAACAATATTAAAAAAAAAAAAAAAAAAAAAAGTACGATTTTTTTTCTAAGGTTTTTTTTTTTTTTTTTTTGTTAAAAGTAAAAAAAAATCGATAACTTTGTTTTAAATTATCACAGATTTATAGTTCAACCATTCGTTTTAAAGGTATTGACGAGATCTTTCGAAAGATACCCATCTTAAAAATTTACTCCACCCGGGGGGGTACTTCCCCCCCCAGGGGGGAACCGGTGCCCCCACATGCACAAAATTTTTTTCGTAGTTAACTACTACTATTATCAATAATTCATATTAATTTTACAATCACAAGTTTAAAATAACGCTCATTATGTACATTTATACGAAATTTTGTCCTATATTGCCATGTTAAAAATTTAGAAAAAATGCGATCACAGCGCCACCTGTTGAGCTATTGATCCCTAAATGTAATCAGCACCAAATTATTTAGGGGACCAACTAAATACCAAGTTTGTTTAAGTTTCGTTAAAAAAAAAAAAAAAAAAGAAAAAAAAAACGATTTTTTTTTCAAAGTTTTTTTTTGTTAAAAGTAAAAAAATCGATAACTTTGTTTCAAATTGTCACAGATTTATAGTTCAACCATTCGTTTTAAAGGTATTGACGAGATCTTTCGAAAGATACCCATCTTGAAAATTTACCACCCCCAGGGGGAGGAATCCGGTGCCCCCACATGCACAAAATTTTTTTCGTAGTTAACTACTACTATTATCAATAATTCATATTAATTTTACAATGACAAGTTTCAAATAACGCTCATTATGTACATTTATACGAAATTTTGTCCTATTCTGCCATGTTAAAAGTTTACATAAAATGCGATCACAGCGCCATCTGCTGGGCGATTGATCCCAAAATCTAATCAGACCCTTTCCATGTCAGGGTCCAACTATACACCAAGTTTGGTTCAATTTCATTCATCGGTTCGTGAGATACGGTGAAACATACGAAATTTTGCGATCATAGCGCCACCTGCTGGACGATTGATCCCCAAATCTAATCAGCACCATGCCCCGTCAGGTTCCAACTATATACCAAGTTTGGTTGAATTTCATTCATTGGTTCGTGAGATACGGTGAAAAATACGAAAATTTGTCCTATACTGCCATGTTAAAAATTTACATAAAATGCGATCACAGCGCCACCTGATGGGCTATTGATCCCCAAATCTAATCAGCACAATGCCCCGCCAGGGTCCAACTATATACCAAGTTTGGTTGAATTTCATTCATTGGTTCGTGAGATACGGTGAAAACACTAAACCACAGACAGACACACAGACATACAGACATACAGACAGACAGACACACAGACAGGCATTTTTTAAAAACTATCAATTCGTGTTCAGGACATCCGAAAACGTGTAGATCCGTCAAAAAACGGAGGTCGAAAATTTTCGCGAGTCCAATACTCTATATTACTTTCTCTATATTACATATAGAAGAAAGTAAAAATAAATGAACAAATAAACAAATTTTCCATTGGCAATTAAAATTTATAGAAGTTTTTCCTTTTTAACTGTCTTGTTGGAAAGTGTTAATAAAATGAAACATCTTTACATACAGTAAAAAAAAAAAAAAAAAAAAAAAAAAAAGAAAGAAAAAATAAAATAAAATTTATAAATAAATAAAAATAACAAAATATAACCATACTAGCATATAACCCCGTCAAAAATGACGGAATGTGAAATCAGTTAAGGTAGTGAATCAACGAATGCTTTGCCAGCTTTGCTGGACACTATATTTAAAGGGGACTAATACTAATGTGCAAGTTGCACCGAACGAACAAACTATTTCTTTTAACGAAAATACCTACTAACCCTGTACTGGACGATAGGTCTAATATAACGTATCATATTATATATCGTATTTATCGTAATATAACTCAGTACTTATTTCGTTTCCTTCTTTGACTCATTTTAATAAGTATTTTTTATATGCATGGGCAAATTTAGTATTTTTTAATTTTTCGCGTGAAAACATTATTTCATCTTATGCCCCCCCCCCCCTCAATATATATATATATATATATATATATATATATAACTGGTAAACATTTTTGGCAACAATCATAAATTTAAATGTCCAATTTTGAAATTATTTTCATATTTTAATTAATTCTAAAATATCTAATCAAACTTTGTTACAAATAAGGTACCAAATGAAAGGTACCATATTTGTAACGAAGTAACCTTAGGTACCTCATTTGTAACCTTATTTATTTCAACTAATTTGATAAATATGACGTCACAATCAACTGTTTGTTTATACCTGATAAGTACATTATCATGATTGCAAGAAAATGATGTAATAACTATTAGCCCATAATTTTTATGATTGAATTTTATATTACAATTTAATTTTATCCTCGATGGGTATTTTAGAATTGCAATGGTAGTTATAAACTTTCGTTGAAATATTTTTACATATTGAGATTAAGGGAAAAGTGTAAGCACAAAAAATGTTCAGTTTTGAACGATCTTTCTAATAATGTAATATTTATGCAGATTAATTAAAAAAAAAAAAAAATACATAGCATTTCTAAGAAAAAAAAAAAAGGCTACCAAAAGTCTCTGTTCTGAAGCGGTCTAGCCGGAATTGTTCCTGACAGAAGATAGTCATTATTATTATGAATTCTCTCATTTTTACTTTCTGAACATATATTATGCAGGAAAAGTAACGTAATCATGAAAAAATTCAACAGTGAAATTTTGATGTATCTGAGTCTTAAGGTCTCCTGAGTTCGTTTTTGCGTTATTTACGGTGATGTAAGTGTGTGTATGTGTGAGAGTAAACACGCTAATGTTTAAACGCTTTGATCGATTGAGCTGAAAGTTAATAGGTATATAGGTCATTTTCGCACAATTTGTATGGATTGTGATGAGTGTGTAACTTATAATTCATTTCAGGGACACACACACACGCACACACACACACACACAAAAAAAAAAAATCTTTCTCATTTCGAACTTTATATATAGACTCAAATTATATGAAGAATATGACACGAATTTTATGTTAGCGTTTAATATCTGATATGTATATTCGATTAAGGCGTAAATTGATTAGCATGTTATGAGTTCTCCTTGCAAGAACCGTTCAGATTTTGAAATGTGTACTTATTTTTATTTATTTATTTATTTATTTAAGATTAATCTGGATACAAGATAGAATTTTTATACATTGCGGTATATGGACTGAAATTATTTAAAGTTTGTTTTAATAGTGAAACTGTCCAAAAAATAAACAGATATGTATTTGATATTGCGAGTTTAGTAATATAATTCTTTTACAAGGACGCATAAAAGAATATGAATGCATTACAATTCATTAAACGAGAAGTATTTAAAGGCTTATTATGGTTTGCCCTTTTATATATTTAGCGACTTCTCGCATTTATATTTATTTTAAGAACCGTTAATAAACATATGTTTGGAGATTAGCTACAGTCACTTCAGATTCCTTATTATTTTCCATTATATGGTACAGAAAACATTGTTCTTGGGTCAAATTTTTAAAATTGAGTTTTTGTCATATTTACGCGTTTCGAGGTCCCTGAATCCAAAAACAGGATTTTGGCGTTGGTCTCTGTGTGTGTGTGTTATCAACATATTTCAAGAACAAGTTGCAGCAGGAAATACGATTTCGGTATTATAATTAGAGATGTACCGTCATTCGAGTGAAATAATCTATTAACTCGATTATTTGGAATCATTCTATTAACTCGATTATTTAAAAATCATTCGTTAATTTCATTCGATCATTTCACTCGTTAATTTCATTCGATCATTTCACTCGTTAATTTCATTCCGATTATTTTTTCTCTCGATTGCCATCATATCATATCCTTTATGCGCGTGCGCGAATGATTTTATCGATGATTTTCTTTCGAAGGATTTTGTAACATTTATAAGAGTGCGCGAATGATTGTCTCGATTATTTTATTTCGAGTGATTTTTAACAGCAACAATTTACTTGCTCATTCTGTATTTCGATTATTTGCAGCGATTAATTTCCTGCTTATAGCGAATGAATCATTCGTTCAGTGGTTCGGCTGAAATTCAGAGTGGCCATTCTTTGAATGTTGCTTTTTACACGTTATGTGTATTTTGTGAACCATTGTTTTTCAATATACGCGTTATATAAATTTAGTAATGTTTCTATTCATAAAAATATTTAAAAAAATAATAAAAATTTTGTTCTTTTAACGGGAAAAAAATACCCATAATTTTTACTTTATATTAAGATTTTTTTTTTTTTTTTTTTAATATACATGTGTCGGGAAGGAGGGCAATGGAAGAAATGATGCGCAGAACTGAACTCTTGTGTGACGGCGCTGAGCAGATTTTTGACAGTCCCTCTCTTGAATCGGAAGAGGTGCAAGGCACCTTTGAACTTTAAAACCAGAACTATTCAAATTAATAATCTTATTCACGCGAAATCAATTTATCATACTTACATCTATAATAATAAATTTTAAGTCTTGAATCAAATAAATTCAAGGATGAAATCACTATTCGAATTATTTGAGTGCCATTGTCGTTTAATATTCCCGGGATGCTGGCAGAGGGTAAGTAAATTTAAACTTATTCCTCAGTTATTCTAATGTATGCTATTTTGATTCCATAATCGATTTAAAGTGGCATCTAAAGTAAAATCGTAAGGAAATCTTATTCTCAGATATTCTAGGTTTAATGTAAATTAAATCGAAATTCTTATAAATGAAAATTAGTCGAATATTCTTCCTTTGGCTTCAAAGCCAACATGTATGAATTTATCAAGTTTATATGAAAAATTTGAAGGTTCAAATATTTTCAAATAATTAGAATTAGAATACGTAATAAAAGAATTTTACATTAATTACGGTTTTATTAGAATACGTAAATAAAAGATTTTTACATTAATTTCAAATTATTATGATATTAGACATACACACATACACTCACTTATAAATAAATAAAAAATAAGCAAAATTGGGAATTTGCAACATAAAATAATAAAATAAATTCAGCTTTATACTAATGAACAATAATACTCAATTTTTAAACTTTCTCTTACTATATACCTGCATATGGTAGAGAATGTATAAATTTTCGAAAATGAGTTTTCGTTACATTTACACGTTTTGGAGATATAGCATCCCCTTAAATTTCGGAAAATACCGTATAGTAGCGCCACCTGTTGAGCGGTTGACACCAAAAGCTTATAGTCCCTAATGTAGGTCAAGGTGCATCTACATATACATTTATATACAATTATGAGCAATAGTTCCGGAGATACAGTCTCCAGGAAATTTTTGTCTCTCTCTCTCACACACACACAGAGCGAGAGACAGACAAAAATTCTCCATAAATAGTTAGATTATGTTCTAGATCTCTTAAAATGTGTAAATCCATCGAAAACCGGAAGCTGAAATTTTTTCGATTCCAATTCATTTTTCTATTAAATATAGAAGAAAGTAAAAATGGTACATCGAGCTGATCAATAAACGTGGGTTATGTACATAATGACTTTCAGACAAATCGGTTCATAAATATTTTTTTTTTTTAATTGAGTTTGAAATGCTGATGTAATTACAATTTTGAAACAAGTTGAGGGATCGAGTTGATTAAATAATTGGTTCAGTTGAGATCATCATATAAGTTATGCATATATCGAGATATATGTAAATCTGCTCATAAATACTTTTTCTTATGTGAATTTGAAAATTTTAAGTGCCCGCCATTTTGAAATACGATACTCAATCGAGTTGATTAATAATATTGATTGAGACCTTGATATGAACTATGCACATACCGAATTTTAAGCAAATCTGTCGAAAAATGCGTTTCTTATCCGAATTTGAATTTTTCAAATGGCTGCCATTTTTTTACTTGATGATAGATCAAATAACCAAAAAAAAAAATCACTTAAGCTACCATTGTCAAATTTGTGTTTCAATTGATTCAGTTATACATGCATACATACATACACACACACATACAATCGAACCTCGTTAATGTGAATTACTTTTAACATGAACTGTTTCCACAATCCCCGTCAAAATTAAGATTAGTTTAGTTATTGAAGATTAGTTACTGGTAGCATGAACTACTGATAACATGAAGAAATTTTTTATCCCCCTTGAGATTCAAGTTAACAAGGTTCGACTGTGTATTTATGTATGTATATATATAATATACACGCAGAGAGAGATAGAGAGGGGGAGAGAACAAAGTAATTATTACACTGTAAAAAAAATTCTGTAGTACTACTAGAAAAATTCTAGGAAACTGGTATTCCATAAACTTTTCTAGTAGCAAATACAGATTGTTCAAAAGTGATCTTACTCCGTTAGAGTTAGTAAACATTACACGCACTTCGTTAGTAAATATACTAAGAAACTCTTAATTAACGGGTCAAGTGCTTTTTTTGTATGTTTACTAAGATTGTGTTAGTAGCATTACTGAAATGTTTTGTGTAGGATACATGGTTATTATTAGTGTAAATTCAAATAATATCCATGTGACCTTACTAAATTTGTTTTGTTTAGAATAAAGGTTTTTTATCAGTAATTGTGCTAAGGAAATGTAATTAATAATGCAAATGAATTTCGGTTATATTCACAAAAATTTTACAGTTACGTTTACAGAAATACTACAAGTAATATAAATAAATTTACCCTTAAATACTCCATGTTACCTTACTAAAATTTTTAAATTAACAATATTTAATATTATGAGTAATATTGCTAAAAAATTTAAATAAATAATAGAATAATAATAGAAAACCTTTTATGTTTAGTTTTAGTTTAAAATGATGGCTGATCGAAAATGTTTATTTAAATATATACTTTTACAAAATCTAAATTGTTTGAAATATTAAAAACATATATCAATATCATTACCTTAATTTTTATATATAATTTATTAAACTTTTTTTAAAAGTCAAAATAAATAAATAAATAAGTACGTATATGGAATCACTTTTTATTGACAAACTTTAACTCAAAAAATCGATACCTTTAAAATATAACTGTAAAAAGAAAACATTTTTTGCAATAATATATGCATAACTTTATTTGGTAAATATGAGCATATATTTCACAATGTTAAATTTAAAAAACGTTAACAATATTTTCACCATAATTTTATGTATAATATAATAAATATATCATAAACAAAATATCTTCTTGATTAAGTCAAAATAAATAAATAAATAAATGGAATCATATTTTAATGAATTTTAACTAAAAAATAGATACCTTTAAAATATGATTGTGAGAAGAAAATATTTGTTGCAATATAATATGCCAAACTTTATTTGGTAAATACAAGAATATATTTCATATTGCTCAATATATTAAATTAAAAAAATAATAATAATAATAATAGCAAATTTTTTATGTTTGGTTCTTATTAAAAATGACGGCAGATTATATGTGTTTATTTAAATATATACTTTTAGAAGATCTAAATTGCTCGAAATATCAAAAATATATACCTAAGTCAGAGGTGAAACTATCTAACATGTAAAAACCCTGAAAACTGTTACTTGCATGCAGATAGGGGAGATTTATTAATGATATATGCTATCGCTACCTATAATAAGTGATAGTATTAGGAGACTTCTTAATACATTATAAAACAAATTGAACATTCAAGATAAGAAATTTCTATAAAAAACAAAATAATTTAACATGAGATTCAGACAGCAAAATTTTTAAAAACTCTGAATTCAGGGGTAGCCTCTGAAAAGTTTTTGCCTTAACTTTTATACATAATATATTAAATATGCTTTTTAAAAGATATTTTCTTTTTGAATAAGTCAAAATAAATAAATAAATACGTATATATATTAATATTGTACATTTAATTAAATTTTATTTTAAAGAATCGAAACTTTAAAAATATGATGTGAAAAGAAAATATTTTTTGCAGTACTATGCCAAATTTTATTCTATAAAAAAATCAGCATATTTTTCAAAATAATCAGTACATTACATTTAAAATTATTTAAAAAACCTTGATAAAACTGAAGTTTACTTTAACAATAATAATAACAAAAGCTTCAGTGGGATATCATGCATTTAGTATTCTCCAATAATTCAATATATTTATTCATGTCTATTATTGTCATCAAAAATCTTCTTCATAATTACAAGAAGAAATTTAGTTTTTTTCCAATAACGTAGTATAGACATTAAGAAAAAGCTTTATAGTTTTAAGTTTTATGCACCTATTCAATGTTTTTCTAATTGATTAATGTCATAAAATTGATTAGAAAAAAGTAATATTTATACGTTTCTTCAAAACCTTTATCAATAAATATATAAATATTAAATCTATTTTTATAAACAAATCTTTTCTAAAATTATGTTTTTTCTTTTAATTATAATTTTTTTTTTTTTTTTTTTTTTTTTTAATGAGCTTATAAAACTGGAATAAAACTGACTGTCTTTATACATAATGAATTAGGAAACTGTTATGTATATATATATATTATTAGGCAGTGAAATAACACCCATAACATGTTGTTATGACATTAGAAAAAAATGATTAAATATAATAAAGTAAAATAAAATACACTTTTAGAATTTTAATAATAAATAACAATTAAGGTCATTTAATATTTTTATAAATATATGTCGGTGAAACTTAATATGGTATTTCTAAACTGCATAAATTATGCATACCATTTTCAGGGGTTAATTATGTAATACTTATTTTACAAAAAAAAAAAAAAAACATTAAATTAAATAAGTACCTCAGAATAATGATAATTAAAACTACATACCTTTTTAACTTTTTGATTGTTTTATCCGACTTGTTTCCTGAACGTTAATTAATATCACATTAGTAAATTATAATAATAATAAAAGCTTTGCCAGGAAAGTATTTGCGTAGCTAGCAATTTTAAATAACTAATCACTAACTAACACAAACCTCCACCTAGTAGGGGCTGTTTATCAGATATTTGAAACGCGTCCATCATACAATATTTCAGTTTTCCAACGCATAGTTCCAAAATGAGGCTTAAGAATTGATGTTCACATCAAAATAAAAGTTTAAATTAAAATAAGATAACGTCAAACTAAGCATCCTGTATTACAAATTAAGGATATATATTTATGAATTCTTACTTTTTCTAAAATGCAGGTGTGTATAACGTTAACAATAAATAAAATATCACAGATTAAGATTTAAAAATTCCGCCTCATTAAGATTTACGACCGACCCGACGCTTCGGCTTCTTCTCTGGTATCTTCTACGCATGCGCACAGTATTGGCGTTTGCTCAAAAGAAATCGCTCTCTCCAAACGGGGAGAGACAGAGACGTAGAGATACTGGGAAGAATGTAGTAGAATTACATATGTTATTTAAGCATTGAATACAAGGAGAATCTGGTTACAAAGTTTTCCCTAGTAGTTGAGATAATACCTGTACTATTACTAAGTAATAATTTCTAAATTGCCGTAAAAATTTTTACAATGCATAGGACGATTTTTGAAAAAAAAAATCTATCTGAAAAGTTAAATAAAACTTAATTATTAATGGTTAAACCTTAAAATTTCATAGCAGTGAGTGGAAAAACAAAGTATAAAGAGAGAGTAACCTGACAGTCACGAGGAAACTGAAATTAATTACAAAACGCTTATTCTACGCTTACGTCACTGATAATCGATTGTAAAATCATTCGAAAGCAAATCACTCGATTTTAAAAATCATTCGATTATTTCCATCTCCAATAATGATTATATGTATCATATGGGGATGCTACACTAAACTTTTCGTTGAGATCAAGCAAATCGTTCATGTACAGGGCCATTCAAGACGATCCAAATACATTATGTCTGTGGGCGAAATTGCAGAGAGTTAAACACCTATAGGTTGCACTAAAGTAAATAAAATGGGTATCTATATTTTTTTATGCATAGAAGCACGTTTTCTGTTGATTGTGATACGGATATCATTCATTATTCGTTTACACGGTTATTCAAAGTATTAAGATATATAGGGAAAGTGCTAGATAGTGCTAGGGATATATTCTCTGAAAGTGCTAGAAGTGCATTTCGTTTTGTTTAGGTGATTTTTATATAAGACTAAATTTATTTGCACAGAAGCCCTGTTTATAGAAAATATATAGGGTTACCGAAAATTAAGCTAAACGCTCTTTTTACTGAATCTGATTAGTGGAAGAACATTACTATAATATTTTACCATGTCGAGGAAATATACTCAGGAAATGATATTAATTCCTCATATCCATACGGTAAATAAAGTACTTTTTACCGTACAATATACAGGGCTGTCGAAAGTTAAGCTAAACATTCTTTTGTATTTAATGTAATTCATGGAAGTTCTTTGCTGCATTTCACTAAGTCAACGATCCCTGCTCAGGTAGGAAAATTAATTTTTCATACGCATACTGTAAACAATGTATTTTTTAAATTTCTATTTTCAACTCTTGTTTTTTGCATAATATCACGTTTTGATGTGTCCTGAATATGAAAGTCCAATTTTTAGCTGTTGGTCTGTATGTATATTTGTTATTGGCATAATAAGGAAACAAATAACTGCAGGCAATTCAAATTTGGTATTTTAAAGTTTGTATTAGGTGAAATCAACTTGAACAATTTCACCAAGAAATGCAAGTTCGGAGGCGTAATAATAACAGCCTTGGTTTTATACTTTCTATTACCCATATATATGGTAGAGGAAGTATTGTTTTTGGGTCAAATTTTTGGGTTTGGGTCGAAAGAGAGTTTTTATTATATTTACACGACAGATTGGGTGAGGACACGGCTCCCTTACCCCAGCAAGGAACGTCCGTAAAAACATGAAAAATAAATAAATAGTAAATAAATTTTTTAAATTCTAGATCGGTATATCCCTTAACTTTTACACTCTCTCACACACATCGTCTCCTAAAAGTTTATAACGAACTACTAGGTTGTGGTTGTGGGGGTTAAGGCTGATTGGCTGCAATAAGGTTCTAGGCCTAGTTGCATTTCCTTCGTGGGAATATGTCTAAAATGTCCTATTCCGTACACGCGCGAATTTAAGAAAATTCTACGAAAAATTCCAAACGGCTAGATTCAAAGGCCACTATTGCTTCACCAAATCTTCTGATCTAAAACTTAATCATCTTTCTTACAGACCCGATACAGAATATTTTTTGTCTTAAATTTTCTTACAGTTACAGTCTTAAATTTTCTAATAAAAATGTAATTCTAGTTCATAAAAGTTTTAATTGCTCTGTTTTAGGAACAAAACAAAACGTCTGTAAACAAAACGATCATCATGTAGCCCCATCTCTATTCAAGGTCCTTTTCTGTTCTGATTCTAAAATGCATCTTTCGAATACTTCTCATTTCAAATCGAAAGAGTGGCGCAATCATGAAAAAGAGGCGGGCGTCACTTTGTCTGGAAAGTCATTTGTTCTGAAAACAGAAGAATGAAAAGGGAATTCCCGACATCCTCCCACCTCGAGTTGCGACTAATCGGAGGAACTCAACAATCCAAGTTGAAGTCGTTTAGGGGTTTCACCACACGGCCAGTTCGTGAGACTGGAAGTAGGATCATCTGTTGTGGACTTCTTGTTACTGGTTCTGGAACTGGTAGGTTCTGGAGGGTCTTTCACAGGTTCCCTTTCTCTGGGGTAGAGCATAAGTTTCTGGGAGAGGTTCTTGTTTTCGGAAGTCGAAGGACTTAAATTTTCTTGGAGAGATTTATGTAAAGTGGGGTGATTCTTAACGGCCCTCCTCACTTACCGTCGCTGTAAGCCCGATCCAATGTAATTCTATGGGGAAATTTTCTTTACAAATAACTTATTAACTAATACATATTTTTAAATTCTGTTTTCACATTCAGAAAATTCTCAACTGTTAAATTGACGGACCTTTTTTAAAAATGTATTTTTTTTTTATTTTTAATATTTTATTTAGAAATTGCAAAATGAAAAAAAATCACATATTGAAAATTCGTATTTTGCAGCTTCAAAATGAAATATAAAAAATTAAAAAAATAATTTTTTAAAAAAGGTCCGTCAATTTAACATCTGGGAATTTTCAGAATGTGAAAACAAAATTTAAAAATATATATTAGTTAATAAGTTATTTGTAAAGAAAAATTTCCCATAGAATAACATTAGTTTCGGCTTCCGGCGGCGGTGAGTGAAGAGGGCCCTTAAGTTCGATACTGTCAATTTCTAAAGGAAACAATCTTTGTAATGGACGCAGAATGGTCTTCACCTTAGCTAGGCGTATGACATTATCCTTGCCTGGGTAAATTTCGATCACTCTTGCCAAAGGCCAGTGAACATGTTTCTTATTGAAATCTTCTAATAGGACAACATCGCCGACTTTCAATTGTTTGAATCTTTTGGTCTTAGATGCATGTTGGCGTAATTGTCCTAAATATTCAGCTCTGAATCTGTTGCTTAGGTTTTCTCTGATTATTTGCCTATATCTGGCTCTGCGGTTAAGATCTTTAGAATCCAAAGCATCTAGGTCAGGTACTCCTGATGTTGGTAGTTCTCTTAGGAACATCATTAGGGTTAAAGGTAAGGGATCTGTGTTATCTTCGGAAACATAGGTTATAGGCCGTGAATTAATCACTTGTTCACAGTCACACAGTATGATGTAATGTTCTTCGTAATTCAAAGATGCACGACCTAAGTTTCTTTTCAGGATTCCTTTAACCATTCCAACAAGCCTCTCCCACCAACTTCCCCACCAACCTCCCCACCACGGTGCTGCAGGAGGGTTGACTTTCCATCTGATCTTCTAGGTGGAAGCTACCTTGCAGATGGTTTCCCAATCTACACTCGAGAGAGCATTGCTTGTTCCAAGGAAGTTCTCCCCGTTCTCTGAATAGATGATGTAGGGTCTGCCTCTCCTTGCTATGAACCTTCTCAGAGACTGGATAAAACTTTCTGTAGACAGAGACGTAATGGCTTCAAGATGTATGGTTCGGTAGACAGCGCAAGTAAATAAGGCTATCCACGCTTTTGATCCATCAGAAAGATGAAGAGGACCGGCTATATCCACGCCTACCACTTCAAAGATGACTGCTTCTCGTACTCTGTCCTCGGGTGGTACTCCAGGTTCAACATCTATTTTGGAAGTCTGAAGTTTTCTGTAATCACGCATTTTCTTATTGAATTTCTAATGCACTTTCTAGACTTCATTATCCAAAAATTTTCTCTTAGTAGTGTTATTAGAGTGCTGATCCCAGCGTGCTGATTTTCTAAATGCTTCTCGAATACCAATCTTTGGACGACGGGATGCTTGTAAGGTAACATTACAGGATATTTGAAGTTTTCGCTGTCGTTTCTTTGAATTATATTGGTTCTTACTCTTAAGAGACAAGCTTTATCTTCGACAGGCCTTAAATTTCTTAATTTTGGGTCTGTTTTCCCTGAAAAAGATTCTTGTTGTACTAATCGTAGAAGTACATTTTCTGCTTTTGAAAATTCTTCAACTGAAATATCGAATTCGGACATTTCCTCAGTAGTCTTCGAATTATGATAAAATGTATATATCCAGGCAATGGTTCTAACTGTTTTCTTGTAAGAGGAAAAATACTGATAAACTCGATTGAAATTATCTTCTTTTTTATCTAAAAGTTTTAGGATTGTCTTCCTTTTTTCGCTGCTTATGAGTTCTTCGTTTGGGTCTTCTTCTATTTGAGGCCATTCATTTTCCTGTAAATAAAGCCAACTTGGAAGCTCCCACCATCTCGATTTCTGTAGTTGTTCAAAAGAACATCCTCTAGACGGGAGGTCCGCGGGATTCAAATCTCCAGGTACATGTCTCCAATTGCAAACTTCGGTCAGATTTTGTATTTCTAATACTCGGTTATGTAAAAAGGTACCCCATTCTTGTTTTCTTCTTATCCAACCTAAAGCTGGCGTTGAATCTGACCAAAATATGGTATTTACATGTAAATTTAAATCGTTTTGCACATTTTTGGCCAACCTAGCGCCAATAAGAGAAGATTACAGTTCAAGGCAGGGTATGGTCAATTCCTCAATAGGTGCAACTCGACTTTTAGCATTAATTAACTGGATCTTGATTCCTTCTGATGTCTCTACTCTTATGAATACGCAAGTGGCATATGCTCGCTTGCTTGCATCAGAAAAAACATGTAATGATGTTTTCTTTTCTTTCTCTGGGCAAATGTTAAGCCAACGAGGTAGTTTAATTTGGGATAACAAATTTATTCCTTTCAGCCAATTAGAAGACTGTTGTTTTAAGTTTCAGAAAGCTCTTCGTCTCACTTCACCTTCTGAATCCACGTTTCTTGAAGGATTAGTCTGGGAACTAAACTAACAGGTGCTGTGAATCCTACAGGATCAAAAAGTTTTTGGGTAACTGATAACATTTTTCTTTTTGTAAGTGGTTCACTTATCTTCAGGGGTTCTTCAATTTTACAAACTAAATTGTCATTTTCCAAATCCGAGAGTAATCCTAACACGGGGGCAAACCTCGGTTCATCTTCAGTTTTGTCGATCATAGCTTGGGGCCAATTCGATCGCCAACATCTCAAATTGAAATGTGCCGAAGCCAAAATTCCTTGAGATTCTGATATGAATTTTTCTGTTTCTTGAATTGAATTCAGGCTGATGAGGGAATTATCTAAATAGAAGGAATCTCTTAAGAGCCTAGCTGTCTCTCGCCATTGTTCGGGGACATTTTCTAAAAGGTGATTTAATGTTGCCATAAGCAAAAAAGGGCTTGAAGTTAGGCCGAAAACCACACGACAATGTCTATAAATTTTTAATTTATTTTCGCTATTAAACCAAAAAAATCTCAAAAAGTCGCGATCTTTCTCTGTTATTTTAAATTGCAAGAATGCTTTTTATATATCGGACGAAATTCCTATCTTGTATTTACGAAATCCATTCAAAATGCTAGGTATAATTTCTACAAGACCTGGTCCTTTTGTTAAACAATCATTAAGGGAGGGACTGTTTCTAGTGTGTGCTGAGGCATTAAATACTGGACGAATTTGAATTTTAGTGGTTTCACTAGATTCTTTAACCACAGGTCTGTGTGCTAAATAATGTACCTTGTCCCTTTCTGGTCCAATACCTCTTCTATAATCTGATTGTTTTCCCAGAAATAAAAAATTTCCCCATATTCCTTTTACCTATCAGGTTTGATTAATTTATTTTCCGTCTTGCACAGGCACTTTTCTGCCAACGAGTAATTATCTGATAATATCGAATGGTCAACTGTTCACGGTAAATTGACTTCATACAGACCGCTTTTATCTCGTTTAACAGTTTCTAGAAAATGATTCTTGGTTTCTTGTTCTAAATCCTGTTTCGATTTATTATCTTCATTAGTAATTCCTAGAGTGTCAAAGCGCCATAAATCTGATAAACTGGCGATTGACACGTGTAATGACAACGACAGACCCGCCAAAGAATTGTCCTGCTCCCTCTTGTGACCCTCTGTCTTGCCCAAAATGGTCCAACCCAATTTAGTTCTGAATGTAGTTAATCCCAATTTTGGAAAATATTTTATGTCATCTGTGAAAAGTTTAACGGACATATCAGCTCCCAAAAGTATATGTACTTCGTCTGGATTTTTCTGGTATAAACATGATTTATTATTTCTAGGGACATCTGATAAATATACACCTTCCTTTTCTAAGAGTTTTACTAATTTATCATCGCGATATAAATTCACGCCTGTGCATATTTTTTCTTGATCTAGTGCTTGTATTTTACACTTAAACTTATTATCTGAAATTCCCGATCGTAAATTCATAACGATTATGTTCAGCTGACATTTCCATGCCCCCAAGCAGACCATGTCTGATTGTTTCTTTATTTATTCTTTTTAATTTTAACTTATCAGGTGCAAACTTACTGATGTAACTATTATGAGATCCGGTGTCAATAATTAACCGAATATATGATGATTTACTATCATCCCTGTTAGAAATTGCTACTATTAACGTCTGCAAATAATCATTCGCTTGTAAATTATGATTCGATAACGCCAATTTAGATTGATCATTTCTTTCGTAATTACTTATTTCTTGTTTCAAATCTTTATTTCCATTACACATTATTTCTGAATGCCTACGATTACATAACTTTCATAAAGTTTTTGATACACAGTGTCTAGCTAAGTGCGAAGGCTGAAGACATAAATAACACAGTCCTTTCTTACGCAATAGATTAACTCTTTCCTCAAATGGCAAATAACGAGTTTTTACACATTTGTTACTTAAATGCGATTCTGAGCAAAAATTACACCTATCACTTTTATTCTCATTTAATAAATCACAAGCAGTAGGCAATTTCCGGTTCTGAGCATCAAATTTATTAACGCGGGGGGAGGGGGGGAATCTCTACGATTTTGATTATCTAATCTTTGAGCTTGGGGGAGAAATGACTGGCGCTAGTGCCGCTATCGTCTTGTCTGGTAGTTATTAAGCATTCTCGCGATACGAGTTGTTTACTTAAGAAAAATAATATATCTTTAACACCGTAACTAACACCATGAAATTCCATATTAAATTGTAATGCTAAATCTTTAGGTAATATTTTTAGTAATATCGGTGACAATAAAATGCCGTAACTATCTAAAGAAACATCTAATGACTCTAAACTCCTAATGTTAATTTGGATTTCGTCGTAAATTTTCCTGAGCGATTTAATGTGACTTGAATGTTTTAGTGGAGCAATACTTAATAATTTATTCAAATGTACATTAACTAAGAGGTCTTCTTTCCCATATCTTTCATTTAAAATATCTACTACTTTTATGTAATTACTCGCGGTAACAGAGAATCCTTCAATACATTTTAAGGGATCAGGTGCTAAAAATGATTTCAAATAATTAAATTTATCTACAGGATCTAAACTTTCATTTTTATGAATAGCCGTTTCGAATGACGATCAAAAAGTCAGCCATTCAGCTGCGTTCCCGTTAAATTTAACGGGATCTAGCTGTGGTAATTTGATGTGCATTGCTCCTTTTGAAATATGTCTTCTTACTGTTTCCATTGAGGAAACACTTGTTTCACTTTTCTTTAGTTCTTTTAATTTTCTGTTGGCTCGAAATCGCCAAGTAAGTATTTTCTCACGGTATACATTTGCCGTTTCTAATTCGGCTTCTAATTGGAGTTCTTGAGTTAAATTTTTTATCTCTGCATCTTTACTCTTTAAATCTACAGTAGTTTCATTCAATAATTCAATAGTTTCTTCTAAATCTACAGCATCTGGATCTATATCATCATATAACGTTTTTAATTTGTCGATAAATTTATTAATACTGTCTCTTATGGCAGCTCTCTCTTTTTTAGCGATGACTAAATTAGCCATAATAAATACAAAAGTTAAAACTTTATAATTTTATCTATCTTTTTAATTGTAAATAATGGATATCTAATTAGCGTACCACATCCCGTAGCTGGGATGCCAAACAATATTGCTGCAACAAATCTTCTGATCTAAAACTTAATTATCTTTCTTACAGACCCGATACAGCATATTTTTAGTCTTAAATTTTCTTACAGTTACAGTCTTAAATTTTCTAATAAAAATATAATTCTAGTTCATAAAAGTTTTAATTGTTCTGTTTTAGGACTGTCTGTAAACAAAACGATCATCACGTAGCCCCATCTCTATGCAAGGTCCGTTTCTGTTCTGATTCTAAAATACATCTTTCGAATACTTCTTATTTCAAATCGAAAGAGTGTCGCAATCATGAAAAAAGAGGCGGGCGTCACTTTGTCTGGAAAGTCATTTGTTCTGAAAACAGAAGAATGAAAGGGGAATTCCCGACAGCCACCATTAAAGGATAGGGCAGATATGGTTATTTCAATTTCGATCTACGGGTTTCTGAAACCAAATAAATAAACATGAATATCTGTAATTTATAAAATTATCTATGCAACGGTCGATTAATTAGCAAAATAAGTTTTATCTGGATATCTCGATTATTTCTTAATAATGATTGAAATTTTAATGTACCCGATCTTTGGATGTACAGCTATGCACTCAGAAATAAATATGCCTCTTTCATCTATAATGAATAAGTAATCATTTTCTGAATCCATAAACAAAAAATATAGATTTCTGAGCCATGTATATATAAGATAAGCCAGTAAACTGAACAAACGGAATGATCGGCAATTTCTAGTCAAGACATTTTTAGATGGAAAAACAATATTATGAATATTATTAATATTTTTAATGCTTTGTATTGCAAGAAATTATCGTTTGAATTGCTAGAACTGAGTCATGCAATTGAATTAAAGTTTTTAGAAATCGACTTTTGGGTTTGTAAATAAGATTTTTAAATAAGTTTCACCTCGATAATATAGACAGACGCACTAGAATTCTAACAAGGGTTTGTAGAACTCGCTTTCAGAGGAGACTAGAATTCCTAAGAATAGCATGGAACTATTTTTACTAGTGCCACAGTTTAGTTTCTAGATGTCAGGCACATATATATATATTTTTTTTCAGCGTGGGTTATTTTGATCTGTGGCATCCTAAAACCAAACAAATAAAAATTAATAGCTCTAAACTACAATATTGTGAACGTAACGATTATTTAATATGCTAAACAAACGTTATCCAGTTATCTCGAATTTTTCAGCTATTAATAAAAATCTGAATGACAGCCGTACATAACAATATTTAATATTTCTGGTGTTTTTTAAGAAGTTTATTTTTTCTATATTACTGCATTCTACTTAGGAACACTAGTATTAACTATTAAAAAAAAAAAAAAAAAAAAAAAAAAAAAACGCATATGTCGTTTAAAAGTAACTAGTACAAAACTTTGAATAAACACCATGAAATGTAAGAACTCGCAACAAATGTTTCGGGTCGAAAGAAGACACGACCTTCTTCAGGCGGACAAAGCAGGCATGAATGCTGAAAACAAAGCGGCAATGAACAAAACTGATTTAAGTGAAGAGCAAAAATAAATAAACAATGCAAAGATGAAGAGATTTCCAAATCTTCTATAACTTTCCATTGTTGGGCTAATAGTCATTGTTTTGTTTTTTCGAAAACTAACATGTTTCTTCTCCTATTTCCTTTTCCCATTAGGCTTTTTATATAATTAACAATTCGAAAAATCTTGTTAATGATATTTTTTGCACTCGTCCTTGTGTGATGCTTGGAAATTGCTCACATAACTTCGTTTTTCGTTTAGTTTTGAATTTATTTTTAGACTTTAGGCTTTATTTCATTTTTTATTTTTATTTTTATTTATTTTTTAATTTCTTCTTTCATTTTTATAATTCTGGTTACACCAGTGTTTATATTTACATTCGTCTTTATTTGTGCTTGCGCTTCACTTAAATCGGTTTTGTGCGTTGCTGCTTTGCTTGTAGCACTTGTGCCCACATTGTTCGTTGGAAGAAGGGTTGTGTCTTCTTTCGAACCGAAACAATTGTTACGAGTTCTTGGATTTTATTGTGTTTATTCAAAATTTTGCTTATTATTTAGAATGAACTATCATTTACATTTAGTATAACACATTAAAACAATCTTTTTTTTTTCTTATTCCTTTCTTTCTTTTATTCTTTCTTTTCCTTTCTTCTTCTTTCTTTTCTTTTCTTCTTCTTCTTCTTCTTTTTTCTTTTCTTTTTGAATAACCTAAGAAATAAACTTGTCAGTTTTTATCAAACATCACAGTAATAAAGATATTGATAATGATGATGATAATAGTAATAATAATAACAATAACAACAAATAATCTGAGGGGAAATAACACATTATTGTGTTCTTAATGTGTTGCAAAAATCTGTTTTATTCTATGACACTATTAAAAAACAAATAAATAAACATATGACACTTTTTATTAAAACTTTTCAACAAGGATTAAAAGTGTTAACGACTTCGGTTTGTCTGTCTGTCCGCGCTCTAACTCCCGTAAATACTTATGGAAATTCTTGAAACTGACATGTGTTATTCAAATTCACTATCGGTTGTTCCCTATTGAAAATGGAGTGAATACAACTGTTTTGTGTACAGGAACAACCGAAAGTACTAGAAAGCATTGTGTTCTATGAATGGTATTTCTATAAATCATATTTTAGTACTATTACTTTACACAAATATTAATTAAAGTAAAATGTATTATTCAAATTCTATATCGGATGTTTTTTATAAAAAATGGAGTAAATACCACCACTGATTTGTGTACAGGAACACACGAAAGTATTCCAAAGCATTGCTTTCTATGAGAGATATTTCTGTAAATCAAATTTTAATAACTTTGAAAAATCTTACTGAAATTGAAATGTTATTCATATGCAGAAAATATTGCTTTCTATCGAATATAGTGTGATTAGCTTTCAGATTTTCAGGACCACAACAAAATATTCAGTTACATTAAGGTCTATATTGGAAATTTTCCGGAATTGCATTTTTGTTTACATTAAGCGTTTTTAACACTTTATAACCCTACAAGGCACCCAGTTCCATATGTGGAACACCGACTTTAATCGTTCCTATAGCTATAAAACTATTAGTAGCGACATCTCTTGACATCTTGATAGA
The DNA here is from genome assembly GCA_963930645.1 of Salticus scenicus. Classification (NCBI taxonomy): domain Eukaryota; kingdom Metazoa; phylum Arthropoda; class Arachnida; order Araneae; family Salticidae; genus Salticus; species Salticus scenicus. The sequence continues at coordinate 150,665,351 of OZ005659.1, forward strand.
AGCTACTGACTTTTAGCAAAGTAGTAATACGAATCTTTACCTAAAGATGTCATTCGTGTTTTTGTTATAGTGCACTCAGTGTGAAACTTGAATTAAAGTGATACGTTAGTCGTTTGTCTGAATTGAAAAATAAAAAAAAGAATAGTTACTGAACAGTTTTAACGCGGGAAAAAAAAAAAAAAATACTATGTGTTATAATGAAGTGTATATTTTGCAGAGGTAAGTTTTTTTTTTTTTTTTTTTTTTTTTTTTATATATATTACAAGAGTAAACTTTTAGTAAATCATATTTTTATGTATGTTCCACATACGGTACGTTGAGTTGAAAAGTTGATTTTTCCGTAAAATATGGTTTTATTTTTATTTTTATAAGTTTTCCCTATCTTCTGATCACTAATTATAACTTATATATTTTTGTCGCGCACTAAAAAAAAATTGAGCCTTGTAGGGTTAAGAATGAATATGATTTGAGTTTGTGTATCTGTGTCCGAGTGTTTATCTGTCTATCTGCTCGTCTGCCCGTTTACAGCGTCAGTAAATATTTTCAGAAATAAAAGTAAATTAATAATAATAATAATAATATATGTTATTCAAGTTCACTATGGAATGTTACCTATTTAACATGGCAAAAATAGGTTTTGAAAAATTGGTTTCTGTACAGGTGCATCTCAAAAAAAAAAAAGCAATGCATTGCATTTTATTAGACACATTTTTATAAATCACATTTAAATTAAATAACTTTCTATTGTAAAAATCATAAAGAAGTTAACATTTTCTATTAATAAGCTAAAATAACATTTTGTATGGAATATGATATGCTTTATCTTCAGATTTACACAGCACTACACTAAAATGTTCAGGTACATTAAGGGCTCCATTTCCGTTTGTGTTGAGCATTTTCAACACTTTCGAACAACGTTTAGGAATGATTATGAATTCATTTAGTCAACTATCTACTTGTTTGCCCGTCAGTTCTTCTGCCTATCCGTTATGTGATAACACGTAGGCAAAGAAGATTGAAAGCTCGAAAGTTATACGATCCCAGGTAAAAAAAAAAAAAAAAAAATCAACCAAAAAGCTGCAGGTATAATGAAGGTATTTCGGATTTTTTATAAAATTTGCAGATATTTTAAAGATTTCTACAGGTATTTTGAAGGGAAACAAAAAGTGGGTTGCCTTCTGAAAATATACAGTTATTTGAAAGGTTTCACTCAGGTTTATTTCAGAAAACCCGAAATACCTACAGGTTTACTGCAGGAAAGTCCGAAATACCTGCAGGTTTCCTGAAAAAAACCTTTACAGTTTTTTTTTTCTTTTTTACCTCGGCAGGCACGTACAATTTGAAAGTGTTAATAATCAATGTGTGCCGCATGATTTTTCGTTCTTGTTAATAAATGAAAGGTGGATAGATAATGGTGGTGGATATGTAAAGTGCGATAGCAAAGAATTTCCATCTATTTCTCTACCAATATACATTTTTAAAAATACTAATGTTTTTTAAATTAGACATTGTCTGTTGCCCTTGTCCGAATTTTATTTTTAAGACATCTAACATCCATACTACTTAACCGAAACTCTCTTTTTCTAAACTTTTTCTTGCTATATTGTCTTCTATATTTGAAATTAAATTATTAAAATAGGCAGTTATATCTTGTATTATTTTATTTTCAATTAGTACCTTACCTGATACTTTATACCTGATACCTTCAATTAGTACCTTACCTGATTACTCTAAATTTATCGCAATAATTTTGAGGAAAATATGACATGCCAGAGACACATTTAGTATTTTTCTATAAACTTTTTCATTCGTTAAAAAGTAGAAGTGGAAAAATTTTATAACAGGTAACAAGACGTTTATTGCAAAAGTATTTGATAGAATTTCTTGATTCACTAGCAATTTGTGTAGTGCTGCCATCTGCATCATAGAACTGGAAACATAGAATTAAATTTTTGTAAATTTAAATGTTTTGGTTCAGTATCATTACTTCCTTTCTATATTTATGTAAAAAGAAAGTACCGAATTCGTGAAAATTTTAGAACTCAAGTTTTCGGCGTATTTACACGTCTTGAACATGTTTAACTGTTTTTAGAAAATACATATGTGTGTGTGTATATATCACAAAGTTTGTGGTTGCTGAATTTCATAGACTAATTAACGAGATTTAACCAAACTTGGTATTTAGTTGAACGTTTTCCTAAACTGGTGGTGATTACATTTGGGGAACAATAGCTCAGCAGGCGGCGTTGTGATCTCACTTTTCTAAATTTTTAATATGACAATATAGGACAAAATTTTGTATAAATGTACATAATGGAGTTATTTTTAATTCGTGATTGTAAAATAAATATGAATTATTGATATTAGTAGTAGTAAAATAGCAAAAAAGTGTGTGCATGTAGGAGCATTGCTCCCCCTTACCTGTAAATTTTCAAAATCGTTTTATTTTGAAATAACTCGTCTATACTTTGAAACTTATGGTTGAACCATAGACCTATTATAAGAGTGGAAGGGACAATGTCAACCCTTTTTAGTGGCAAAGATAACTCATAAAAAGGTCATGTGAATGTTTATCTACAGGAAGCCAAACTGGCCAACACTGAAATTTACTCGCCATGCTCTGAACTCTGCTTTTTATTAAGCAGACGATATTTTCCCATTTTCTTTGAAAGTTCTTTTTAAAATTTTTATTTTAGTTTAAAAGTTAGATTGTTTTGAATTTAAAAAGAATTTTATAGCAAGAAATAGTAATTAGATGTACTTTAAAAACCCTAGAAATTATGTAAAATAAGAATTTTATTTCACAGGTAAGATTCTTTTTAATATTTTATTATTTCGTTCTTTTTAAGTAATTATTTTTATAAAATGCTTAAAATTGCTATACTTATTTCTCTAAATTGAATTAGTTTAACTATATAATATCTTATATTATTTCAAAAATGTCTATAGTTATTTAAGAAAGTTAAAACGAGTATAGACAAAAGAAAGTTATAAAAACTTTTGAACTTTGTTAGATGTTAATAACAAGGTAAAAATAAATTTCAGCAGCTGTAATATTTTACACTAGTTTTGCTGAAAGAATGTTGTATCTTTTAGTAATAATATATATATATTTATATTCAAAACAAAAAATTGCCAATAACGCGATAAATGCCAAAAAAGGTAACCTTCTTCAACATTCACATGGTTTCATCTTTGCACCTTTTTTATATTTCCTTAATACATAATGGAATACTCTGTCTACTCTTATAATAGGTCTATGGGTTGAACCATAGATCTGTGATAATTTAAATCGAAGTTATCTATTTTTTTTATTTATTTATTATTATTTTTTTTTTAATTTATCTTAATATTAAACTTTTCTAAGATAAAAATTGTCTATTTATCATGGAAAATAATTTTAATAAGTATTAATTTAATAAATAGTTTATACTGCGTGCATTTGTATGAGATAAGAAGAAAGTCTTGTGGTGGCTAAAGCATACTAGATAATGTTGTTGTAGTGAGTTTGTCGCCAATTTTCGATTCGAAAGAGCTAGTCATTGTGGGATGGATTACATGAAATTTTTTTTTAAAGAGATTTCGGAGAAATTCGCGGAAAACTACTAACGACTTCGCCGAAGATCGCGGTACGGAATGCAACCTGGCACCGCCTGTCCACCAGCTTCAAGAACGGAACCTCTCAGCCACTGATAGGGTCAGTATTTCCTGTCAGCGAGCCTTGGGCCAAGAACGGTAAAATTTAAGAGGGAGATTTTTATTTAGGGTTATTAAAAATTGAATATATTTTAATTTTAAACACAATTAAAATTTAAAAATCAATTGAAATCAGAAACTAAACCAATTATGTTTTTCACCAATAATACAAATTTCAAAACTATATCAACGCTCGCTATTATGAATCGCTATTTTCCTTTCATAAGCAGAATTATTTTGATATAATAGTTAAGTATGTAATAATTTAAAGATATAATATCGAACGAAAAGCTTTAAAGAAAATATTTTGAAACATAGCAAATTGTCTAATTACGAAACTAAGTATTTTTATTTTATTTATTAATTATAATCGCAATGTTAGTCTATTTTTTAGAATTTAAGTATTAATTTGCCGTATTTAATCATATTTTTGTAAAAGAAACGAGCAAAAAATGAACCTTGCATTTATCGTTTTGACTAATGTATTTCTTAATTATAAGTCGACTATTATATTCAATGTTACATTTGATGTACCGTATAATATTATAAATTATGCTCAGTTATATTATATTTACTGCCATTATTATTCTAATTATTATTCTATAAATTTATTGAAACCGGGGAGACGCCGTACTCAAATGGGGCTAGGGAGAAAGGTAATTTTAAATATGCATCTGTTTATTATGAAGAATGAAGAGGTTTGAACTACTCGAAAAGTTTACTAAATTGTTCAATTCTATGCTAAATTTAAATAATATTTAATATATATATATATATATATATCTACCAGCCATAACCATTAAAATGTTATATTCTACAAATAAAATAAAATGCATGTTTTAACAGAGTTTAGTGCTGCCATCTATGGACACTTTTGTGATACATATTTGTTGAAACAAGAAAGCATCCCCCCCCCCTTTATATTGTACTGTTTTATATTGCGCTATTAAAAAAAATAAAATAAAAATAAGGGTAAGTGTTTACTCGTTGAACTACGTCAATCTGTTAGAAATCTGATTTAGTTGAAAAAGTTTTGATAATGTAGAATTGGTAAGAAAACTTTCCTGAATTACTTCAAAATATGAATGTACGTGTATATTTAAAAGTGGACAATCTCGCCGACAGCTGTGGCCAATTTTAATTTCTGGATTTTTTTTTTTTTTTCCATAGTTACTCATTGCCTATTGTATTTTTTTTTTCTTTAATTCCATCTTCACACTCAGAAATAATAAATCGTAAAATTAGTACTCGTTTACGAAAAAATGATTTTTTCCATTTTTAATGTCTCATTTTCTAGCTAAAATATACGAAAAGTGCACTTAGTTATTTTTTTTTTTTTTTAACGCAAATATATATATAATAATAATAATAATAATAATAATATAAAAAAAAAAAAAAAAAAAAAAAAAAAAAGTAAAGGAAACGAAAAAAGTAAGCCAAAACGTAAATGTGGCTGTAATCTTATGAATGTGAAAGCGGTTAAAAAAAAAAAAAAAAGTTAGGTCATGAGTAATCGTATAAACAAAATTTTCCATTGAACAACATGGGCCTTGACTGTTGGCGAGATGCGCTTATGTCCGCTCTTGTATTCATATTTAAGTGAGGAAGTGCTTATAAAGTTGCTCCGTTGTGTTCAAGACCGTTGTTGTTCAAGACCGATTGAATGCGCTAGGGTCCTAGGCCTGTAGATGGAGTGGTGTCGTTTTAAGAGGTCCGAGCCCAGTTTTACGAACGTTTCGGAGAAAACCACATAAAACTCTGAACGGCTAAGTCGATGAGCCTGACCTGCATTTTCCATCTACCAGCTTACTCTCAAAGCTGGTAGCAAGTGGGCCGCGTATGTTAATAATGATAATAGTAATAATAATAATAATAATAATACGTCTCTACACAGAAATAAAAAATACAGTTTATAACATTTTCAACAGGTAATATACCATAATGAATCTAAGTAGCATATATGAACCTCAAAGCATTAAAAAAACCTGGAGTGACTCCATTTACCTTTCCGAACATTCAGTAATTAATGGTTACTTAAATAAGTTTAAATGAGCGAAATGGTTTAATAAACAAAAGTAAAATTTATGATGTGTTTGAATGTTTTTCCTTTGAGAGGTTTGTCGTCTAATAAATCGTAATGTATCCAAATTCTTTTGTGCGTTCCTGTAAAGAAGCTATAAATGGTAAGCCTGCAACATCAAATATCCATTTTTTTTTTTTTATTTTTTTTTTTATGTTATAAATAATTTAAAATTACTAAATCGAACTTTAAATAGTCTGAATTTGAGACTATAGACCACAATGTATAAAATTTCTAATTTTTATCAGCAGTAATTAAATACAGTCGAACCTCATTAAAGTGAATTTCAAGGGGGATAAAAAATGTGTTCATGTTATCAGTAGTTCATGCTATCAGTTCCTCAGAAACCAATCTTCCTTTTGAAGGGGACTATGGACCCAGTTCATGTTAAAAGTAATTCACGTCAACTGTGTTCACGTTAACGAGGTTCGACCGTATATATACTTATATATAAACCTTACATTCAAGTAAATATATACGGCTCTTCGACGATAATATATAACATGCCTAATAATTTACATTTTTATCAAATGTAGAGTTTAGACGCTAACGCTCTTTAAATAATTCGAGTTTATAGCCCGTAAGGATAACGATTTTTTCGTTGTGTCCCTGTAAAAAAATAGTAATTCTCACACTCATCAAAATCTATACGAATCGTACGACGGTTACCTATAACGACGGTTACCCTAGCTAACAAATTAATAAACTAACTGATTGCATACAATCGGGCTGAAATTACAGACGTATACACCATATCGGTTTTGTAATTTTTGAATTTATTTCACAATCCATACCATTCTCGTACCGACACGTTTATTCGAAAATATGAAAAAGAGATATATTGGAAAATTATATGAATTGTTTCAATAGAAAATAAATTTTTGTTTTACATATATTTGCAGACATCCCTAGCTGACCGATTGGTGAGATATAAGGAGTCTGCATTATATTTTAAATTTTTTATTTCTTATTGTTTAAAATCTTATTTTAATGATGGTATTTCATGATTTACTCTTTGATATCCTTAAAATAACTATTTTTTATTGTTAATTTCTATAGGTTTTCTAATTTGATGAATTTACTTATAAGTTCCTGTGATATGCTTGAAAAAGTTTTCATATATCTTAGAAAAGAAAAGGATGATATCCAGCAGTAGAAAAAGAAAGAAGTTATAACAGAAAACGCGTCTGGAAAAATTTAAATGAAGAAAGAAGATGAGTTTTTTTTCAAAGGTTGAATTCAAATTGAATATGGGAAGGGAAAGCTTAGAGTTTACTTTGCAAAGAGTTTATTAAGAATATCGCAAAAACATTGTTCATAGCAATGCCAGTAAATTCCTGTGTCAATAATCCAGTCAGAGGACAAATAAAATTGTATTTATCTTAAGAAATTCTGCATCTACCAGTTATTTAACACAAACTTTACACCAGAAATGACATCTTGAAAAGTTTTAAATTAGCTGCGTCAATATATCTTAAATATTCTTAATTATTTTCTTATGCCGCAGAGATATTTGTTGCAGAAAGATAGAAAACACACATACAGACAGATTTTTTATAAAAATGGTTAAATCATGATCTAGACCTATCAAAGCGTGTAAATCCAGTGAAAATACGTTGGCGCAGCAGGTCCAATAGTGGACCTTGCGCCATTAAAAGGCAATTAACCAATCAGTGAAAATACGAAGTCGAAAAATTTACAAATCCAATACTTTCTTCTACTAAATATAGAACAAAGTAAAAATTACATAGTTCCAGAAATGTCAACAACTACTGTATTTTAAATACTGTATTAAAAAAAAAATAATAATAATATAGTTGTATTTACAGATTAATGTTACGTTAATTATTAATGTGTATTAAGATTATCATTTTTAATGGTATTTTATTTAAGTTAAAAAGCTTTTTTTTCCCATATCAGAATGATTAAAAATTTTGATCAGTCTGTATTGGTGATATCTGACTGACAGTATAATATTTGCTTAGAAAAAAAATAATTAGGTTTCTTTTTTTAGTTATTATTAGTTAGAAGGTTTTTAATTGAAATTGACTTGGTCATCGTGTCTTCGTGTCACGCTAGTAAACAAGGCGCCTTCATTTTAAAGTAAATATAAGCTGTGTCGTTTGTCGTTCTGTGGCTCAGTTGGTAAGAGCGTCCCGTTAGTAGCACGGTGATCATGAGTTCGGTCCCCGGAAGGTCCAGCGTGTTAATTTTTGCAGATAATTAGTAGAAAAGGTTTCAATTGATACAAGAAAATTTTTCGTTGCTTACACTAAGAATTTTTTGAGGAGTTTTTTTAAGAAGCATTTTTTAAAATTTATTTATTTAGATATTGGAAAACACAAAACATTTTAGATATTAAAAAAGCACAAAATAAAATGTTTTAAGTAAAAAATACACAAAAAAATGTTTTTAGAAGCTTTATATGTATATATGTATATTATATATTACTATTATATGAAATTGGATTTGTCATCGGCTTTTTGTCACGTTAAAAAAACAAGACACTTCCATTATATATATATATATTAAAAAAAAAAAAAAAAAATTGTAAGCAACTCATTGTATCTTTTAATGAATCAGCTGGTTAGAGCGTCATGTTGATAGTGCGAGAGTCGTGTGTTCGATCCTCGTCGGGCCGAGGTGTTATTTTTTGCAAATAATTAATAGAAAAAGTGTCAATTGATAAAAGAAAATATTTCGTTGTGTACACAGTATCCTAATAATGTTTGAAGATTTCATTTAAATAGCTTTTTATCTAGCAACTAAAAAGCACAAAATAAAAATTTAAATAAAAATAAATAAATAAATAAACATTTTTTTAGAAGCTTTTTATTGAAATCGTGTTTTGTTATCGCATCTTCATGTCACGCTAATAAATAAGGCACCTCAACTTTAAAGTAAATATCAGCAGTCTTTATAGTCACTCGTTGGCTCAGTTGGTTAGAGCGTCAAGTTGCTAATACGATGGTGGTGAGTTCCATCCCGGAAGGATCGATGTGCTAAATTTTACAGATGAAATGTGTAATAGAAAATATGCCAATTGATAAAAGAAAATTTTTTATTGTCTACACAGTATTCTAAGAATTTTTGAAGAGTTTTTTTAGATACTAAAAAACACAAAATATAAAGTTATATATATATATATTCTTTTAGAAGTTTTTATTGAAATTGGATTTTTATCATCGTGTCTTTATGTCATTTTGAAAAAGAAGGCGCCTCCACTTTAACGTAAATTTAAACAACCTTTTTCGTCGCTTGTTAGCGCATTTAGTTAGAGCGCCATGGTGATAACGCGATGCTCGTGGATTCGATCCTCGCAAGCCGATGTGTTACATTTTTGCAGATAATTAATAGAAACTATGTCAATTGATAAAAAAAAATCATTCGTTGCCTACATTCGTTGCCTACACAGTGTCCTAAGGAATTTTGATAGTTTTTAAAGAAACTTCTTTTTGAGTTACTAAACGCACAAAATAAAAATTTCAGTAAAAATAAAAATAAAAATATAAGTAAGTAAATAAATAAATAAAAATAACACTGAAAGTTTTTTATTATTGTGAAGCCCTAAAAAGCCTAAAATTAAAATTTATTCTTGCAGAGACATGCTATAAAATCATAAAAGTTTCAACAACAAGAAAATTTTAAAGAAAAATATAGATATTTCACTTTTGCAAAACATGAAAAATTTTAAATATTCCAAATATTTTAAAAAGCATTCGAGAACAATATTTCTTTTGTATAAGTATTTGTTAGATTTTTCTAGAATGTTCTATGATTTTCCTTGACAGTTCTTGGACTTTGGTTAGAGCGTCATGCTGATAACGCGATGGTCCCGGATTCGGTCCTCGAAAGACGATATAGTACTTTTTTTGCAGATAAATAATAGAAAAAAAATGTCAATTGATAAACGAAAATCTTCTACAAAAAATCCTAAGAAATTTTAATTAGTTTTCTTAAGAAGCTTTTTACTTTTTTGTAACTAAAAAGCACAAAATAAAATTTAAGTAAAAAATCATTTTTTTAAGTAAGAAGCTTTTTATTGTGAAGCCCTAAAAAGCATAAAATAAAATGTATTCTGGCAAAGACATGCTATAAAGAAATGAAAGTTTCAACACTAAGAAAATTTAATAGAAAAATATAGGTACTTTCCTTTTGCAAGAGAGGAAAATTTTTTAATGTTCAAAATATTTTAAAAAGCTTTCGAGCCATTTGAGATTTCTGGCCTAATTAATGATTTTACAAAAACTAATAACTAAGAATATTGGTCTTGAAAGCTTTTAAAAATATTTTGAACATTAAAAAATTTTCATCTCTTGCAAAAGAAAGTGCCTATATTTTTCTATAAAATTTTCTTAGTGTTGAAACTTTCATTTCTTTATAGCATGTCTTTGCCAGAATACATTTTATTTTATGTTTTTTAGGGCTTCACAATAAAATGCTTCTTACTTAAAAAAATGATTTTTTACTTAAATTTTATTTAAGCTGTAATCTACAGTTCATTATTTCCTGAGTTTGATTCCGGTTACATTCTGTGTGCAGTAATGATCATGCAACTACATCATCTCCAACTAGAAACAACAGATGGAGCACTTGCACACGGTAATAATTATAAAACTTTGAATGTACACTTTAAAATGCAATAAACTCGAAACAATTGTTTCGGGTCGAAAGAACACATGACCCTTATCGTCAGGCGAGCAAAGTAGGCACGAGTGCAGCAGTCAAAGCGGCAAACTATTACTTTAAAACGCCTGCTCTGTGATGCTTTATTATTACTTGCACACGGTAGCTAACATTTCATCATTTTTTAATGAATTGTGTTTCAAAAATAAGAAAATTTTAGAAGAAGAGTTTTCAAAAATAAGCAAATGATGCATATTATTATTATTGTAAATGCCATTATTATTTGAAGAAGTGTGTATAGTTATATTTAAAACAGAAGTTCAGTTTTTTTTTAAATTAGCAGGTATTTTAATTATGGTATGTGTACAGAAATAAGCGGTTTGATATCAACATTAACATAGATTTAATAGTGTATTTCTTTCATGTTAATAATCGAAAATAAGGACATGTTTACGTTTTCAAAATTTGCCGAACAGAACAGAACAGAAATAAAAATAACCAATAATGTTTAAACTACAAAATTATATTTCATGAACTATACAAAGCATAATATTTTTTCCTCTAGCAGGCGAGTAAATCTTATTCTGTACACAACAATTTAGAGTCTATCAAACAAGATTTTGATAAAATGCAATATTTTCCATACGATTAATATGTAACCAAAACTATTATTTTTTATAAAAATAAATATATCAAAATGTTCAATGTTTCAACGATCACTTTTTAAAACAGCGGCAAAATTAAAATTTTTATTTTTCTCAGAGGAGAAAATATTTTGTCTTGCATTACACGAGAAATAATATGAATAAATACAAAATTTACTCTTAAAAATTTCACGCTAACAGAATATTTAAAATAGAAGAGTGTTTTAAACACAAATATTTGCGGTTTCAAAATGATACTTTTTCAAGAGTGTTTACTGACGAAGTAATAAAACTAAAATTGGTTTTGTTTACCATAAGAAAACTACACTTCAAATTTATGCAAGCATTTCATTAAAATAAGAATAAAGGAAAGAAAAGCATGAAAACAAATGTATTTTAAAGAGTAAACTCTTTTTAATTAACTGTATTTTAAAGAATCCATTCTAGTTTCGTCATTGGTTTAGCTGATATATTTAAATTTCAAAAATTATAATCCGAAAAATTCTTTTTAACTAGTATATTGTTGACACCACATAATTTTCTTCTATATTATCTCTATATATACGAACTCACGCAGCACAAATTATTTATTAAATTATAACTTATTAAAATTATTTTCCATGGTGAATACAATGAATTTTATCTGACAGAAGTATAACGATAAACGTCGAAAGAAAGTCAATTTTGTGCCCCCCCCCCAAAAAAAAAAAAAAAAAATAAAAAAAATAAATAAATAAAATAAGGATGGAATAATTTTGAGTCAGCATAGCGCTGCAACGAAGAAAGGAAGCTGCGGAGCGTGATTGAATACAAAGAGGTTATAGAGTTTGTCAAGTGAAGTAATTAGAGTTGATGGAGATTAATTATGAATATGAATGCATATTTGGTGTAAGGGTTGTGAAGTAGTGTGGTGGTGTAGAGAAGTGTGAAGTAGAGGTGTGTGGGGTAGAATAGAAATGTTCTTAGGCGATCATTTAGTGAATAAGTTTCTTAGCTCGGCGAATGTTGTTGTGGTTGTGAAGAAATTGAATTATAGGGGAGAGTTTGGTGGAAATAGGGAATCCTACCACTTTAGTCCTGTTTGAAAAGTGTTTTGATTCACAGCGAACAGTCATCATCCTACTACATTATCTACTGTTGGTGAGATTCTTTTCTTCATTTATCTAAGTTATTTATTTGAGCTATTTTTTAAGGTATTAAAAATTTGATATTGAGTTTGGTCCAAGTATCCTCCCTGCACTCAAGCTCTAATAAAACTTTATTTGTATTTCAATTTGAGTCTCGTACTACTATTTCTACTTAGACACCTAAGTTAATTAAGTTAAGATTGAGGTATGGCGTCTACTTATACCTCATAGAGTTCTTTCAGAAAATAGCCCTGGAAAAAATGTTAAGGCTAAACGAAAAACTTAATATATTTCACAACCGCTGATATGAGTTTTATGGAAATTTAAATACAACACAAGGAAAGTCAATTTTAATCATATCAATAATTTTTTTTCAAAAAATTAAATTTCGTATTATAATTAATATTTATAATTAATATTTCTTATTTTAAAATTTATTTTCTTTTTTCATATATGTAAAAAGCTGGAAAAAATATTAAGTCCACAAAAGATATTATTTAAAAAACAGCTAATAATCTAGAAACTTCGCCTTATTTTCAGTTAATTTAATCATTTTTGAGATTATAAAATTAAAAAAAACTTTAAAGTATGGAAAAAACTGCAAAATAATTACAAATGCATATTGAGATTTTATGCATTTTCAAATACAATGTAATGAATGACAGTTTTAAATAAATCTATAAAAATATTTCAAAAATTCAAATTACTTTTTATTTTACAATTCATTTTTTTTTTTTTTTTTTTTTTTTTTTTTGTTTCTTTGCTACATGTAGAAAACTGGAAGAAATGATACACATAAAATAGTATTAAAAGAACTGCTAATAATCCAAAGATTTGTCCTTCTTTTCAATTAATTTTGAATTATTCTCGAGGTCATAGATTTAGATAGTTTCTTCGAAGTGTTTATTTTGGTATGTTTTTCCAGATGTTTTCAATGGCCATTCTCAGGTCACCTACGGTGTTGTAAGTTTTCCTATTTCCATAAATAGGTTGTTCATTGTAAAATGAATTATCTCCTTGTAGATGGGTTTTTAAATAACGAGGTTTTTGCAAATTTATGTGTTGAAAAGAAGTCAAGATTCAGTAAATGTTTAATCAATTTTTAGTGTTTAATGAAAATCAAAGTTATAAGAATTTTTGAATTATAAGAAAAATAACTTGAAGTAACTTATACATTTCATTTTTATAATTAATATTTAGAAGTTTTAGTTACAAAAAGAAGTAATGACATTTAGAAGTTTTAGTTTTAAAAACAAGTAACGACATTTATGGGATTTTAATGCAATTACTGGAGTTTTTTCACTTTCATAATGAAAGATATGACTAAATGACATATAATTAAGCAAAAATATACACATTTAAAAAATATGAGTTACGCCACTTTTACAATGAACCGTTCAAATTTCAACCAGAATGCCCCATAAAGTTTTTATTGGGCTCAGGTCAGGGCTTCTTGATGGCCAATCAAGCACTTGTACATGATTAGCATTTCATCAAGATAATGCACCAATACACTCATCAAGCTCCACAAAATCCTGGCTTGAAGCTGATCATGTCCAAGCGCTTAAATGGCCATCAAGAAGCCCTGGCCTGAACCCAACAGAAAATTTATGGGCCATTCTGGTTGGTGGCATTTATGGAATTAAGAAACTTACAACACCGTAAGTGAGCTGAATATGACCATTGAAAACAGCTGGAAAAGTATATCAAAAGACACCTTGAAGAGATTTTCTAAATCTATGACCTCGAGAATATTTCGGAATTAATTGAAAAGAAGGGCAAATTTTTGGATTATTATAGCAGTTGTTTTAATACTGTCTTATGCGTATTATTTCTTCCAGTTTTTACATGTATTAAAAAAAAAAATGAATTGCAAAATAAAAAGTAATTTTAATTTTTGAACTATTTTTATAGATTTATTTAAACTGTCATTCATTACATTGTGTTTGAAAATGCATAAAATTTCAATATGTATTTATAATTATTTTAAATTTTTTCCCCCAGACTTTAAAGTTTTTTTTTTTTTTAATTTTATAATCTCAAAAATGATTAAATTAACTGAAAATAGTAAGTCGAAGTTTTTAGATTAGTAGCTGTTTTTTTTTTTTTTTTTTTTTTTTTAAATAACTTATTTGGCCTCCATATTTTTTCCAGCTTTTTACATATATGAAAAAAGAAAATAAATATTAAAATAAGAAATTTTTTGCGAAATTTTTATAGATATAATTAAAATTGCCTTTTCTTGTGTTATATTGAAATTTGCATAAAACTCATATCAGCGGTTGTGAAATAAATAAAGTTTTTCCCATGACCTTAACATTTTTTTCAGGGCTGTACATATTGAAAATTTACACCACCAGGAAGGGGGGCGAAGTACTTCCCCTAAAAAGGGGAGAACAAGGTTCCTACATTCGCACACTTTTTTTCCCCCTAGTTTACTACTACTATTACCAATAATTCATATTAATTTTACAATCACATATTAAAAATAACTCTCATTATGCACATTTATACGAAATTTTGTCCTATACTGCTATATTAAAAATTTAAAAAAAAGATGGCATCACAGCGCCACCTGTCGAACTATTAATCCCTAAATGTAATCAGCATCAGTTTATATCAGAGTCCAACTAAATATCAAGTTTGGTTAAATTTCAGTGGTTTGTGAGATACAGCGTCCACAATATTTGTGATTCACTCACACGGATACACAGACACACTCACAGACAGGCATATACTAAAACATGTCAAGTCATATTCAGGAGGTCTCAAAATGTGTAAATCGAAAACTAGAATTCGAAAATTTTCACGAATCCATTACTTTCTTCTTATATATTTATAGAAGAAAGTAAAAATGAGAATGTTAGTCAAATTATATTTATTAAGGTCAACGATCAATTAACGTACCGAGCCATCAAAAGCATTCTTCTATATATTTCAGTATAACAGCTACACCTACCGGATAATATGCGCAAAAGTTTAATTAATATTTCTTTAGAGATTTTACATATATAGTTTGTTGAAATTTAAACCAATAGATGCTGTGATATAGCCATCTGTAAACTCACAGGAAATGAATAACACACGGGCGACCTGTCGTCTAATATATACCATAATTCAATCCGGATATGATTTTATAATATTTATCTTATATAGTACGTTTGGTGCATTTATATATCATAGAAGCTAAGATATATAAATACACTAAACTTCTTTTATATGATAAATATATCAAAAATATAGTCTTCATAATATAAATCGCAGCATATGATGTATTTTTATAGCATGTAATAGTATATTATATACTATGATATGCTATCATAATATATATGATAGCATAAATATTGAAGCCTCGCAACAGCATCTGTCGTCCGATATGCACCCAAATTGAATTACCATAGTTCTTCATAATAGCTACTTGATATAAAAATTTTGAGCTTTTATATATAATAAAAGTTGAGTATGTTGCAATACTGTTAATCAGTGTAATGTGCAATATAGCAGCAGCACGTTACGCCGTCGAACAAACACATAAATTGAAAAAACATAGTTTTTGCTTTTGTTCCTCACACATATCATGTTTTGTTCGCGTCTAGACTATAGATATAAACTATTTAAGGAACCATTAAGGGAAAAACTATCTAACTCCCATTTAAGGAACACAGATGTTTCTTGAAGTCGTAACATAGCAACGGAACCTGATTGAGCGATTTTTTCTTGAAATCTAATCAGCATCAATTTAAGCCAAATTCTGACCAAATATAAAGATTTCTTGAATTCCGATAATTGTTTCTTGTGTTAACAAAAATTTTGGTTACAGATAATTATTTCTTTAAATAGATCAAATGAAGTTTAGAATATCACAAATCTTGTAAGCCCATCGAAAACGGAACGACAAAAATTTTCAGTAATCCAAAACTTACTTTTTGCGTATATAGAAGACAGTAAAAATGAGTGTATAGCACTGTCAATTATGAGCATCCATGTATACTGAAAAAGAAAATTGTCTTTAAATATAAGCTTCTTTTCCAGCAACACAAAGTTTATAAACATTCATGCAAAAGTAAAAATATTTGAAATTATGAGCTTATTGCAATAATAGGCTCAAATTATATTTTATTGCAGTAATGGAATTTTTTTGTACGTTAAATTATTTTACTCTTTTATCTATCGACGAGACTGTTCTTTAAAGTACGGTTATATCAAAAATGGTATAAAATCAAGTTTATTGAAGGAATATAAAAAGTACTTTCATATTTGCCAAAACTTTTGCTTTTCAAACATCATAATTTCAGTTCATTTTTACTTTCCGAACATACATATGTAAGGAAAGTATTGTAATCATGTCAAACATACGAATTTGAGATTTTGATGTTTCTATACGTTTGGAGGTCCCCTGAGTCCATTTTCACTATTTTTACGATGATGTATATGTGTGTATGTATGTGCGTGTGTGTGTATGTGTGTTTGGGTGTATGTGTGTGAGTGAACACTCTAGCGTCTAAACTCTTTGCTTGAATGAGCTGAAAGTTGGTACATATGTTGTAAGTCACCGTAGCACAAAACCTGTTGATTTTGGTGAATCTAGCACTTACAGTTTTTTTAAAGGCGAACCAAGAAAAATACTTCATCATTATGGCCTATAGGGCCAAATTTTTAAAAGTGCGATAGCGTCTAATCGCCTAATTCAATTGAGCAAAAATTTATACATTTTATACACATATTATGTGTCACAGTTACCCGATCTGTATTGATTTTGGTGAGACTAGCACTTAAAGTTTTTTATAGGGTCACAACAAATAATTCTACATCATTATGACCTATGAGGTGAAATTATTTTAAGTGCGACAGCATCTAAATGCCTTTTTCCGTTTGGGTTGAAAATTTACATACATATTTTAGATCACCATCACACAAACTGTATAGATTTTGGTGACTCTAGCGCTTATAGAGTTTTACAGGGATCCAAATAAAAATCGTTTATCATTAGAACTTATAGGCTCAAATTATTTAAAATGCAACAGCGACTAAGTGCCTTATTCAAACGAATTGAAAATTTATATACATGTTATAGGTCACTGTCACACAAACCTTATGAACTTTAGAGAATCTAGCACTTATGATTCTTTTTATAGGGCACAATGCAAATTTCTTTATCATTGTGGCATATGGGCTCAAAATTTAAAGTGTGATGGCTTCTAAATGCCTTATACAATGGAGCTAAAAATTTATATAAATGTTATAAATCACTGTTGCACTAACTATAAGCATTTTGGTGAATCTATCATTCACAAGTTTTTACAGGGACATAACGAAATATTCTTTTTTATAATGATATATTGGCTCAAAGTACAATAACGTTAAATTAAGCATCGTGTACTTTATGGAGAAAAATACTCAAACATCCTACTATAATTTTCTCTTTTCTTTATTTAATAAATCCTATTACTGTACTTTATATACAAAACCGTTAATTACTCAAAGTTTAGAAAGTCGAGTAGAGTCACTCCAGATTTTTTTAAATCTAGAGAAGACAAAAATTTTCCGATTAAAAAAGACATGTATAGCTTTTATAAAATACTGAAATTCAAAAAACAAATGATTAAGTCTTTGTATTTATGAGGTTCGAACTATATATTTCAATTTAATTTCACTCCATAGTACTAGACGTCCATTAATGTGTTTTATTTTCAAGGAAGTATTATATAACATAGCATTGCGATTTATGATTGCTGCTTATTTTTAAAAAATTTTATCTGTATCATAATTAATTTATGTTACCTGAAGATTCCATCATCAATTCTTTACACATATATATACCGATAATGGAAAAACATTTATTTTATTTTGGATTTATTTTCCATGTTACGATTTTTAATTTTATCGCTATGTATCGACTGTACTTTAATGCGTCCCCTCATTTAATGATCATTATTTACCACAATGATGTGATAAGGGTGTTTTTTATTGCTTATATCTTGAGAGTTGGTTT
Organism: Salticus scenicus; assembly: GCA_963930645.1. Classification (NCBI taxonomy): domain Eukaryota; kingdom Metazoa; phylum Arthropoda; class Arachnida; order Araneae; family Salticidae; genus Salticus; species Salticus scenicus. Next base: position 150,683,516 of record OZ005659.1, read on the forward strand.
TAAGTAGCTGAAAGAAATATATATATATATATATATATATATATATACATATTTGAACTAATTATTTGTAACCATTTGAAATAAAAGGTTAACTTAAGAATATCTATATATATGGTAAACCTAATATTGTTTATAGCATAGTAAAACGTTTTAAAATTAAACTACTGTTATTATATGAAAGAAAGCATTAAATGAAAGTGATCTATAATTAGTATGCCGGCACTTCTTTTGCTTCTTTCATCTGTACGTAAAATGTTAATCTTCACATTTTAAAACTATTATGACAATAGCGAAAAGTATCAGATTCTATTTTATTATTTAGAATTTCTCTTAACAAATTTCAAATGTCAGATTTGACATATTAATTTACGAGTGAGTTGAAAATTTTGTAGCGGGAAAAGATGACTTTAACAATGAACTTCCGTCCGTAATTAGTTCTTTTGTAATGAACTTGTGTATTATGTGTATAAATCATTTTGTATGAAGTAGAACTTTTGACTGGGATTTTAAATACTTAAATGCCTAGTTTTAGCTTTTATATTATTCTTGAAACTTCGATAAATAAATTTATAAAATATTTATTTATAAAGTAATCATATTTTGCATGCAATGAAAAAAAAATCTGGAGTGACTCCACTCGACTTTCCGAACATTGAGTAATTAACAGTTTTGTAGATAAAGTAAAAAAAGAGGAATTGTTAAACAAACAAAAGAGAGAAAACCGTAATAGAATGTTTGAGTATTTTTCTGCATATATTACAAGAGGTTTTATTTAACGCTACTGAACTTTGAGCTCATAGATCATAATGATATAAAGAATTTTTCGTTGTGTCCCTGTAAAAACCTATAAATTTATATTCACCAAAATACTTATAGTTAGTGCAACAGTGGTTTTTATATTCATATAAATTTTCAGCTCAATTGAATAAGGCGTTTAGATGCTGTCGCACTTTTAAAAATTTGGTCCCATAGGCCCTAATGATAAAGAATTTTTCTTTGTGTCCCTGTAAAAAAACTGTAAGTGCTAAATTCACCAAAATCAATAGGGTTCGTACTATGGTGACTTACAATATACGTACCAACTTTCAGCTTATTCGAACAAAGCGTTTAGACGCTAGCGTGTTCAGACACGCATACATACACACATACATACACACACATACATACATCATCGTAAAAATAGTGATAAAGGACTCAGGGGACCTCGAAACGTATAGAAACATCAAAATCTCAAATTCAGATTTTTGACATGATTACAATACTTTCCTTACTATAGTGTTTGGAAAGTGAAAAAAAAAAAAAAAAAAAAAAAACAGAATTTATTTTATATTAAATAGGGCTGTGCCGATTAATCGATTAATTGGTTCGGTTAATCGATCAATGCTTAATTCCAATAAAATTTTTTAATCGAGTGATGAAAATTTTAAACTACAAATTAAAGAAAAAAAGTTAAAGGCTGTTCTGCCCTTAAAATATTGTCCCATCAGTGGTCTTGTGGTTCTGCGCTCCAAGCTGGTCGACGGAAAGTGCCGGGTTTGATCCTACGTCGCGCTTGTCTACCTTGCAGATCAGAGTTTTCCGTGTTTTTCTCCGAAACTCGCGCAAATACCTGTTAGGACCCTAAGGAAGCCAATAGATCTTAATCCTAAACACACACACCTCTACAAAATATTTTTTGACATATTCGCTTTATATGTATATATATATGTGTGTGTGTGTATATATATATATTTCACTTAAGATCAAGCTTAGATTACGAAAATGTCAATGCGATTCTGTGTTTAAGGGATTTATCGAAATGGTATTTTTTTTATGATTTGTTAAGTAATATTTGGAAATAAATATGTAGGTGCGTTACATTCTGATCTTTCATTATATATGCGGTAGTACAATTTCAATATTTTATATTTATAAAGTATTTTTAACTATGTTTATTATTATTATATTTGAATAATTACGAGGCATCAGCACTAAAGATCCTAATTAAATAACTTCACAATTAAATTTCAGTGTAACAGGAAATGTATTTCATAAAATAGAAAATTATCTATAAATGCTCAGTCACGTACGAATATTTGCAGTTGCTTTTCGAAGTGTTGTATTATCTTCGCATTTAAAATAGTTTTTTCCTTTGCTAGAAAAAATTATAAGGTTTCCTTTTTTAATTATTTATTTCTATGTATATTATTATTATTATTGTTGCAGTTTATTACATAAGGAACTAGTTAAATTAACATCTATATCATCTTTACGATCTGTTGTGTACTATCTGGAGAAAAAAAAAAAAAAAAAAAAAAAAGTATATCGTTCAAATAAAATTATTACAATGAAAAATGAAAATCGATTAAATATCCGATTATTTGGCTGATTAATCGATTAATTAACTACAATTAACCCATTTAAAACTGTTAATCGATTCCCACCCCTAATATTAAATAAAGAAATAAAGAAATTTTATTTATTTATTTTTACATTTCGATATTAGCAATTTATACCGAGAAAAAATTCTGTGATTGATATCTAGAAACTAAACAGTCTCTCTAGTAAATATGGTTCCATATCTTCCTGATAAATTCTAGTTTCCTTTCTAGCGAGTTCTAAAAACTCCTATTAGAATTCCATATCGATTTCCCATATTATCGTCGTCAAACTTATTTAAAAATCTCTGCGATATCAAGGAAATGCGATATCAAGAGGCAAGTTTTAGTAACTATAACTAGCTGGCTTCGCCCGCTAGCGGGTCAGTATTTTCAAATGAATCACTAAAATTAATGAATCACTAACAGTAACTTTTAGTGTTAAGAAAAGAAATAAAAAAAAAAAAATCATTTCTGATTGGGTAAAAAGTAGGCCCGGGTGCCCACTGCCTTCGGCAGCGCAGTCCCGTGCGCAATGCGCGCGCACAACTTAAGGGATACACGCGCTGCGCGCGCGTATACCTTCCCTAACCTTTCGTGCCCCCTAAAAAAATCATTTCTGATCGGGTAAAAACTCGCACCGGGTCCCCACTGCCTTCGGCAGCTCAGACCCATGCGCGCGCACGTGTGAAGGTATACGTGAGCTGCGCGCACATATTCCTTCTGCAGTCATATTTTTATTCTTAAGAAAAGAAAACTAACAGTAACAGTAAACTAACAGTAACTTTTAGTGTTAAGAAAAGAAATTAAAAAAAATCATTTCTGATTGGGTAAAAAGTCGGCCCGGGTCCCCACTGCCCTCGGCAGCGCAGTCCCGTGCGCGCTGCGCACGCACAACTTAAGGGATATACGCGCTGCGCGCGCGTATACCATCCCTGACCTTTCGTGCCCCCCAAAAAAAATCATTTCTGATCGGGTAAAAACTCGCACCGGGTCCCCACTGCCTTCGGCAGCGCAGCCCCATGCGCGCGCACGTGTGAAGGTATACATGCGCTGCGCGCACATATACCTCCTGAAGTCATATTTTTATTCTTAAGAAAAGAAAATGAAAAAAATCATTTCTCCTCGGTTAAAAAGTCGGACCTGGTCCCCACTGCCTTCGGCAGCGCAGTCGCGTGCGCGCGCACAAGTTAAGGGATACGCGCGCGGTGCACGCCTATTTCTTCTCCACCCTTTCAGGCCCTCTTAATTAACCTGCGTATACCAATTTTGAACGATCTAACTCATTTGGCTGAGATGCAAAAGAAAATTTAATCAGGACACTCCAAAACGTGTAAATCTGGTGAAAACTTTCGATAATTTAAAAGAACTTTAAAATATCTTTCGAATGATGTATTAAAAATAATTTAATCATAATTAGAAATTGAAATATTGAAATTTGAAAATATTACAGCGCCATCTGTCGGTAGAAATTTCTGTATTCCACTGTTCCATTCCAATTCAAAAACGCTTTCTAATGATGTATTACTTATGAAATTATTTTAATTAGTAACTGAGATACAAAGAAAACTAATTCAGGACACCTCAAAACGTGTAAATCTGGTGAAACTTTCGATAATTTAAAAGAACTTTAAAATATCTTTCGAATGATGTATTAAAAATAATTTAATCATAATTAGAAATTGAAATATTGAAATTTGAAAATATTACAGCGCCATGAAAGAACACTGATTCAGGAGACCTCAAAACGTGTAAATCGGTTGAAAACTTTGAATTATGTAAAAGAACTTTAAAATATCTTTCGTATGATGTATAAAAAATAAATCAATCGTAATTAGAAATTGAAATACCCGTATTAGAATATTGTAAATGTGTCCGGCGTGTAAAGATAAAATTAAATTTGCAATTAAAATGTAAATATTTTGTGTATTGACGAAAATCGATGAAATTTGAAATGCAAGTTTGTTTTGTGGTGTAAATATTATATACTAAATAAAATGTGCAAAATTTGAAAAATTGAAGAAAAAAATAAAATTGCAATTTTTTATCTCACTTAAAATCCATCTGTTTATCAATCAGTAGCAGGTGCTTTTTTTTTTCGTTTCCGCTGTCTAGACGATCGTCTGCAAAGCTAAGATTCCTGTGATTTGTTGCCAACATTTTTTATAGTTTAGTTAATTTTAAAAAAATTTAATTGTCCGATCGATAAGCCGTTTAAACCATCGGATTAAGAAAAAAAAGCCCTTTCCAATGGTATCTTGTTTGTAACAATACGAATGATATTTCTAATTTATTTTCCACTTTTTCCGTAAAAATGTCGCTTTTTAAGCATTTAATCATGAATTCTGGGTCATTTTTCGTTAGACAATGGTCGACATTTTAATTAATATCTCCGCTAATTAGGGTCGCATCGTTTAGCAAATTAGCTACCCCAGATCTGCGATAAACTCTCTGTCCATCGGTACCTGTTCGAAGTCCGTGCGACCGTTAGCGGCCGAGCCTTTGCTGCGTCAAGCCGTTTCTCACAGACACACAGACAGACACACAGACACACACACGCGTACAGATTTTAATAATATAGGTGATCTTTGTTTATGACCCAATTCTAGGAAATCAAGAGAGAATTTCTCGCAATGCAAAAGGTTCGTAATCTCCATAATATTCATAATATTGTTTCACCATCTATATAGAAACGTATAGACTAGATATTATTTGGAATTCCTTTTAACAAATTTCAAATTTCAGATTTGATATATTAATTTACGAGCCACATGAAAATTTTCAGCGAGAAAAGATGACTTGAACAATGAAATCTCGTCTGTACTTAGTTCTCTTGTAATGAACTTGTGCATCATGTATATAAATCATACTGTATGAAGCAGAATTTTTGACTGAGATTTTAGGTATTTAAATTCCTACTTTTAGATTTTAGAATATTATTCTTGAAATTTCGATAAATAAATTTATAAAATTTTAATTCATAAAGTATTCATATTTTGAATGCAAAGAATATATATATATATATACATAATTTATTTTATATTAAATAAAGAAAAAAAAATATTTACTTATTTTTAGATTTCCATATTAACAATTTACATTGAGAAAAATGTCTGTGTTTGATATCTAGAAACTAAATAGTTTCTGCAGTAAATATAGTTTCATACCTTCGTCATAATTTCTAGATTACTTTCTAGTGAGGTCAAAAAATCCCTATTAGAATTCTAGAACGTTTGTCTATATTATCGAGGTCAAACCTGTTTGAAAATATCTCGAAATAAATGCAAACACAAGAGGCGGATTTCAGCAACTATAATCTTCGTTTATGACCCAATTCCAGAAAATTCTAGGAAATCAAGTGAGAATTTCTCGCAATACAAAAGATTTGTAATCTCCACAATATTCATAATATTGTTTTACCATCTATATAGAAACGCATAGACTCGAAATTCTTGATATTTTTGTCTATTTAGGTTATTTGTTTACCTTTAATACATAGCTTGTAAATCTATATTTCTAGTTTAGGGTTTCAAAAAAAGTCAACTTTATCATACTATATGGAATCGCGATTTTCTTTCTCAGTGTACAAAGTGAAATATTTTGTGAATATGTTGGTATATTAAGTTAATGATTATTTTTTTGTTTAGTTAAAAAGTAATTATAAAATAAATAAATAAAAAAATCTAATGTGTAACAACCGAACGACTTTCATCATTCACTATATAACATATATTATAAATCCGTTTTAGAAATAAAATGGTCAGAAAATATAAATTATCATCTACACTGTTAAAAAGTTCAACAGAAAATTCCATGTAAATTATTATGTTAAGTCTTACGTAAAATTACAGAGAAAAAAAACGGAGATGTTAAAAAAACTTATTTTATATATTCACTTTAATAACTAATATTAATTTAATTAATTATTGGTGAGAATATATTTCAGACTTGGAATGCTTTTTCTAAAGTAGAAACAGTCATTTTTAATTTTAATTAAAAAATTATATAATAAAATTAGGCAAAAATACAGAATAAAAATTGAGAATCTCGATTATTCACTTTTAACTAAGAATTACTGTAAATTTACAGAGACTCTGAATAAATATTTACATTAAATTTACAGACATTTTTAACAGTGTAATCAATCAGGCGTCTAGCAATAACTTGTAGTAACGAACCATGTAATACATAGGTTTCATTTAAGCGCTTCAGATAGTTGGTAGCAGACAGGTATTTATTAGCAGTACATTGTTCCTCTTACCTTGCACTCGCAACTAATTATTATAATTTAATACAAATCGTCAACTTGTAATCCCTGGGTTATTTCGCATAGTTTGGTGCTTTTAACGATTTTCTGTGTTCAGAAGTTCATGAGAAAATAGGCAGAAATACACAAAATCTAATTATAATAGTTATTTTAAGACGAAATAATAGTGTTCAGAAAATGATATCACTATGGACATTTTATGTATACTTTTAATATTTCCCTCTGTTAACACACTGCTAATTTCGCCTTAGTTGTGATATAACGCAATGGTAAAAAAAGGTGAAAAAAATCATTTGATTCCAAAATACTTTAGTAGAAATTATTGCATATTTTATATAGTTTTATTTATTTATATTTAAAAGGAGGATAACATGTTTAGAAAAATATCAGATATAGCTCAGAGACGTATAAAAATTTTGAGCGACAACCCCATACATTGGAAATGCAATCAACAATTCTTTTTCGGCTAAAGCAAAGAAACAAAAATTATGTTTACATTTATGGTGTGATTCCATAGAAAGGATCTATTTAATGCCCACCGAAAATTAAAAAAATATATTATTTTTTATTATGACGAGGATGATTATAATTATTTAGCTTATTATTTTATAGTTTTTGTGCATTGCCTATTTCATGCTGCACACTTTCCTGACCTATTTTGCCTGACGAAGAGTCGTACTTAAGTATTTCAATTGGAAACAATTCTTTCGTGTTTCGCAAATTATGGTATTTGCTTTGAAATTTCTAACATTTCATTTGTTAACGCCAGTTCTTCATTACATTTTAATAGGATATTATAAACTTAACATTAACTATATTTATCCTTATTGTAAACATAAAATACAGTCTGCTAAATTACTCTATGATAACTGCAATACTTAGGGAAAAAAATCACTTTAAAATTTTTTACTATTACTTACTAATATAGAAATTTTTGCAGGTTGAAAATTATTCTTATAACACCACATTAATAAAAGATTCACTTGATAATAAAATAATTTATATATATATATATATATATATATATATTATATGGTAAATAATAGTATAATAACTATAAAAAAAAATCCATGGAATAAGTTTTACTTAAGCAATGTCTGTGTTATTTGAACTGAAAATTTTGCTAACTATATTCTTTTGAGCTTCATACATTTTGTACACTACATATTGCGAAATTCCAAATCCCGCAAAGCGTGTATATCAGTTGCATGATATACTAATAAATTGCAGATAAGCTTTGGAAAATTTAAATGCATTTCGCAATTTCTAGTCGCTTATGCGATAAGATAGAACTGAAATTTAATATAATGTCTAGATCTATAGACTGGGGATTATTTGGAAAATATCATATCTACCGGAGTTCAAAATATTTGAATTTTATATATTTTTAACAATTTGTTTGAGATACAAAATATACTTGATACTTGTGTTAAGTTTTAAAAAGGTTTAAGGTATTTTGTATGTGTGTGATAAATTAATCTAAAATTATAAATTTAAATTGTGTTTTGAATAATTTGAATATATTTTGTATGTATTTAAAAAATTGATCCATCTAAATAATAGACTTCTTTATTGTGCTATTAGTTAATCTTAGGAAAACGAATTTAATAAAATATGAGTAAAGATATATTAAATGCTTTTTAAATAAAAATACTTTAAAATATTTTATAAAAAATAAATATATTTATTATACCTTTATTATACGTTTACACGCTTAGAAAAAGTCTGTAACTGACATCTAGAATCTAAATTGTGGCTCTAAAAGACATACTTCAATGTCATCCTTATAAATTGTAGTCCCCTTTGAAAGCAAAATCTAGAAATCCTTATTAGAATTCAAGAGCGTTTGCCTATATTCTCGAGGGCAAAGTTATTAAAAATTCTCTGCAAATAAATGCGAATGCAAGAGTCGGGTTTCCGCAACCATAATCTTGGTTTATTACCCAATTCTAGAAAATCAAGCCAGAATTTCTCGCAATACAAAAGATTCAGAATATTGTTCCACCATCTAGAAATGAGTAGACTAGAAATTCTCGATCATTTCGTCTATTCAGCTTATTGGCGTGCTTTATGCGCATAGCTCGCAAATCTATATTTCTAGTTAAGGGATTTAGAAAATGACTACTTATTCCTTTTAGATGAAGGCGGCATATTTTTTTTTTTTCTCAGTGCTCTAAAGTAATATTTTTAATCAAAATATTAATTTATTCAATATATTATTTAAAAAATATTGATAAACAAACCTGTTTTAGAGGCAAAACTCTTTTCTGCACCTGAATAATGTAATTTCTTTATTATTTGTACACTATACAAATAGGGTAGATTGAGGGTGTTAGGATAAATGTCAAATTGAATGAACTAGGGTCTTGGGCCTAAGAGGGAGTACCAACCGTGGGGGGGGGGGGGTCTTTCTAAGGGTTCTAGCCCGTATTTACGCAGATAACCACGGAATACTTCAAAGACCTAGACCAACGTGCGCGACCTGGAATCGAACCTGGCACTTCACGTCTATTATCTTTGAGGACAGAACCTTTAGTGGGCTTGGAAGATCGAGGGAAAATGCCTTAGTTTTGTTCAAAGTTCCTGTAGAATTTTCTGTTAATTAAATTTGTAATTATACTTTTGAGTTCATTTAACAGGGAGCAGCCCCTGCTCAACGCTATTCAATGCGTGAGCTATTCAATGTCGAGACAAAGGGGACTACTCCGAGGTTTATTGAAAAAAAAAAAAAAAAAAAAAAAAATACAAAGTTTCGACAGTATCCCAAGACCGACAAAGGGCGAGAGAAGTTAAAATAATAATTGAGAGAAAAGATCTTAGTTTGATTAATTCTGGTCGATAAAGTTCATTTAGAGTTCATGAGGTAAACAGCTAAAACATATAATTATGTGAGCTGTGGTGGAATCACCTGTTGCCAGGCGTGCGCTCCTCGAGACAAGGGGCAACAGGTTACTGATCGTTGAATCCATTTCTATAGCAGAGTATGTGCATGGTACTCTTGTATACATAGGAGGTCTCTTGAGGAGGTCTAGGTTCCTGTCTGAGCCAGTAGGCTGTGTTTCTGATAACAACATTATTCATTGGCATTTGATATATACATTAATAGGGAGAAAATCTTATTGAGTTTGTTAATTAGATTTGCTCTAGTCGTTAAAAATACATTTAACTTCAAAAATATAAAAACATTGAAATAAAAGTTTTCTTTAAAGATCCCAATTTTGAGTTAAGCTGGCCGTCTGTTTGGGTTTAAGATGGTTTATCGGATTTTAATATAAAATACGCATCTTAATGAAACGACAAAATAAAATGTGTAAAACTGTATTATTATTATTATTATTTTTAACCTTAAGTACCTCAAAATAGTAGTTTATGAATTTTATCTATTACTTTATTCGATATTTTGCTAAATTAATGCCTAGATGTAAATTAAAACAAAAAAAAGACAACCAGGTATCTTTTCTCAATGTAAAACTACTGACATCTTACCCCCAAAGTTTTCGTCATCTTACATTAAAATGCTGAAACGAAATGCAAGTCCGTTTAATAACTTATCAAAGCAGGAACCGGCTCTTTTTATAGTTTGTGTGTCAATGCCAGATGCAGCCTTAAGAAAAATATCCATTTTTTTTTTTTTTTTTTTTTTTGTGTGTGTGTTTAAACTGTGGTTTATATAATTAATTAAACAAGGGACAAGTAATTTTTTTTTTAACACTTACCGAGTGCGCCAAAAGTTCGCGCAAACTTAAAAAATTCATTAAAAAAGAACAAATGATGATAAAAAAGTGCGGTTTGCACGAATGTCATCAGAAAGAAGGCGGATTTATTTTAAGAAAAAAAAAATAATAATAATAAGTTCAAAAAATGACCTATAAGTGGCGCTGATGTTGAATATGCTAAGCATATCAATGCAAATGAGTCATACTTTAAAATATAATGAGCAGAAACACAATACCAATACACTTCTACATTTTCAAAGATTTATTTAAGCCGAAGCTGCTCAACGTGTCCTTTACCACGACACTACATTGTATGGAGCTTGTTGCCTGCAACTCTTGATCCTGCAGCGATAACACAATGCCGGCATCAAATGAAGAGTCCATTTGCATTCATGTGTTTTATTGAGAACCTGATTTGCATAAACCAGCTTCGTGTATGCACAGCAGCGCCACCTATCGGTCATTTTTTGAACTACTTTATGTTCTATAAAAGTCCGTTCTCTTTCTGATGCCATTCTTCCAAACCGCACTCTTTTATCATCATTTTTTCTTTTTTTTTAATGAATTTTTAAAGTTCGCACGAACTTTTGTCGCACCCGGTGCTAGATGAAGAAATATGGATAATCGATCGAAACTAATCGAAAAACTTTGTAAAAATTCAGAAAAAATAACACGTCTCGCTACTGATGTACCACTCTTATGACAGGTCGGCGACTGCGTATAAGTGACACTTCACGACTACGTGACACTTATCTTGTTCAACGCGACATGTCACCCTAAATTACTCTATTAAATAAGCTTTAAAGAAATATTTCTTGTGATCCGTAATATATAGAGACTTTTTAGCGAGATACTCTATACAATATACTATTGTCATTCATTCTACTCTCAACAGAAAGCATGTTATTGTAAACTTGAGTATCATCTATTTGTTTCAAGACTCCTTAAAAAAGTTTACACAGACAATGCAGATTCGTCAACAAGCAAAATGAGAGACAGACAGACAAACAAAAATAATATTTTTTTTTTCATTTTTGTTGCAAATTATTGAAATAAAAGAATGCTAATGCTCCTTTCGGATATAAAAAATTAAATTTCTTTAAACGCAGTCAATCAAGTGGAAACTGCAGTAAAACTAAATTTATTTTTAAGAAATTGCAATATTTATTCTAAAATTATACTTATTGTGACAGTATACAGTCGGTAGCAAAATTATTCGAGCGCTAGCAAAAATTCCTATGTAAAAAAAGTACACTTAATACTGTTTTGTTAAATAAATCCTTGTCGAATCACGTTCTTAGTCAGTCTAAGATTATGATTTGACAAGGATTTACATAACAAAACAGTATTTTATGTATTTTTTAATATAGGAATTTTTGCTAGTGCTCGAATAATTTTGCTGCCGACTGTACATACAAATACTTTAGTTTTAATACAGAATAGAAAATCATAATCAGCGATAAATTTATTAAACAGAATTAATGAATGATTTTTCATTCTATGGCATACCACAGTGACAAATAATTTATTTTTATCACGTATTAAGTATATTATTAAAACAATCCAGTATAAAAAAGTAAGTCTATTTTTTGATGCTTATAAGTAATAAAAACCAGTTGCATTTCATAAAAATTTCCAGCATCAGAAATTTCAAAACAATATATATGAAAAGAGTGTGTTGGAATCATTTCAATTATCTTTATATTATTCTAGCATCAGTATGTGAATTAAAACAATACAGTAGTAATCTTTTCATTATTTTAGATACTGTCGATGAAAATGAGGTAACACATGTTGGAAATATTACACAACAGCGCCCTCGGTTGAATAACATAAACTAAAATAAAATTAGAATACTTTTTAACCCCTTAAATGTCCCAGGTGTACTACTCCGATTCAAAAAATTAGAATAATGTAAAAAAGAGTGAGTTTGATGTTGCTAACGCGTCAATTTGCATACTGCGTCCAGGAAAAAATATATTAAAAGTATCTAATTATCTTCAGAGCATTTATAAATATAACATAAATATTTATTTTTATCTGATATATTAATAATTAACTATTTAAAAAATATTAGAATAATTCAAAGAAATAGAATACCTCGATAGCATGGTTCAAAAAATTAGAATATTCAAATTTTTCTTATAAGTTGAGAGAACGGCTGCGGGATTAACATCTGTGGGACTATAAAATGTGCTCCGTTGAAAATGAAAAGTCGTTTGGCATTTGATTGTAGCGTAGTATTTGCTTAATATGGGACGAAAGAGCGATTTATCTGAGGCTGTGAAATATCGTATTGTGTACTTGCACGAAATAGGAAAAACACAACTTTTTATAGCAAAAGAAGTGAAATGCTCTCAAGCAAGTGTGAGTAGAGTTTTGAGAGAATATTCTAATAATAAGTGTTTTCAAAATAAACACTTTAAAAGTGGTCGAAAGCCAGTAACTTCAAGAAGAGATGAAAGGCAATTGAAAAAGATTGTGAAGAAACATCGTTTTCGGAGTGTGAGATATGTGCATAGAAAATGGAAAGAAATGGGTATAAATGTCTCCAAATCTACAACACTACGACGACTTCGCAAATTAGGTTTTAGATCACGTGTGCCTAAGATAAAGCCATTCTTATCATCTAAGCAAAGGGCTGCTAGAGTTAAATGGTGTAAACAAAGGCTATTTTGGGATCACGACGATTGGAAAAAGATACTTTTCAGCGATGAAAGTGTGTTTTGTGTGTCTCACGGAAATCAAGGTATACGTGTCTGGAGACTCAAACATGAAGCTTATAAGAAAGAATGTTTAAAACGTTCGTTTAAATTTGCGACCTCTGTTATGGTATGGGGCTGCATGACTGCTGAAGGCCCAGGCAGGTTGTGTATTGTTTCCACAACAGTCAATTCAGAGGTCTATCAAGAAATTCTTGAACATTTCATGATTCCTTCAGCTGAGGATTTATGTGATGACGATTTCTTGTTTCAGCAAGATTCAGCTTCTCCCCACACTTCCAAATCAACAACTAAATGGCTCAAAGAGAAGGACATACCTGTACTCCCTTGGCCTGCAAACTCACCCGATCTAAATCCTATCGAGAATTTGTGGGGAATTATGAAGAAACGACTTCAAGAAGTTGCGCCTAGAGACAAAAAAGAACTTATTTCTAGTATAAAGAGCATATGGGCGAATTTGGATAAAAAAGATTGTGAACCTTTAGTTAAAAACATGCCAAAACGTTTAAGAGCTGTCATTAAAGCTAAGGTTGATGCAACAAAGTACTGATTAGCAAGTAAAAATACTTAGAGTTTAAATTATGTTCAATATATTTTCATTATTCTAATTTTTTGAACCATGTTAGAAAGTATTCTAATATTTTGAATTTTTTGTTGTTAGCTGATTTAAATATATTTTCTATTTCATTGTAATGTGTTTACATTTTTATAATCTGCAAAATATGCAGATTCATATTATAGTACTTAATATTTGATATTGTTGATTATTTATTTGATAAATTCGATTTTCATTTCCCTTGACCATATTTCTTTTCATTATTCTAATTTTTTGAATCGGAGTAGTATATATTCGTCTCGCTATGATGATGCGTTAACTACACCGGGCGTATATACACGTCTTGCTGAAGTACGATCTTTTGTGTTACGTTGCTACCAATGAAACTATTCTCATGGCTTTGGAATGGAATTAAATGCCCATGTCAGTATTTTCGGAGGATTTATTTATTTCAGAGAAGATGGGGAGTGGGAGGAGTCGTAAAGGGAATTTTTCTGGAACAATGAACTCATAACTACACGCGCCTGTGTGAAAAATGGGGGGCACTCTGGGAAGCGAATCCAGTAATTTTTCGCTGACAGTTAAGGGATTAATAATTGTCTTGCATATTAGATTTAATAAAATAAGATACCTTTGAAGCTATGATATAGCTATCATGCTCATTCACAATTTTTGAAAATAACAATATCGCTCGGATCATCCCTCCATCTTCTGACTCGAATATTAATTAAAATAGTCAGTACATAAGCATTAAGCATAGCTTTTTCAATTTAAATCTTGTCACATACCATATAAATAATATAATGCACTGCGTGCCAGTTAACTTGTATAGAACGTGCATTACCTTGTTTTAAAAATACAGTAATCGAAGTAGTATTAATATTTAAAATAATAATAGTATTAATAGTAGCGATACTTATAATAATATCTGTTAGTTACAATACTAATCAAAGGAAATTTTAATAAATGCTTATAAGATAATAGAAAAATATTTTATCTGAAAAATTTATAAAAATATATCAAACAAACCAACGAGTTCTAAAGAAAGGAAAAAAAATAGTAACAATTTACAAAAATTTTGTTGTCAAAAATTGATTTGATAATTTTAGCTTATACATATGTTTCTTGGTGTTCTGAAACCGAAAATGAAGGAAATGTTTCTGTATTACATATATATATATATATGTCAATACAGGGTGCCTGCCGACATAATTTCTTCATTTTCGGTAGTTCGTAGTATGCTTACATGGTTAATTATAATTAATAATGGAAACGTGCTATAAATGTTACCATATAATTACGTTAGTGGCAGAGTCACGGAAGAAATTGTGTCAACAGATATATTGGCAAAAAAGTATACGTGATAGAGAAAAAACGGCATCAGTTTCAGTTTCAGAACACCAAAAAACATAAATATCGCCAAAATTATCAAATCAAAATTTTAGATGTAGACTTGTATAATTCAATCCCGTTTAAATCAATTTGTCAATCAAAGTAAAAATACGTTTTCCAAAAAGGTTTTTCCAGATTACAC
The DNA here is from genome assembly GCA_963930645.1 of Salticus scenicus. Lineage (NCBI taxonomy): Eukaryota > Metazoa > Arthropoda > Arachnida > Araneae > Salticidae > Salticus > Salticus scenicus. Next base: position 150,698,669 of record OZ005659.1, read on the forward strand.
AAACGAGAATAATACGGTGTTGATGTTCGAGTATTATGTATGCAGAGATAAAGCATAAAAATGATAAAGTGAAACAATGTAAGCGTTTGGAATTTTCTCGGAGAAAAGGAGAATATGGAACAAAATTCTTTCTCGAGTCTTTTGTTCATTGATAGCGGGATAAAAATTTCCCTAAAAAACAAACAAAAAAAGCATTTTTGTCTTAAAAAAAAGGGTTTTTCCGATACTGGTTATTATTAATTTTTTTTCCTTCCTTTTTCTTTCAAAAAAAAAAAAAAAAAAAAAAAAAAAAAAGATTTTGATGAAATTCTGGCAAAAGTAGAATTTAGTTTAGTACGGAGGACTATTATTATTATTATTATTATTTTACACATTGCTTTCAAATTAATCAATTATATTTTCGATAATTTTTGATTTCGATAAATGTGCAACCATCGTAAAACTGGCGACAAGGCGACAATGTTTTATCGTAGATTGAGACTAACAGTCCTCCGTACGAAAAAAAAAAAAAAAAAAAAAAAAAAAAGAAAAGAAAAACCTTTCTTACTTAGAGTTTGAGATTTGTTTCTTTAGAAAATGTAAAAGAAGTTCTGATCTATATTATTACTTATAAAACGTTTTCATAATGAACAAGAACGAAAAATCATGCGGTTCGTATAGATTACGAACACTTTCCAACTGTAAATACTTGTTTCATCGTTAAACATTCAATATTTTTTACCAACGGGATAACAAAACGGACAGATAGAATGATAGCAAGAAAGACAAATAGTTTAATTTAACTCATAATGAATCTTAAGCATGGTTTGAAAGTGTTTAAAACACTTCACACAAGCTGAAATTTAATTTACGTACCTCAAAATCTTAGTGTAGCCCTGTAAATATGAACGCTAAATATTCCATATTCTATAGAAAAGAATCTGTCCATCGTGTGAATAACAAATGTAAATTTCACTATGAATTGCACAGTACAAAAATATTTAAATATGAATTTAAAAAAGGAATCTCATAGAATTTAATACATTACAATTTTTTTGGGTGCTCCTGTAAACAAACCAGGTCTGCTGCTTGCACAATTTTAAACGGAAAATATGCCTGAGTAAATTTAGTAACATATTTCATTTTGAAGAAATCCTGGTACTACTTACGGATGCCAGAGATGATATACAGGTTGTCGAGAAACAGATAAATAGACAAACAGACTAATTCAAATCATAATAATTCTTAAACATAGTTAGAAATTGTTAAAAACGCAAAAAATAAAAACAAATAAAAATAAATAAAAATAAAAATAAAGATAAAAATTAAATTAAAAAAATAAAATAAAAGAGAATAAATTAAAAATAAAAATAAACGAAAACGCTACCGCTGTAATTTTCCGTTATACCCCTTAATGTATCTGCATATTTTTGTGTGGTCTTGTAAACCTTCACACAAATTATGTTGTGTTTTATAGAAAATATATTTTTTTGTGCCTATATAAATAAAAAATATCAATTTCATTTTCGTTTGGGCAAAATAAATGTATTAACTAATGGTTCGTTGAAATAGCTCTCACAGAACGCAATGCTTTAGAGTGCATTTGAGTGTCCCTATACTTAAATCAGTTCTGGTATTTACCCCATTTTCAATAGGGAACATCCCCTGGTAAACGTGAATAAAAAATATCAGTTTCGAGGAATTCCACGAATACTTACGGTAGTTAGAGTGTACAATAGGAAGATAAACCGAATTCATAAACACTTTTCAACTTTATTGAAAAGTATAAAAGGTAACAAAACCACTTTAAAACACGTATATACAATATTTTTATTAAAAAACTACACAAAGCTTTTCGCTATCATAATAATAGCATCATCAGGTGTAATTACGTTACATAGAAACTAGCAATATATAAATAAAGAAGTTCAAATGGTTTAAAGTTACGGTTACAATAAAAATTTTAATTTACAGTTACCATAAAAATTATTATTTTCAGTATTTTTTCTCTATGAGCACAACGCGTGCCAAATTTTATGAAGTGATGCAGCGTCCTTGGAGTTAATAACTTTATTGTATTTGATAATATTTACGGCTTCTGTTATTAGCAGGTCTTGAAAGTCTCGAACATTAAATATACCAATAGTCTACCTTTCTGTAATGAATTTAAAAATTTTAAGCATTTTATTTTACGTAAATTTAATCTATGCATTCCTTTCTCCTCCCCCTGTACCATTAAAAACTTAGTTGTTAATGACAGAGATATCAACAGACCTTCTGGAGGGGTTTATAAAATCCCTATCAAATATAATAGTGAACTGTTTTACTACATTGGGCAAACACGTAGCACACTTAAAGCAAGAATTACTGAACACATTCGTAATGTTAAAGAGAATAAAAGTTCAATTCTAGTAGACTTTCTTTACGAACACCCTGATGCTATTCCTATGTGGACCCAATCTGAAATTATTTCAGCCCCTCGAGACTTTCAAGACCTGCTAATAACAGAAGCCGTAAATATTATCAAATACAATAAAATTATTAACTCCAAGGACGCTGCATCACTTCATAAAATTTGGCACGCGTTGTGCTCATAGAGAAAAAATACTGAAAATAATAATTTTTATGGTAACTGTAAATTAAAATTTTTATTGTAACCGTAACTTTAAACCATTTGAACTTATTTATTTATATATTGCTAGTTTCTATGTAACGTAATTACACCTGATGATGCTATTATTATGATAGCGAAAAGCTTTGTGTAGTTTTTTAATAAAAATATTGTATATACGTGTTTTAAAGTGGTTTTGTTACCTTTTATATTATTTATACACGTGAAATGTTTTATAATTTTAAACTTTTAATAGTTTTTAATCTTAATTTATTGAAAAGTGTTAATAAGATTATATATGGTCTTGGAGATTATGTTGACATTTATTATTATTATTATTATTTTATTGATTTTTTTTTTACTATATATATATATATATGATATGATATATAAAATAATTAATATTTTCTCCTTTAATACAAGTTTTTATAAGCAGTATTTACCAAAACTAAGTTATTCTGCTGAATGTTCATAACAAACTTTATTATTAATTTTTATTAAATCCTTTTCTAAAATCTTTTCCTCTCTATTTTTAATTTTAATAACCCACACTCATTAGTTTTGTTTTCAATTCTAAGAATACTTTTATTTTATTTCCTTGTGAAATAATACTTTTAATACATTATACAATGACATTTTAATTTGTAGTGTTCTCTTGAATTTTCCTATTTTCCTCGTGCTTGGATACTTTTGTATGAACCAATCAGAGGATCAGTGGATAATAAAATTATTAGATTTTGTTTTTTATTTTTACTCCCCCCCCCCCTATTTTCTGAAATTCTATTGGATGAAATAACTTTGAATTCATGACATACAAAGAACATTTGAAAATTCCCATTTTCTACTGTCGATTTAGTCTCGAATTAAATTAGAGAACCAACAACAAATTATAACAAGAAAGAAAAATCATGCAGTACGCATTGATTAGTAACACTTTCTAACTGTACGTAATTGTTGTATCGAATAACTTTTAATATTCTTTGCCTACGTTATCACACAACAGACAGAATGACTGAAAAATATAGACTAATTCATTTTAAAATTACTCTTAGGCATTTTGGAAAGAGTTAAAAAGGCTTAACGCAAAAGAAAATGTAGACGTTACATTATAATTGCAGCTTTTGATCTCTCTGAATGATTTAGTGTAGCCCTGTAAATCAGAGAGATAATCATATCACATTCTATACAAAACATTATTTTAGAATATTAACAATACATTTCAATATTTTTATGATTTTCACAGTAGAAAGATTTTTAAATATAACTTTCAAAAAATTCTGTCCTAAAACGTAATGCAGTGGCTTTTTTTTTTTTTTTTTTTTTTTTTTTTTGTCCCTGTAAACAAACTAGTTATACAGGACTTATTAATGTCATTTTAAATGGGGAACATTCTATAGGGTAAATATTTATAAAAATAACACTCATAGAACACAATGCTTTCAAATGATTTTGGGTGTCCCTGTGCTCAAACCAGAAGAGATATTCACTCAATTTTGAATATGGAACATCCGAAAGTGAACTTCAATAAAATATATCAGTTTCGAGAAATTCAATAAATATTTACAGAAGTTAGAGCGCGGGCAGAAAGACAGACAGACAGATGGACAGATACACAAACTGAAAACATATTGACACTTAAAAATGTTAGAAAGTGTTAAAAACGCTTAATGAAAACGAAAGTACAATTCTAGCAATTTTTTATTAATAGCTCTTAATATAAATGGATTATTTTGTATCATCCTGTAAATCTAATGCTAATCATGCTATATTCTATGCAAAGCTTTTTTGTTTGTGCATATAAATAACATATTTTAATTTTCTAAACTTCGTGGAAAGTAATGATATTAAAATTTGATTTATAGAAATATCTCTCATAGAACGCAATGCTTTGGAATACTATGTGTCTCTGTACATAAATCAGTAATGGCATTTCCTCCATTTTATACAGGAAACATCCAATAGTGAACTTGAATAACATATTTCAATTTAATTGAGATATGTCTACAGTAAAGGTATGAAAATATGGTTTATCGAAATACCTCTCATAGAACATAATGCTTTGAAATATTTTCGGGTGTACCTGTACACAAACCAGTAGAGGTACAAACTCCATTTTCAATAGGGAACATCCAATCGTAAACTTGAATAACATATATCAGTTTCAAGAAATTCCATAAATACTTACGGGAATTAGAGCTCGGACAAACAGACAGGCAGAGAGACAGACGGACAGGCAGATACACAAAACTGAAATCATATTCACACATAAAAAATGTTATAAAGTGTTAAAAATGCTTAACGTAAACGAAAGTACAATTCTAGCAATTGTTTATTAATAGCTCTTAATGTAACTGGATATTTTTGTGCCACCCTGTAAATCTAATGCTATTCATGTTATATTCTGTGCAAAGCATTCTTTTGTGCATACAAATAACATATTTCAATTTCCAAAAACTTCGTGGAAAGTAATGTTATTAAAATTTGAATTATAGAAATATCTCTCATAGAACGCAATGCTTTGGAATACTTTTGAGTGTCCCTATGTATAAACCCGATGGTGGTATTCCCTCCATTTTATGCAGGAAACATCCAATAGTGAACTTAAATAACATATTTCAATTTCATTAAGATATGTCTACAGTGAAGGTATTAAAATATGATTTTTAGAAATACCTCTCATAGAACACAATGCTTTGAAATACTTTCGGGTGTCCCTGTACACAAACCAGTAGAGGTACAAACTCCATTTTCAATAGGGAACGTCCGATAGTGAACTTGAATAACTTATTTCAATTTCATTATGATATGTCTACACTGAAGGTATGAAAATATGGTTTATAGAAATACCTCTCATAGAACACAACGCTTTGAAATACTTTTGGGTGTCCCTGTACACAAACCAGTAGAGGTACAAACTCCATTTTCAATAGGGAACGTCCGATAGTGAACTTGAATAACTTATTTCAATTTCATTAAGATATGTCTAGAGTAAAGGTAAGAAAATATGGTTTATAGAAATACCTCTCATAGAACACAATGCTTTGAAATACTTTCGGGTGTCCCTGTGCACAAACCAATAGAGGTATAAACTCCATTTTCAATAGGGACCGTCCGACAGTGAACTTGAATAACATATATCAGTTTCAAGAAATTCCATAAATATTTACGGGAGTTAGAGCGCGGACAGACAGACAGACAGACGGACAGACAGACAGACAAACCGAAGTCATAAACACTTTTTAACCTTGTTGGAAAGTGTTAAAAAAAGAACAATAACTGTGGATCGCTCTATTTCATAAAAAGCTGGAAATGACTTTTAACTTTACCAACTGATTTCACTTACCCTGTGCAATATTTGAGGGCTTTTTTTTCTGGAAATTGCATGGTTATGTACATAAACACACTTTCTTGTTCAAAAGCCATTATTTTTTTCGCAAGATTTTTGCTTCTAAAAAGAATGCATTTCAGCAAAATTTTACAAAGCTTGCAAAGAAAATGACAACACATTAGTGAAACATTATTCTGGAAAAAAAAAAAAAAAAAAAAAAAAAAATGCACGTGTCATTTTCGTTGCGAACTAAGCGCTTTTAGTAAATATTTTTTTAATGCTCATGCACGGAAGATAAAATTTTTCTATTTATAATTTGAAAGCTTGTTACATTGTTAAAGTTAAATAATTATTTATGCTAACCATCTCAAATATCTAATTGGTTTAGTTATATTATTTAGAAGCTGAGACATGATCAACCCTTTTAAGAAGAAAATTTCAACACAGCAGCATCTTTTATTGAGGGATGAACATAAAAAAATATACAGATACCAATTTATATTAAGATGCAAATAAATATAGAATTTCATGAATTTATGTATATTAGTTTTTGTCCTTGAGCTGAAAAAATTGTTTGTTACACACACAGACAAACACCATTCCTAAAATGGTAAAAACACATTAAAAACCCTTAAATTTTGAATTTATAAAACTGTTAAAAATCTAAAATAGATTTTTTTTCTTTAATTTAATATAGATACATATATATATTTTATGAATAGCGAAGAAAGTAAATTTAACATTAAGTAAGCTTCAGAGTTAGAGCAACCGTAGGTTATGTCGCCTAGAGTATAGGTGGTACGGTCACTAAACTTTTTGTTTTATATTAGGTGAAAACTTGAACCTCATATTCGTTACTATGTTATGCGTTACCCAAAATAAAAGAATGGGATTGTAACCAGCCAAAGTCTTATTTATGCTACCTATACATTACGAAATTTAAAATAACAGATTTATTTAAATAATTGAAAAATTACTAGTGTTTATTTTAAAATATATATCACAAAAACAGTAAATTTTAACGACTACGGTGCATTTTCTTACACACATTTTTTTTATTCTTATAATTCATTACTAAATCTTACCGAAACACACACACACACACACACACACACACAAATGAAATTAATTAATCGAAAACCTATTTAAATCTATTTATTAACTATCTATTTATTAACTATTTAAAAAGAGATGCATTTTCTTTCTTTTTTGTTCTTTTTACGAAAATATTGGTTTTGTAAAAATTGTCGACTTTCAGATTTGGATAAATTTACTCACTTTGAGAAGTCCGGAATACAAACTCATAATTTTCGGAAAATGTCTGTCTGTGTCTGTGTGTGTGACAAAACGTTCGTGACGACTGTATCTCAGGAACTATTACACAGAATTTAATATAATTTTTATATAGTTTTATCATGACATAAATTATTGCCTATCAACTCTTGCTGCAAATCGCTCAAACTATGATGCTGCTATATTGCGATTTCTTCCGTTTAAAGGAGAGATATATATAAGGTTCTATTCTGCGCTACCGAACAAAACTGGATATTTAGAAGGCTATTAGAAAACATTATGCACATTTAATTTAAGTTCATATTGACAGATATGTGGCGATGCTGTGCTACTATTTTCTTAGTCATCGGGAATACTATATCTCAGATTCTGTTGCATATAATTGTACAAAACTTGAGAGAAACATTATGAAACATTATGCTGATGTAATTTATGTGCATATCGGCCGACAGGTGGTTTTACTGAATTGTTTTTTCTCCCGTAAACAGTAAGGTTAATTGACAACGTCTGTGGGATAAAAATCTATCAAGCTTGATATGTGATATATCCATCATGAAAACAAATGCTGACATAATACAAGTGTGTATCGGCCGACAGGTAGCTCTTCTATTACTTTTATTCTGTTATTTTCTACACGACTAAATCTCAGAGTCTGTTGATTAAAATTATATACTCCATATGTAAAGCCTTAATTATGAGAAACTATGATTAAATTTTTGTGCCTGTTCAACAGTAAGCGGCTGAGTTATGTAGAATGATATAGAAGAAAGTTTTGTGATGTTAACTTTTATTTTGTTATTATTATTTAGTTATCAGTACTCTAAAAAGTTTCTATCACATATTTGCACATAATTTAAATTCTTGTAGTATCACATATTTCTCTTCAAAGTATATGTTATATTTTTTTAAATTATGTATATAAAATAATTGATGTAAAAAAAAAAAAAAAGCAACATTAAGCCCAAAAGTTTTAAATTACTTCAAAACTGACGTAATGTGATCAGATAAATTAAAATTTCAAAAATAACTAGCACAAATTACATCAACTATCGAATTTTGAACTATAGTTTATTCAATAATCTTGAATGTTAAATGAGAATATGTCATTCATATGTCCTAACTTTACGTTAAATGAAAGCAATATGTAATAAAGTAACTCACGTTTTGGGACGCTTTTAAATGAAATTTTGTAACAGTTTATCTAATATATATTGATTTCTGAAACATTCCATGAATTTTATAGTAATGAATATTTTTAGTAAGATAGGATATGAGAAATTCTCCTGTTATATTAAAATTTAAAAATCAGTTTTGTTGAGCGCTATTACGAAATTTGTAAGTTTTATAATTTTGAGACATTCCTTAAACTAAAAAGCGTAGGATTGATAATAAATAAATAAGTAAACAAACAAACAAATAAATATATAAACATTAATTAGAATTTAGTATGGAAACAATATTAGAGAGACATTATAATGCAGTTATGTAATGTTTCTCTATTTTAACATAGTATATGAAATGCCCGTCCAATTTTTAACTATCATTTTGAGTGTTGACACAGTAAATAAATACGTTTTATCTTCATTTTTGTGTTTTCTAAAATATAATTGTAAAAATATTATTTTAATGATTCATAGAGCAATGAAAACCAAATGAAAAGTTTGAGTTTCTAATGAACGTTTGCCTCAAGATAGCAAACTCTTATTGGAATTATAGTGTTTTCTAAAGTCTTATACTTTTGTCTAAAGACGTAATCAATGTTTTTCATACTATTCAAACTATTCAAATTGTGACCTGAATGAATTCAAGTAATTTCTGGAATTGGTTAGATAGAATACAATAATGCTATATAAAAAAAATGACCAAAATCGTAATATAAGCAAAGTACAATATACAGGGTGATTAAAAAATATCGGATACTATTTAAGAGATAGTAGCATACATAAAAAATTAATAAGTACGCTTTGAATAAACACCATAAAACGCAGCAATTCCAGGTTGAAAGTAAACACGACCCTTCGTCAGGCGAACAAAGTATGTACGAGTGCTGCAATCAAAGCGTGATTGCAAGTTTCAAGTTTCAAGTGTCCGTGATTTGGAAATAAAATGGCGGAACAATTTGGTTATTGAACTCGTGTATGATATTTGATAGATAAGTTCACTGTCTAACATTTGTTTTAATTTGTTTAGTATTTCAAAAGTTATCGTGATGATAAATTTTCTGGTGGGAGCCTCCTTTTAAATAGCTGCAACGTGGAAATAAATTTACGGAGCAAGTTGTTCAACAAATTCTTCCAAGATATTTATGGAGTAAGTCAACTCTCAAACATTGGTTCGAATTTATTTAGTATTTCAAAAGTTACCACGGTGACAGATTTTTAGTGGCAGTCTGGATTCTGTTAGCTTCTTCATTCAAAGTGTCCGCCATTTTGTTAACGAAATGTAAATAAATTGTTCTGTTAACAAACAGCATTTTGTTAACAGCAGAAACAAAATTAATAAACTTGGTTTAGTCCGTTATGTGATCTATGCATACATGAAAATTTAAGCAATTCTGGTCTTAAATACGCTTAGTATAACATAGATTCGAAATTTTCAAGTGGTCACCATTTAGAAACAAAATGGCGGTGCAATTTGTCAACGAACTTGTCCAAGATAAAGATAAGTATACTGATCAACTTTCGATTTACTTCAATTTTTGGGAAGTTATCGTGAAGACAAATTTCCCATTGTAATTACATATTTAGATATATAGATATAGATAAACATGTGATTGCAATAGGTCGATTTCTAACGAAATTAACCTGAAAATATGAGTTCAGTTATTCGAGTCTAAGTTATTGTAACTAGCTGGCCAGGGACCCATGAAAATTTTTACCAAAAAACATGCTCTCGGGCGACTGCGGCGCCAATCGTAATTTGTTCTCTGTAAAAGTCGTATAATATTAAAATATTAAAAATTAAAATATTTTTAAATAAAATCTAAACGTAGCTCTAGTTCAACGTAAAATACATTGAAATAAATGAAAATCAAATAAATCAATCAATTCTTTGTAATTCTTCATAACTTAGCTCTAGTTGAACGTAAAATGTACTCAAATGAATGAAAATCAAATAAACCAATCAAATCTCCCGTAATTCCTCCTAATGTAGCTCTAGTTCAACGTAAAATACGCTCAAATTATTGAAAATAAAATAAACCAATGAAATCTCTCGTAATTCCTCATAACGTAGCTCTAGTTCAACATAAAATACGGTCAAGCCAAAGAAAATCAAATAAACCAATCAAATCTCTCGTAATTCCTCATAACATAGCTCTAGTTCAACGTAAAATACACTCTCAATGAAAATCAAATAAACCATTCAAATTTCTTGTAATTCCTCACAATGTTGCTCTAGTTCAACGTAAAGTACGCTCAAACCAATGAAAATCAAATAAACCAATCAAATCTCTTGTAATTCCTCATAACGTAGCTCTAGTTAAACGTAAAATACACTGAAATTATTGAAAATCAAATAACTCATTCAAATCTCACGTAATTCCTCATGACGTAGCTCTAGTCCAACGTAAAATACGCTCAGACCAATGAAAATCAAATAAACCAATCAAATCTCTCGTAATTCCTCATAACGTAGCGGTAGTTCAGTGTAAAATACACTCAAATCAATGGAAATCAAATAAACCAATAAAATCTCTCCTAAGATTCTCCATTCTGCGTCATTAAAGAAATGGGAAGTTTTATTTTCATATTTTTATTAATTAAAAGAAAACTAATCAAAAATTCGAAAATCTAACTTCGATGTGCATAATGACCCTACGGAGTGCACCTTTATGTTAAATCACGTTGTCAGGTATAGCAAAGTGCTACAATTAAAACTCGCACTTTGCGGGTAAAACGTGAATCTGCTGCTTTAGGATTCAAGTCAACTAGTAGAGTTAGTTCTCATCCTAAATTGAAATTGTAATTCACGATATGCAAATATTTTGGAAAGAAAGATAGATAAAAGGAGAAGGAAGATTGTTAGTTGGTGTTAGTTAGTTGGAGAGAGAGTTGGAAGGAGTGAGCTAGAGTGTTAGTTGAGAGGAGGTACTTCGTAGTTGGAGCGTGTTAGTATGAGAGTTGAGGGAGCTAGCTGTTAGTGGCGTAGGATAGAAGAGAGTAAGTCCTGTAGCATTGTAGCGTCAGGGAATCCTCCTACAGGCGAAAGATTACTTGGCCTTAGAAGCTAATTTAAATAAAAGTAGTTGAGATCATTTGCGAGTAATTAAGTAAAGTAACGGTGGTTATTTATTAAGATCAAAGTATTTAAGAGGGCTGCCCATTTAAACGTATTAAAGCCAATCAAAGTCGAGCGTCCCCCTTCTTATTTAAGCTCAATTAAAGCTCCATTGATTTTACAAATCTGACGCTGTCATTTCTTCATAGACTTAAGTATTTCAGTTTACAGCTTCAACTCAATCTAAAGTTAAATACGTAAGTTTGCAGCATTCAACCGTAAGTCAACTTAAAATTAAGATCATGGCGTCGAATTTCCCCCCCCCCCCCGATCAAATATTTTTTGACGGCACTAATAGTGTGCTAGAATTTTGTGAGCAGCTTGAATATTTTTTTAACGTTCATAACATCGATCGATCCAAACACTATGCCTGGTTAGCATGCTCCTTAGAAGGAGAACCACGACAGTGGCATAGACTAATCGCCTGCCATTCGCTTGGCCCAAATCCAACCTATGACGACTTAAAAAGTCGGATTATCAGTCTTTTTGCCACTCGGGATGACAGACTAAGAATGCAACATGACCGTTCCCTCCCCCCTCACGAACGTCAGTGGGAAACAATAGTAAACCCAGCGGAAAAACCACAAGAAGTTATTAAGTCACAGGAAGCAAGCTGTATTAGTTTAAACCAACCTGAAACTGACGATGAAAACGGTATTTCTGGTGACAGAAGTCAAATAAAAGTTAATGAAAACGTGCAAACCACGCCTTTAACCAGCACTACAGACAAATCGACCTCTGTTTTTCAGCCTTTGGCTATGGATGAAAAATCCGATAAAACCTCTAGCGTAGAGACGGCGGTTGAAAAGGAAAATACGATTGAACCAAATTCTGTAAATGAATCCCTTGCTTTAAGTGAAACGAATGATCAGTTAAATCCTACTGTTAAAGCCTCATATATTCATCATTCGCATTTAAAGGCTGAACCGGCTCAAGCCGAAATATCAAACGTAACTGAAGCTCGGGTAACAGAGATTGTAAAGGAAATTAAAATAACTGCGGCCGCTGAAGCCGTTAAACGGACTGACAGTGACAAATTAATAAATGTTGCGGCTAACTTTTCTAGTCATTTAAATTCACCTCCTGATAAATTAAGTTCCAAAACAGTCAAGTCGACGGACTCTTTTAATTTCTCAGAAACTGTTAAACCAAGCGAAAATGTAAAATCAGTAAATGATTTGGTTAATCTTTGTAACTCAACTTTAGCTGTCAGTTTTGAATCTATACAGCCGACAAAGTCAATTATTTCTACTGAGAAATTGCACGTAATTGGTCCAAATGACACGCCGCTCAAAGCAAAAGAAAATAAAATTAAGATAACTATGGCTGCTGAAACCGTTAAACTAAGCGAAAGTGGAAAATCATTACATGATGCGGATAATCCTGGTAACTCGCCTTTAGATGTCAGCTGTGCATCTATGCAGCCGACACACTCAAATATTTCTAATGCGAACGTGAACTTAAAGTTTCAAAATGACCCGCCGATTAAACCAACAGAAAATGCAAGTATTTTAAAGTCGGCAATTTCAAACATCTATTTAACCTCCTGTGAAGTTTCCAGAAAGTCTAGCAGCCCTGCATTGGACAGCGCGGTGCAAACGCAGTCCTCTGTGATAACTGGGGACAGTGACAAGGTACCGGGCTCGAGTCCATCCCAGAAAAATGCATCTCCGATGCCGGATTCCGTTCTACAAGCCACCAGCACGGAAATTGCTACAACAACTCTACTGACCAGTCTGACCCGCATCTCTAATTTTACTGCTATAAAGGAATCAATCTGTCAGGTGCAATGGTTTTATATTTTTTCCATTGTAAACTGTAGTTCTATCACAGCAGTTATGAAATTTTCGACATCTAGAACTTTCTTCTGGACTTTCAATCATCATCTCAAAGAGATGAACTTTTTAAAATATCACAAATCTAAATTTAAACTTGCTGCATGAACTTTTTAAAATTTAAAAATGCAAAATTTAAACGTATAGCATGAACTTTCATTTCTCGAAATTTCATGTACTGTTTACATGTCATAAATTTTTTTCTGTATATAATATATGCATGTATGTACATTAATGTTTTTTTTTTTTTTATTCCTAGCCAACTCCAACAGTTCTTGGTAAAAAACCTTTTTGAACATTTTATATAAATTTCCCCCCTCTTTAGTTTTGTGAATGATCTATATATATGTACTTAAATGTTTTCTGTTTTAGCCATCACCTGCAGCGATTCGTACGATAAATTTCCTTACCTTTGTATATAAATTATCTCTATGTTTTTTTTTTACATGATCAGTGTGTATATACTCTAATATTTTTCTATTTTGTAGCCAGCCACGCCAGTTTGAAAAAACAAACTTTTCGAAATATTTTGTATATATTCTTTAACTATATTTCTCTCGATTATATAAAATGAAATTTTATAAGTGTATAACCATTTTTCTCTATAGTTTTGTAAATGTAATGTAAAATGTATGTACGTAAATCTTTTTTATTTCTCAGCGATCAACTGCAGTTTTGAAAATTTTGTATCCTTATCTATGATTTTCTAAATGTTGTATAAAGTGTATCAAATGAATTTTCTTGTTGTAAACTTTTGAATTTTTTACTAAAAGTTTTTATGTATGTATATCTATTAGTATGGGGTAAAAAGAGAATTTTTTTTAAAAGCTATTTTGCATGTAAATTCGCGTTTAACGACTAACCTTATTAATCCACTAACATTTTGTTTTTTCCGTACGCAAATACCTAGTTGAAATATGGCTTATGTATAAAACTATGTCATTTATCTATATATAAAAGTGTAGTTCACGTCTATTTTTGATGTATACGTTTAAAAAAGTTTTAATTTTAGAAAATCTGAGGTCCAGTTGCTGATCCTGACGCTAAACCCGAAGTATAGATGTTCAATCTGAAAAGCCAGCTTGATTTCTTTAATTCTTACTTTTGATGCTAAAGACGGTATTTTTGGAAGTGTGCCAGTGTTTCTGTTTTCTAAAGTCAAAGGTGCTTTTCGGAACAGTGCCAACAGCAGTGGGTTGACCTTTCAAGTTAACTCACAGTGGACAACTGGAAGTCTTTTTTTCTGATGCCCGTTCAAGTATTTTTCCTAGCTGATGATCTGGGTTAAGACTAACCTGCAGATGGATAAAGATATACAAGTTTTTTTGTCAATAAAGACTTTTTAATGTCACAATTTAATTTCAATAACGATCGCATTTATTTTTATTAAGCGATCCGTTTTCTACTAAAATTTATTTTAAATTAATGAAAATTTTTTCCTTTCCATTTATTTTAAGGAAAGATGAATGTAAGCCCCGCTGTAATTACGCTGGACTTTAGATATGTTTAAACTAAGTTAGGGCATGGAGTTTCTGCCGTCAAGCACCTCAGATGGAGCTAAACAAGAAAAGTATTTTTATCATCAATCTTTCCTGAGTGGGCAGTTTTAAGCTCGGCCTTACTTTTTCTCACGATTGGATTTTTTTAAAAACAGCCAATAGTTATTTTTGGGCAGTTTAGTTTAAATTTAAGTTTCCCCCCTCTTTTTTTTTCTTTTTCTAAAATATTATATAGTTGAATTTTAAACAGTAAGTCACTGCAGCTAACTTTTCTTTGCATAGTATTGCAATAATTTGAAATTTGCACGGGTAAAAACCCGTTGGGGATTTTTTCCGCGAAATTTTTTTTGGGGGGAGGAACTGTCAGGTATAGCAAAGTGCTACAATTAAAACTCGCACTTTGCGGGTAAAACGTGAATCTGCTGTTTTAGGATTCAAGTCGACTAGTAGAGTTAGTTCTCATCCTAAATTGAAATTGTAATTCACGATATGCAAATATTTTGGAAAGGAAGATAGATAAAAGGAGAAGGAAGATTGTTAGTTGGTGTTAGTTAGTTGGAGAGAGAGTTGGAAGGAGTGAGCTAGAGTGTTAGTTGAGAGGAGGTACTTCGTAGTTGGAGCGTGTTAGTATGAGAGTTGAGGGAGCTAGCTGTTAGTGGCGTAGGATAGAAGAGAGTAAGTCCTGTAGCATTATAGCGTCAGGGAATCCTCCTACATGCGAAAGATTACTTGGCCTTAGAAGCTAATTTAAATAAAAGTAGTTGAGATCATTTGCGAGTAATTAAGTAAAGTAAAGTAACGGTGATTATTTATTAATATCAAAGTATTTAAGAGGGCTGCCCATTTAAACGTATTAAAGCCAATCAAAGTCCAGCGTCCCCCTTCTTATTTAAGCTCAATTAAAGCTCCATTGATTTTAGAAATCTGACTCTGTCATTTCTTCATAGACTTAAGTATTTCAGTTTACAGCTTCAACTCAATCTAAAATTAAATACGTAAGTTTGCAGCATTCAACCTTAAGTCAACTATAAGTTAAAGTTAAATGAGGATGGAGAAGTCTAATTCTCTACAACGTGACTGTCCGAGCTACCGTTTTCGAGAACAGTGAAATATACACACATATATATATACAAATACTGCTCACTTAATAGTATAAGATTTGGAGTTAATCTGAGTACGTTATGTGCACGAAAATAAACGGTTTAATATCGATAACAAAAACTCAGATTTAACAGCATATTTTCATGCTAACATTAAATGATATATTTGATTTTTCAAATCATTCAGAATAAAAAGTTAACAGAAATAACTAAGAATATTTAAATTACAAAATTATATTTCATAAATGATACAACGCATTTTTCTTTTTTTCATCTAGCAGGCGGTTAAATCTTGTTCTCTAGAAAACATTTTATAACATATCAAACACGGTTTCAATACAATGTAATTTCTCTTTAATATATTTAATACGAAATCAAAACTGTTATTTTCATAAAAACATATCACAATATTCAGTGATTCAACAATCAGTTTTTAAAACAGCGATAAAATTAAAATTTTCCTTTTCTCAGAGAAGAAAATATTTTGTCTTGCATTACACCAGAAAAAATATGAATGAATAAAATAAAATTTACTCTTAAAAATTTTCCGCTTACAGAATATTTAAAATAGAAGAGTGTTTCAAACATAAATATATGCAGTTTTAAAAGGATATTTTTTTCAGAGTGTTTACTGTCAAAGTAATTAAACTAACTTTGGTTTTGTTTACCATGAGAAAATTACACTGCAAATTTTTCTAGGCATTTCGTTAAAATAGGGCAAAAGAAAAGGAAATAAATTTTCGAAGCATTAAAGAAAATGTGTTTTAAAGAGTAAACTCTTTTCAAATTTACTGTATTTTGAAGAATCAATTCTAGTTTCATCATTTATTTATAGGTGATTATATTTAAATTTATAAAATTACATTTCTAAAAATCCTGTTTAACTAGTATTTTATGGCCACCACAATACTCTTTTCTATATTTGTAGTATACAAATTCACAGTTAACTTATTATTTATTAAAATTAGTTTAATTGATGAATGCAAACGATCTTTATCTGAGAGACGTACAACAATAAATGTCGAAAAAAGTCAATTTTGTGCCAACCGCAAAATAAATGTAATTTTCCCCCCAGTTTTTTTTACTTTCTTCTATATGTAATATAGAGAAAGTATTGGATTCGTGAGAATTTTCGACCTCCGTTTTTTGACGGATTTACACGTTTTGGGATGTCCTGAACACGAACTGATAGTTTTTAGAAAATGTCTGTCTGTGTATGTGTGTGTGTGTGTGTGTGTCTGTGTGTATCACGTTTCTTGTGAACGCTGTATCTCTCGGACCAATGAATGAAATTGAACTAAACTTGGTATTTAGTTGCACCCTGACATAAACTGGTGCTGATTAGATTTGGGGATCAATCTCTCAACAGGTGGCGCTGTGATCTCCTTTTTTGTAAACTTTTAACATGGCAGTATAGGACAAAATTTCGTATATATGTGCATAATTAATGTTATTTTAAACTTGTGATTGTAAAATTAATACGAATTTTTGATAACTGTAGTAGTTAACTAGGAAAAAAAATTGTGCATGTGGGCGCATCGGTTCCTCCCCTCGGAGGAAGTACCCCCGGGGGGGGGGGATAAAATTTCAAGATGGTTATTTTTCAAAAGGTTTCGTCAGTACTTTTAAAACGAAAGATTGAACTATAAATCTGAGATAATTTAAAACAAAGTTATCGATTTTTTTTTTTTACTTTTAACGAAAAAAAAAAAAAAACTCAGAAAAAAAAATCGTACTTTTTTTTTTTTTATTGTTATTGAGTGAATTTGTATAGGAAAATAAAGAAGAAAGTCTTATGGTGGCCACAACATACTAGTTTTTTTTTAAAATTATTATTAGAACTGGAAGGAAAAAAAAATATATCTTTGTTTTAAATTATCACGTACCTGTAGTACAACTATTCGTTTTCAAGGTATTGGCGTGTTCTTTCTAAAGATACACACACTGAAATTTACACCACCAGTGGAGGTAGAATGGGTTTTTATACCAGGGTGGATGGTGCGATGCTCCTGTGTACACACACATTATTTTCTAGTTTACTACTACTATTATCTATAATTCATATTAATTTTAAAATCGGGCATTAAAAATAACCTTCATTATGTACATCTATGCGCCACTTTTTCGTACACTGCTATGTTAAAAATTTTGAAAAAAAAAAAAAAAAAAGCGATCACAGACCCATCTTTTGTGCGATTAATTCTCAAATATAATCAGCACCACTTTAGGCCAGGATCCAACTGAATACCAAATTTGATAAAAATTGCTTTCAATGGTTCGTTAGATACAGCGCCCACAAAATATGTGATGCACATAGACAGACACACTACCAGATAGACATTTCGTGTTCATGACACCTCAGAATGTGTAAGTCCGTCAAAAAAAAAAAAAAAAAAAAAAAAAAACCTCAGTACAGTGATTAATTATTTTGCTATGCCACCAAAAAAGTATTCTTCTATACATTTCATTATATATGAGATAACTACTTGTTAAGACTCAAACGTTTAGTAAATATTTCTATACATATTTTACATGTATAGTTAGGTAAAATTTAAACCAATAGATGCTGTGATATAGCCATTTAAAAGTAGCAGGAAATGAATAACAAAAGTGGTACTTGTCGTCCAATATATATACCCAAGTTTAATCAGAATATGTTTTTATATTTATCTCATATTGCTAGTTTATGGTATTTAGATGCCACAGAAGCTGAAGTGTTGTCTTTCTGTGAAAAGTAAATATTGAAGCATAGTAGCTACATCTGTCGTCCGATATGCACCGCAACTGAATCAGCATAATTTTTCTTAACAGCCATTTTTAATACCAAATTTGAGCATTTATATATATTAGAAATTGAGAAATTGTATTTCTGTTAATTAGTGTAAATTGTAGCGAAGCAGCACCACTCGCGCAGGATTAACACCTGAATTGAAGTAACGAATTTTTTTATTTTGGTCTTCATACATGTCACTTTCTGTTCACTTATAGGCTATATGTGCTTGGATATAAACTTGTTTCTTAAATGGAAGAGAGTCATTTAAGGATCCAAAGAAGAACCATTTGGGAGAGAACCATTTAACTGCAGCGTAGCAATTACAGCATAGTAATACCTTTTGATGAGCGATATTTCCAGAAATCTAATCAACACCAATTTAAGCCTAACTCTAATCAGGTATAAAGTTTTTTTTTTTTTTTTTTTTTTTTTTTTTTTTTATTCCGATCATTGATTCTTGTGTTCACAAAAATCCTGGTGCCAGACAGACATTTTTTAAAAATGGCAAAATGGTATATAAAAACTCACAAAATTTGTAAATCAACCGAAAATTGAACATAAATTTTTTTTAAGAATAAAAAACTTATTTTTCATACATATATCCCTCTCGCATATTAAATTTGGTGCATTAAAATTTTATAAAAACTGAAACGTAACCTTTCTGAAAATTAGGAAAATTGTAAAATTGCAAGGCCACCTATTGAACGATATGTAACTAAATTAGATCAGAGTAATTTTTGACTATGGTTATCCCATATATAATATTCGTGCGTTAATACGCTATAATAAAAGTTGAGCTATAGCCTTCTAGTAAGCGAGTAAAACTGTCGTATAGAAAGGGGTATACTCATTTAAGGTGTATATCAACCGACAAGTTGACATGCATCAAAATTGAATGAACGTGGTATATAATAATGCTTTTCTCACATATAAAGTATTTTGAACTTATACTCTATAGAAACTGAGATATAGCCTTCCTTTTATTATCTATAAGGAGATTTGTCGGTTTTCAGTCCCTCTTGTTAGGAGATATGTCAATAATAACAAGACCAATATTGTTGTGGTTCAACAAAAATAAAGTTTTGTACTACAGTCCGTCTTTTAATTTGCGAGATATAGCGCTCAGTAAAATTTTTATGCTACACAGGCAGATATTTTTTTTACAAATTTTCAAATCGTGCTCAGGATATCTCAAAAAGTGTAAATCCATTGGAAATTGCACGTTGAGGAAATTATCAATTTCAATATATTTTTTTTTCTTGTATTTATATAAAATAAAGTAAAAAATAAAAATGTTCCACAATTAGCATAACTATACTTCTTTTTTCTCTTTCATCTGTACATAAAACGTTACTCTTCGCATTTTTAAACGACAGTAGCGAAAAGTATAAAATATTATTCTATTATTTGGAATTTCTCTTAACTAGTCTCAGATGTCAGGTTTAATATATTAATTTACGAGCCACTAGAAAATTTTGAGCGATAAAAGGTTTCTCCAACAACGAATTTCCGTCAGTAATTAGTTCTTTTGTAATGAACTTGTGAACCATGTACATAAATCATTTTGTATGAAGTAGGACTTTTGACTGAGATTTTAAATATTTTAATGCCTAGTTTTAGTTTTCACAGTATTATTTATCAAATTCCGCTAAATAAATTTATACAATTTCAATTTATATAGCAATCATATTTTGCATACAATGAAATGGAATATATATATATTTATATAAAGAATTCATTTTATTTTAAGTAAAGAAATAAGGAAATTACATTTAATTATTTTTTAAAATCAATAGTGACAATTTTTAAAGTGAAATATATTTTGAATATATTGGTATATTAAGTATATGATTATTTCCTGTTCGGTTAAAAATTAATTATACACTAAATAAATAAAAAAAGAATTCTAGTGTGTAAGGATCGAACGACTTTCATTACTCGCTATAACATATATTAGAATCCGTTTTAAAAATAAATCGTTAACTTGTAATTCCTGGGTTATTTCGCATCTTTTGTCACATTTTGTGATTTTCTGTGTTCAGAGGTTCATGAGAAGATTATAATAGTTAAAATGAGTTTGTAATATTTTTTTTAAGACGAAAAGTGTTGAAAAAATTATGTCATTGGGGACATTTTACGTGCATTTTTGAGATTTTCTTCTGTTAACGCACCACTATTTTTTTTTTTTTTTAATTGTGATATAACACAATCGGAAAAAGCTGGAAAAAAATAATTTGATTCTAAAATACCTTAGCAGAAAATGTTGCGTATTTTGTGTAGTTTTGTTTATTTATTTATTTTTAAGAGAAAGGTAAAATATTTAGAAAAATATCAGATAGAGTTCGGAGATGTATGAAAATTTTGACTGCAAATCCCATACATTGAAAATGCAATCAACAATTGTCTTCAGTTGAAACAGGGTAAAATATACTTTATTAAATGTTTTGGGTAATTCCATAAAAAAGATCTATTTAATGACTACAGTAAATTAAAAATATTATTGATATTATTATTATTTAGATTGTTGCCTTGTAGGTTTTATGCAATGCTTGTTTCACGCTGCACTCTTTAATAATCTATTTTGCCTGACGAAGGGTCGTATTTAATTATTTCAATTTGAAACAATGCTTTCGTGTTTTGTTATTTATAGTATTTGCTTCGAAATTTTTCATTTTATATTAGTTAATGTAAGTTCTTCGTTACATATTAATAGCATATTATGAGCTTAACATTAACTATACTTTTTCTTAAAGTAAATACAAAACATAGTTTAAGACAGTCTGTTGACACTAATGCTTACAGGAAAAAAAAATTAATAATTTTACCATTATTTAACTAATATAGGATATGTAGCAGGTTGAAAAAATGTTCAGATAACACCGTATTAATAAAGCATGCATTTAAAAGCAAAAAAAAAAAAAAAAAACGTCTGTTTATTATGTGGTAAATAATTTTTATAACTAATAAAAGTGTATCATGGAATTCGTTTTACTCAAATAATTTCTCTGTTATTTAAACTAAATATTTTGCTCTTCATATTGCAAAATTGCAAATCCGGTAAAGCGTGTATATAAATTACATGAAATACTTATAAACTGCAGATAAGCTTTGGGGAATTTAAACGCATTTTGCAATCTCTAGTTGCTTATGAGATAAGATATAACTAAAATTTAACATGCTGTCTAGATTGAGTATTCCACCGACTGGGATTATTTGAAGAAGATCATATCTCTTGTAAACATTTTCTCTTATAAATATTATTAACAGCGTATTTCAGATGCAAAATATTCTTGATACTTGTTGAGTTTTAAAAGAATTTAAGTTATTTTTTTACACAAAGTTATATTAAGTTATTTTGTCCACAGCGAGTGAAAAATTAATCTAAAATACAAAATTTAATTTGTGTTTTAAATAATTCATAAAACATATCTCTTCTGCATTTAAATAATTGTTTTATGTAAATAAAGACATTTTTGTTGTATTATTAACTATTATTGTGTAATTGAATTTTATAAAAATATGAATAAAGATATGCTAAATGTTTTTTTTAAAACAAAATTGCTTTTGTATATATATATATATAATCATTATATTTTATTATGTGATTACTTAAAACTACGGTTATGTTTTTATTTAAAATATTACTTTTTATTCAATATATTGTCGATAATATTGTTAACCAAACTTGTTCTATATGCAACACACATTTTGTGGACCTGAATAATGTACGTTTATCTGGTAGACGATCAAAGTTTTTGACCAGAGATCGCGCTCGTCAAGCTAGCCAATCGGAGTTTTCTGTAGTTTTCTCAAAAACTCGCATACATATGGACTAGGATCCATTAGAACCCCCCCCCCCTTCCATAGAAGGTATCTTCTTTTAGTTTTAGATCTTAAGTGTAGGAAATTGACCTTTACCCGAACACCGAACACAAGTTTATAATTTGTACGTTATGCACATATTACGGTAGGCTTTAGAGAAATATTTCTTATAGACCGTAATTTATTGGAATTATTTTGTGGTTCCCTGTTTACAATCTATTATTATTACCATTCATACCATGTTCAATAGGAAGTATGGTATTGTAAACCTGAGTAGCATACACTTGTTTCACGATACTTTAAAATGTTTTACGCAGACAGTGCATATAAGCATACAAAATAAAGGAGAGATAGACAGAGAAACAAAATAAAACTATGAATAGAGTGTGCTGGGATCATCACAATTTTCTTTTTACCATTCTAGCGTTTGAAATTAAATAGCATAGTTGTAATCTTTTTAGTATAATAGATATCCTACAAAAAATTGGTGTAAGGAAAGTAGGAAGCATTAAATAACGTCTTCTTCAGTTGCTTAACACAAATGGAAATAAATTCAACTTATTATTTCTAAATAATCATCTTACATATTGGATTTAATAATTTCGATATCTTAGAAGCCCTGATATAGCTATCACAATCACCATGAAGCAGTGTTGGGCATAATTGATTAAAAAATAATTGTATTACAATTAAATTACAATTATAAATATTTTACTGTGAATCGATAAACAAGTAATTATTTACAAATAAATTTAATAAGTAATTCGATTTATTCGTAATCAATCACTGGTTAATTGATTGACAGTAAAATAATTATAGTTGTAATTAAACTGTAACTCAATAGTAATTCAATTACTTTTTAGTCAATTACGCCCAACACTGCCATGAAATAGCAACATGGTTTGAATTATCCCTCTATTTTTACATTCGAACATCAAAGCGTGTAGAAGATAGTCATTAAGCATAGCTTTACAAGCTTTGTTAAGCATATGTTACAAGTTTTTCTAAATAAAAGCTTGTAACATATGGTTTTTAAACAATACTTCAAACAAAAGTTTTAATTTACATATTACAGATGCCGATATATGCGAATAATATAATGCATGACGTACCAGTTAACCTGTATAGAACGTGCATGATCTTGATTTAACTGTATATTAATCGAAGTTGTATTAATGTTAAAAATAATAATAGCAATAATAATAGCAATAATTTTAATGTACACGTACAGTACTAATAATTAGAAATTTAATGAAGGCTGATAAGGTTATAAAAAAACATTTTATCAGAAAAAAATATAGAAACTTATCAAGCAATTCGACAAGTTTTAAAAGAAAGAAAAGAAATTAGTATTTTTAAAATTTAGTCCATTTAAATGAAATTGTATATTTAATCAAAGTAAAAAATCTGCTTTATTTTTATTATTATTATTATTATTTTTTTTTTTTTTTAACAGATTACATAAACAAGAATAATGCGGAGTTGATATTTGAGTACCTAATATTATGCCGAGATAAAGCATAAAAATGATAATGTGAAACAATGTAAGCATTTGAATTTTTCTAGCTGGAAAAGGAGAATATGTAACAAAATTCTTTTAATTAAACTATTCCTGTAGATTTTTCTGCCTTGACAGTGGGATGATAATTTCTCTACTGTCAAAAAAGAAAACCCTTCTTACTTAGAGTTTATGATTTATTTCTCTTAAATATCTAAGACAAGTTCCGTAATATATTATTATTTATAAAATATTTTTAAAATGGACAAGAAAGAAATATCATATGCGGTTCGCATATATTACTAAAACTTTCCAACTGTACTTACTCTTTCCTTCGTTTACCTTTTAATGTACTTTGGCTATGTGACCACTCAAGGGACAAACGGAATCACATAAAAACAGACAAATAGTTTAATGGAATTCACAACACTCTTAAATATTGTTTGAAAGTGTTAAATACCCTTAATACAAGCGGAAATGCAATTTATATATGTAGACCGTAATGTACCTGAATAATTTTGTGTGGTCCTGTAAATATGAACGCTTAATACACTATATTCTGTAGAAAACATTTTTTAGCTTATGAAAAATAAATGACAGTTTCACTATGAAATACGAAGTACAAATTTATTTAAATATGATTTAAAAATAATGCCGGTTATGGAATACAATATATATATATATATATATATATATATATTTTTTTTTTTTTGGGGGGGGGGGGGGGGGCTGTAAACAAACAAAATATTTTAGAGTGAACTTGAATAATGTATCTTATTCTGAAGAAATTCTGAAACTGTTTACGAACGAAAGAGCTGGTCAGAGAAACAGATAGTCAGACAGTCAGAAGGACAGAAAGACAGACAGACTAATACAAACCATAATCCCTTTCAAACACTGTTAGAAAGTGTTAAAAAAGCTAAAAAAAAATAAAAATGAAATAAAAAATAAACGAAAATGTTATCGTGATAATTTTCATAATTACCCCTTAATCCATCTGATTATTTTTGTGTAGCCCTGTAATTCTTAATGTTAATTATATTGTATTTTATAGATAATATTGTTTCGTACATATGAATAATAATTATCAATTTCTTTATGATTTGGATGAAATAACAGCATAAAAATAAGATTTATTGAAATAGCTTTCATTGGAACGTAATGCTTTACAATGCAATCGGGTGTCCCTTTGTACACAAACCAGGTATTTACTCCATTTTCAATAGACAGCATATCACAGTAAGCTTGATTTATATGTATCAGTTTCAAGAAGTTCAACGGATATGTACGGGAGTTAGAGCACGGGCAGAAAGACAACCCGAATTCAGAAATAGTTTTCAACTTTGTTGGAAAATGTTAATAAAATTATATAAATAGACATTTTATTATCTGTTTTTTTTCCTACTTCTTTTGTTACAATACATCTATATGATACATAAAATAATTAATATTTTGTCTCTAAATATTATTTTTTTTAGCAGTATTTTAGAAAATTAAGTTATTTTGCTAAAAGTTAAACAAACTATATTACGCTATAACTAATTTTTTAATGTATCATTTTCTAAAATCTTTTTCTATATACTTTTAATTTTATAATTCAGTTCTGTTTTCAATTCTAAAAATACTTTTTTTTTATTTTATTGTGAAAGAATATTATTACACTATCTACCAATAAGCATTTGGAGACTTTCGAATTAGACATTTTGTTAAATATCTAGAATAGTTCTTTGAAAATCATCTTGGCACTTTGGTAGCGTAAAGAAAATATTCCTCATATATTTCAGCAAAAGTTGCGTCTAGAAAAGGAAATGGGGATCAGTAAAAAATTAAACAAAAGTCAAAACGTTTTAGATCATCCTGTAAAAATTAATGCATGAAATGCATTTTGGCTACTTCTTTGAGTAATGTTAGTTTTAATGACCATTTATTGACAAGTGACTCTGAGCACATTCAACACCCAGAAATGATGAGACAAATACCACTGGAAGTAATTAACAATATCCTTTCCCCGACCCTGGTACTCTATACTAATGAAAGTAGATTGGACTCAGTAAATCGGCAGGACAGGCAGTGGCGTCTATGCTAAGGCTGAGGGTGGTTTGGATTTCGTTGCACATTTCGTGACCCAGATAACTGTTTGGTTTTCCGTTCAGAACTTCTTGCAATCAGAGAAGGCTTAAATTTTGCCCTCCGTTTTTTAAATAGCGACATTTATGTTTTGACAGACAATCCAGTATTTAAGAAATTGGCCAAAATACTTCAAAAAAACACGATCAAGAGGTTATTTCCAAAATTGTTACACTTTCATAGAAAAGCAGAGTTTGCATCCAATGGATTCCTTCCCATGCTGGAGTCTTTGGCAATGAGGTGGCAGACTTGCTTGCGAAAGAGAGAAGTGATCTTCCTTCTGCTGCCTCTAGTGAACTTTTCGCGTCTGAAATTTTTTCTGTTCACAAGGCTAAAGAAAATTCTACTTGTAGAATCCCTCCCGCTCATCCCTCGGTATGCTGGTAGCCGTCCTGGTCTGTCTTTTCAGTCCGGAGGCACAAGATCAGCACAGACTTCATTGGCCAGACTGCGTAGTGGCCACATCAAAAGCTTGAAATTCATCGATAAAGTAAAGACTTATTCTTCTTGCACTTGTTCCTGTCCTGCTTCTCCTGCTCATGTCATTGACTGTATTGGCGCCTCTGCGAGGCAGCTGTGGAGTGAGGAGGGTAATGGTCTTATGTCTATGTTAGAGCGACATGGTATCATGTACCTGGTCTAGAATATTTAGACCAGGAAGACATGAAACAATAACACATTTTAAACTTTCGATATAGTCATCAATGCAGTTAAAGAATCAACAACAAAATATAAAAAAGGACAATTACTTTGGATCAGCCTGTTTCATAAGAAGCTAAAGTGACTTTCAACATATTATGTACAATATTTCGTGGAAACTGCATGATTATTTACATAAATATTCTTTTTTCTTTGAAAATCTTTATTTCTTCGCAAAATGTTTGCTTATATGAAGAATAGTTTTGAACAAAGTTTTACGAAGCTTGCAGGGAAAATGATAAAAAGTTAGAGAAACATTCTTCTGAACCAAAAATAAAAATAAAAATAAAAATACGCGTGTCATTTTCGTTGAGAAATGAACATTTTTAGAAAGCATTTTTTTTATTGCGCATGCACAAAAGTTTTTTTTTTTTTTTTTTTTTTTGTATTTCATACTTTGAAAGCTAGTTATATTGAGCAAGATGTCAAAATTTCATTTAAATATAGATAATTGTTTATACTAAACATATCACATATCTAGTTGGTTTAGTTACATTATTTAGAAGCTAGGAAATGACATACCCTTTTAAAAAGAAAATTGTAACACAGCGGCATCCCCAGGTAGAACATAACGTTATTTCATGTTGTTATAGCGTTGTTATAACATTGTTAAAACTAATTTTTCACTGTTCAGACTTACTTGCAACGTTATAACAAAGTTGGGATAAAAATGTTTGGACTTTTAAAACTGTTAAAAATCTAAAATCGATTTTTTTAATTTAATATATATATATATATATATATATATATATATATATATTGAATAGGGAAGAAAGTAAATTTAGCATGTATTTAGGTAAGCTTCCGAGTTAGAGCGGACGTAGGTTATGTCGCCTATAGTATAGACGTAACGAGTATCAAACTGTTCATTTTATATTTGGTGAACACTTGTATTTCATATGTGTTACCCTTAGTAAAAGAATGAAATTGTAACTAGCCAAAGTATTATATATGCTACCTATAGATTAAGAAATGTAAATTAACAGATTTATTTAAATGATTGAAATTAAAAAAAAAAAAATATTTATTCTAAAATATATACCACAAAGAGAGCAAATTTTAATGAGTACGGTACATTTTCTTACATACAAACCTTTTTCTTATAATTCATTACTAAATCTTATCAAAACTGAAAAATTTAAATAATTAATCCAAAACTATTTAAATATGTCTGTTTAGTAATTCATTAAAAAAAGTGCGTTTTTTCTTTTTCTTTTACTTTTTTCTATGGGTAATAGAAAAAAGCTTCGGCTTCGTAAAAAATGTCTTCATCCAATTTTCGATCTATTTACGTACTTTGAGAGGCCCGGAACACCAACTGACATTTTTCGTAAAATGTCTGTCTATGTCTGTGTGTAAAACAAATGTCTGTGGTGACTGTATCTCAGGAACTACTACACAGAATTTTATGAAAAAATTTATATAGTTTTGCTATGACATAATTTATTGCCTACCAATTCTTGCTGCAAATCACTCAAAATGTGGTGCTGTTATATTGCGATTTCTTCCGTTTAAAGGAAAGATATACTTCAGGTTCAGCTGCGCAGCCGAGCAAAACTGGATATTTGAAAATGATATTAGAAAACATTACGGCCATTTAATTTGGGATCATATCGATGACTATCTGGCATTGCTATGCTACGATTTTCTTGGTGATCAGGAATACAACATCGCAGATTCTATTGCATATAATTGTACAAAACCTGTAAGAAACATTATGAAACATCATGCTGATTTAATTTAGGCTCATATCTGTCGACAGGTGGCGTTACTAAATTGCTATTTATCCCTTAAATAGGAAGGTGTAATCACAACTTCTATGAAATAAACATTATCAAACTTGATATGTGATATATCCATTATGAAAACAAATGCTGACTTTATGCAAGTTGATATCGGCCGAGAGGTAGCTCTTCTATTACTAATCATCTGTTATTTTCCATTTGACAAGATCTCAGCGTCTGTTGATTAAAATTATATAAACTCCATATACAAAATATTCATTATGAGAAGCTATGATTAAACTTTTGTGCCTGTTCTACAGTAAGCGGCTGTGTTCTGTAGAATGACATGGAAGAATGTTTTGTGACGTTCACTCTTATTTTACATATTATTATTCTTTAGTTAATAGTACTCTAAAAAAATTCAATCGCATATTTTTCTAGTAATTTACATTTTTGTAGTATTTCTCTTCAAAGTATATGTTATATCTTTTAAAATTATGCATATACAATAATTGATGTTAAAAAAATAAGCAACATTTTACCCAAAAGTTTAAAATTACTTCAAAACTGACGTAATGTGATCGGATAAATAAAAATTTCATAAATAACCAGCACAAATTACATCAACTATTGAAATTTTAACCATAGTTTATTCGCTAATCTTGAGTATTAAATGAGAATATGTCATTCATATGTCTTAACTTTGTGTTAAATTAAAGTAATATTTACTAAAGTAACCCACGTTTCGGGACGCTTTTAAATGAAATTTCGTAATAGTTTATCTAATAAATATAAAGTTCTGAAACTTTCTATGCATTTTATAGTATGTGAAAATTTTTAATAGGATAGGATACGATAAATTCTTTAATTATATTAAAATTTTAAAACTGGTTTTGTAGAACACTATGATAAAATTTGTAAGTTTTATAATTTTGAGGCAGACTTACAGTTAAAAAGCATTAGATTACTATGTTTTGTATAATATTTTTTAAACATAAAAATATAAATAAATAAAGTTTAATTAAAATATAGTAAGGAAACAAAATTAGAGAAACATATTATAATTCAATTACACAATGTTATTGTAATACTGTTATGCAATATATCTCTAATTTAACAGATATAAAATATTCCGTCCAGTATTGAAGTTTAATTTTGAGTCTTGACACAAGATATAAATACGTTTTATCCACATTCTTATATTTAAAAATTATAATTTTAAGGATTCATAGAACAGGAAATATCAAATATATGGTTTGAGTTTCCAACGAACGTTTGCCTCAAGATAGCAAATGTTTATTGGAATTACAGAGTTTCATACAAATAAAGTATTGTGTTATTGCCTAAAATTATAATTAAAACGTTTTTCATATTAACCAAAAAAGTCAAGTTGACTGGAATGAATTCAAGTAAGTACTCACTTGGCTGGATAGAATGCAGTAGCGTCATTAAAAAAAAAAAAAAAAAAAAAAAAAAAGACCAAAACCGTAATAAACATGATGCTTAAAAAGATCTAATAAATATTGATGATGTTGGATACTATTTAAGAGATTGTAGCAAAACCCAAAGTAAACTTTTTTCTGCATAATACAGAAGGGTTATACTCAGAGCCTGAAAAAGTTAAGAGTCGGATCAAGGCCCAACATGCATTCGGGCACCCTACCCATGTTCTTACCATGCCAAAAACAAAAAAGTAAATATTTTTGCCGCATTAAAATTAATTAATGAGCATAAAAATCTGTATGGGAGGAACACTGTTTAGCATTTGGAAAAAGCATTTTTAACAGTTTTTAAACCACCTTTTTTTTTTAAAGCCTAAATTCTTCTTCTTCACTCATGAATGAATATTTATGAAAAAGTATCCTTTTTTAAAATTTTTCATTTTCGTTTTAGAAGTAAAATTTTCATGAAGTGTTATTTTCAGAAGCATTTTTATGTATTTTTCTTTAATTTTTTTTAAAACTGTAAACAAAGTTTTGGGCCTTCCAAGTCAAAGAACCTTAGGCCACTGTCCAATCGGCCAGCGTGTTAATCAGACCCTGGTTGTAATACTATTATCCAGTTATAAATACAATGTGTTATAATTTTATACTGAAAGATAATTTCTTTCATAAATAAGACATCACGGGAGTTATATGTAATATAATTTTAAAGAATTTTAAATTAAGAAATATGTGTCCGAATTACAAAAATGTTGGAAGCACACATTCCTTTTAATTATTGCTCAATATACGACATCAACATAATCTCAATCATTTCTAAAAATCTTATTTTTTACTGTTTTGGAGCAGAAGTACACCTAGAAATTCTTGTTATATCATTGCATTTCACATAAAGTAAACATATTTTTGAAAAATATATATACAACATCTTTAAAGTTCAAAAACCTTTGTGTGGGTATTGCGTATTTTATAATTGAATAAAGAAGATACCATCTTTCCTATGCATTTTGTTATTATTATTTATTTTGGTGTGTATCGCCTTTAATATTTTGTCTTTTTTATTACCATATATTATGAAATAGGG
This sequence comes from Salticus scenicus, assembly GCA_963930645.1. Classification (NCBI taxonomy): domain Eukaryota; kingdom Metazoa; phylum Arthropoda; class Arachnida; order Araneae; family Salticidae; genus Salticus; species Salticus scenicus. The sequence continues at coordinate 150,729,761 of OZ005659.1, forward strand.
ATGTAATGTTGGAAACAAGTATTTCTCATAATCACTTCCATTTGATTGTAGTATATCATGAATCAATGATTTTCCGATTTGCTGATAATAGCAGTCGATAAACTGAATGGCAGGTTTGAGGTATAATCGTCTTTATATCCACTATTTAACATCGAGAAGATGTGATATATGCAAGTGCACAATCATGTTATATCCGTAGGCGATTTATGGCTAAGCAATCCTATATGAAATCCGGACAGTATATTCCAGGAATATCTGATATGTTTGTGCTCATAGTAAGATACATTATTAAGTATGATCACCAATAGTTTAATACCGCTTAGAACTATTTATATACTTATTAGTAGATTAGATCTAATAATGCCGAAGATGATTAGACTAGAATGTCACATAAACGCGTTTGCAGTTCAATAAATTAGAATGTTTTCTTCCTTGTCACGCACTCTTCATAGTGAAAAGAGCTTGCAATATTTAGATGAAAAGAACAAATTTGATTATCTTTTGGAACTGTAATCTTCAGCTAGTTTTAAAAACATATATAAACCTTTTTTTTTCTCTTTTTAATATATATATAGTCTTTACCTAAAGCACTTTACAAGTAAAACATTAAGGTTTTTATTTATTTATTTATTTATTTTTTATTATATAACACTTTACAAGTAAAATATTAATGCCTTTATATATGCATATATATATATATATAAATAAATGAACAACTTTAATTCAAATCCTCGACAATAAATAGTTAAGAAGAGATAACAACAACAACAACAAAAAAAAGTTATAAAATGTTAAAAAAATCGGAAAACATTCCTAAAATTTTTTATTATTAAATATACTACTATATTAATAAATTAAAGAACATATATACATGTATACAGATATACATATAGTAGACGGAATAACTTATGCACTTTTGATTTTACACGTTTTGTAGATTACCTTCCAAAATGCATATGTTTTTTCATGAAATTTCAGGGATATAAAATTCATATATTGAAGCATATGTTTCGATGCATATTGCCGCGAGGGCAAAAAAAAAAACCTAATAAAGAAGCATCACAAAACTGGCGTTGTAAAAATTATTACTTACAAACTTTGAATAAACACCATAAAATGCAAAAAACTCGCAACAATTGTTTCGGGTCGAAAAAACACACGACCCTTCATCAGGCGAACAAAGTAAGCACGAGTGCTGCAGTCACTGCAGCACTCGTGCTTACTTTGTTCGCCTGATGAAGGGTCGTGTGTTTTTTCGACCCGAAACAATTGTTGCGAGTTTTTTGCATTTTATGGTGTTTATTCAAAGTTTGTAAGTAATAAAAAGAAAACCTGTAACAAATTAAAGAAAACATTAATGTTTGGTATATCTCTGTAAACAATAATGCTGAAATGCGTTGTAAGCTGTAGCATGCAATAATACCGTTAATTAGCTAAACTGATATGTAGGGGAATGAGATATCTTATAACTTGAAGCAAAAAACTGTATACACGTGGAAAGTCAGAAAGGGTGACTCTGACAGAAGTGCAACACTGTAATTAGCACCACCACGAAAATTGTAAATTATATTCATATGCGTGTTTTAATTTTCTTTTCTTTTATATACATATTAGAAAATATTGGATTTGTTAAAAAAAAAAAAAAAAAAATGGACATCGTGCTTTTTATGAATTTTCACATTTTGAGATTTGCACATTTTGCACGTTCATTTCTCTGCACTTTAAAAAAATTACTACAGAAAAACTACTGGTATTCATTTATCTTAAATCTTATGTAAAATACAGAGAAATTATTAAAGCCTATCAAACAATTCGACAGGTTTTAAAATAAAGAAAGAAATTAGTATTTTTAAAATTTAGCCCTTTTAAATAAATTTGTATATTTGGATTTGAACTATGAGTATTTAATATTATGCCGAGATAAAGTATAAAAATGATAATGTGAAACAGTGTAAGCAGTTGGATTTTTCTAGCTGGAAAAGGAGAATATGGAACAAAAATTCTTTCAATAAAACTATTCCTGGAGATTTTTCTGCCTTAACAGTGGGATAAAAATATTCCTACTGTCCAAAAAAAAAAAAAAAAAAAAAAAAAAAATCTTACTTAGAGTTTATGATTTATTTCTCTTAAAAATATAAGACAAGTTCGGTAACATATTATAATTTATATTTTATTATAGACAAGAAAGAAAAATCATGCGATCGCACAAATTACTAGCACTCTCACACTGTACGTACGCTATACTTCGTTTAACTTTCAATGTACTTTGCTTAGTGTGACCATACAAGGGACAGAGGGAATAACATAAAAACAGACAAATAGTTTAATGGAATTCACAACACACTTAAATATTGTTTAAAAGTGTTAAATACGCTTAATACAAGCGAAAATGCAATTTACATATGTAGATCTTAATGTATCTGAATAATTTTGTGTAACCCGGTAAATATGAATGAAAATAAATATAGAATTTCATGAATTTATGTGTATAAGTTCTTGATCTAGAGCTGACAAAAATGTTTGTTACATACACAGACAGATACCATATACCTAAAATTGTCAAAACGCATTAAAAACACTTGAATTTTTAAAACTGCTAAAAATCTAAATACGAATTTCTTTTTAAATTCAATAAATGTATGTATATAAATATATGTATTTATGAATACAGAAGAAAGTAAATTTAACATATTGTTAAGTAAGCTTCAGAGTTAGAGCGGTAAGGTTATGTCGCCAGACGTAATGTGCACCAAACTGTTCGTTTTATATTTGTTGAACACTTGTACCTCATATGCGTTACTATGTTATGTGTTAACCTTAGTGAAAGAATAGGATTGTAACCAGCCAAAGTCTTATTTATGCTCCCTACGGATTACGAAATTTAAGATAACACATTTAATTTACATGATTGAAAATTTACTAAAATATTTATTCTAAAATATGTACCATAAATAAAAGCAAATTTTAACGAGTACGGTACATTTTCTTACACACAAATCTTTTTCTTATAATTCATTACTAAATCTTATCAAAACTCAAAAATGTGGAATTAACTAATCCAAAACTGTTTAAATATCTATGTTTAGTAATTCATAGAAAAAAAAAGCTGCATTTTTTCATTTTTTCATTTTTCTATATAAACCAGAAGGAAGTTTTGATTTCATAAAAAATGTCCACTTCCAATTTTCACTAGACTTTGCGAAGCTTTGCGCTTGACTTCTTCGGTAGCACTTTGAGAGGTCCGGAACACCAATTGATAGTTTTCGTAAAATACCTGTCTGTGTGTGAAACAAAAAGTTTGTGGCGACTGTATCTCAGGAACTACTATACAGAATTTTATATAATTTTTTATATAGTTTCCCCATGACATAAATTATTGCCTATTAACTTTTGCTGCAAATCGCTCAAAATATGATGTTGCGATATTGCTGTTTCTTCTGTTTAAAGGAAAGATATATCTGAGGTTCTACTCTGCGCAAATGAACAAAACTGGATATTTGAGAAGGCTATTAGAAAACATTACGACCATTTATTTTGGGTTCATATCGATGAATATCTGTCGTTGCTATGCTACGATTTTCTTGGTGATCGGAAATACTATATCGCAGATTCTGTTGAATATAATTGTACAAAACCTGTAAGAAACATTATGAAACATCGTGCTGATTTAATTTAGGTTCATATCCGTCGACAGGTGGCGTTACGAAATAGCTATTTATCCCGTAAATAGGAAGGTTTAATCACAACTTCTATGAAATAAACATTATCAAAGTTGATATGTGGTATATACATTATGAAAACAAATGCTGACTTAATACAAGTGTATATCGGCCAATAGGTAGCTACTCTATTAATAATATTCTGTTATTTTCTATGTGACAAGATCTCAGTGTCTGCTGATTAAAATTATATAAACTCCATATGCAATATCTTCATTATTTTAAGCTATGATTAATCTTTTGTGCCTGTTCAACAGTAAGCGGCTGAGTTATGTAGAATGATATAGAAGAAAGTTTTGTGATGTCTACTCTTATTTTACATATTATTATTCTTTAATTAATAGTACTTTAAAAAATTTCAATCGCATACTATTCTAGTAATTTAAATTCTTGTAGTATTAGATAACTCTCTTTAAAGTATATCTTATACTTTTTAAAATTATGTATATACAATAATTGATGTTAAAAAAATAAGCAACATGTTATCCAAAAATTTAAAACACAAAACTGTCGTAATGTGATCAGATAAATTAAAATTTCAAAAATCATCAGCACAAATTACATCAACTATTGAAGACTTAACTATAGTTCAATCGCTAATCTTGAGTATTAAATGAGAATATGTCATTTATATGTCTTTACTTTGTGTTAAATTAAAGTAATATTTACTAAAGTAACTCACGTTTCGGGACGCTTTTAAATGAAATTTCGTAACAGTTTATCTAATAAATATTAAGTTCTGAAACTTTCTATGCATTTTATAGTATGTGAAAATTTTTAATAGGATAGGATACGATAAATTCTTTAATTATATTAAAATTTTAAAATTGGTTTTGTAGAACACTATGATAAAATCTGTAAGTTTTATTATTTTGAGACAGACTTAAAATTAAAAAGCATTAGATTACTATGTTTTGTGTAATATATTTTAGACATAAAAATATAAATAAATAAAGTTTATTTAAAATATAGAAAGGAAACAAAATTACAGAAATATATTATAATTCAATTACGCAATTTTATTGTAATACTGTTACGCAATATATCTCTAATTTAACAGATATAAAATACTCCGTCCAGTATTGAAATTTCATTTTGAGTCTTGACACAAGATATAAATACGTTTTATCCACATTCTTATATTTAAAAATTATGATTTTAAAGATTCATAGTACATGAAATATCAAATAAATGGTTTGAGTTTCCAACGAACGTTTGCCTCAAGATAACAAATGTTTCTTGGAATTACAGAGTTTCATATACATAAAGTATTGTACTGTTGTCTAAAATTATAATTAACGTTTTTCATATTAACCAAAAAAGTGAATTTGTGACTAGAATGAATTCAAGTAAATACTCATTTGGCTGGATAGAATGCAGTAGCGTCATAAAAAAAAAAAAAAAAAAAAAAAAAAAGACCAAACTTGTAATATGCAGGATGCTTAAAAATATTTAATAAATATTGATGATGTTGGATAATATTTAAGAGATAGTAGCACAAGTCAAAGTGAACTTTTATCTGCATAGTACAGAAGGGTATCAGAGCCTATACAAACTAAAAGTGGATTCAAGGTCCAACATGCATTCGGGCACACTACCCATGTTTTTACTGTGGCAACAGGAAAAAAGTAAATATTTCTGACGCATTAAAATTCATTTATGAGCATAAAAATCTGCATGAGAGGGACACTTTTAACAGGAAAAATAATTTTTCATAGTGTTTAAACCTTTTTGAAAAATTTAACAAAATAAAAGCCTAAATTATTCCTTTAAACACAAGAATACATATTTATGTAAAATGATACCTTATGTATGATTATGTAAAGTGATACATAATACAGAAGTGTTATACTCGGAGCCTGAAAAAATTAAGAGTGGGATCAAGGCCGAACCTGCATTCTGGCACCCTACCCATGTTATTACCATTCCAAAAACAAAAAAGTAAATATTTTTGTCGCATTAAAATTCATTTATGAGCATAAAAATCTGTATGGGAGGGACACTGTTTAGCATTAGGAAAAAGCATTTTTTACAATTTTTAAACCTACAAAAAAAAAAAAAAAAAAAAAAAAAAAAAAAGTCTAAATTCTTCCTTTTCACTCATGAGTGAATATGTATGTAAAAAGATTTTTGAAAATGATTTTTCATTTTCGTTTTAGGAGTAAAATTTTCATGAAGCGTTATTTTCAGGAGCATTTATATATATTTTTCTTTATTTTTTTTAAGCTGAAAACAAGGTTTTGGGCCTTCCAAGTCAAGGGACCCTAAGCCATGGTCCAATCGGCTCGTTTGTTGATCAGACCCTGGTTGTAATACAATTATCCTGTTATAAATACCATGTGTTATGATTTTATACTGAAAGATATTTTCTTTCGTAAATAAGGCATCATAGAAGTTATATGTAATATAATTTTAAAGAATTTTAAATTTAGAAATATGTGTCCGAATTACAAAAATATTGGAAGTACACATTCCTTTCAATTATTGCTCAATATACGCCGCCAACATAATCTCAATCATTTCTAAACATCTAATTTTGTACTGTTTTGGTGCAGTAGTACATCTAGAACTTCTTGTTATATCATTGCATTTCACATAAAGTAACCATTTAATATATATATATATATATATATATATATGTACAACATCGTTAAAGTTCAAAAACCTTTGTGTGGGTATTCCGTATTTTGTAATTGAATAAAGAAGATACCATCTTTCCTATGCATTTTGTTATTATTATTTATTTTGGTGTGTATCGCCTTTAATATTTTGTCTTTTTTATGACCATATATTATGAAATAGGGATGTAATGTTGGAAACAAGTATTTCTCACAATCATATCCATTTGGTTGTAGTATATCATGAATCAATGATTTTCCGATTTGCTGATAATAGCAGTCTATAAACTGAATGGCAGGTTTGAGGTATAATCGTCTTTATATCCACTAATTAACATCGAGAAGATGTGATATATGCAAGTTCACAATCATGTTATAGCCGTAGGCGATTTACGGTAAAGCATTCCTATATGAAATCTGGACAATATATTCTAGGAGTATCTGATATGTTTGCGCTCATAGTAAGGTACATTATAAAGTATGATTAGCTATAGTACAATACCGCTTAGAACTATTTATATACTTATTGGTCGATTAGATCTAATAATCCTGCAGATGATTAGATTAGAATGTCACATAAACGCGTTTGCAGTTGAATAAATTAGAATGTTTTCTTCTGTGTCACGCATTCTTTATAGTGAAAATGCTTGCAATTTTTAGATGAAAAGAACAAATTTGATTATCTTTTGAAACTATAGTCTTCAGTTAGTTTTAAAAGTATAAATAAATCTTTATATATATATATATATAGTTTTTAGCTTAAACACTGTACAAGTAAAACATTAAAGCTTTACTTTTTTTCCCCATAAATTACAAATAAATGAAAAATTTTAATTTAAAATCTCGACAGTTAATATTTAAGAAGTGATTATTAAAAAAAAAAAAAAAAAAAAAAAAATTATAAAATGTTAAAAATAATCGAAAAAAATTCTTAAAAATTAATTTTGATTAAAAAATATACTACTATTAGTAAATTAGAGAACATGTATATATGTATACAGGTATACATATAGTAGACGAAATAACTTATGCACTTTTGATTTTTCACGTTTTATCTATTACCTTAAAAAATGCATGATGTTTTTTCATGAAATTTCAGGAATATAAAAATCATGTTATGAATCATAAGTTTCGATGCACGTTGTCGCCAGGGTAAAAAGAAAACCTGTAACAAATTAAAGAAAACATTAATGTTTGGGACAACTCTGTAAAAAATACTGCTAAAATGCGTTATAAGTTGCAGCATACAATAATACTATTATATGAAATCACATCCCATATACAGATATTCAGAAACACGTGTCATCGTAGAGAACTACAAATTTGATAAAAAGTACACTTTAAAACACGTATAAAAAGATAAATTTAATTTAAATAATAAAAAATTACAATAATTTCATCTTGTGAAAGCTCAATAATACTTTTAATTAACTAAACGGATTTGTAGAGGGATGAGATCTATATATATATAAATGAATGTTTGTCTCTATGTCCTTTATAAAATCGTAAACGGCTTGGCCGATTTCGATCATTCTTTTTTTGTTTTTTTTCTTATAGGTCAGGGATGGTTTAGGAAAAAAAAATTGAAAAAATAAAAAATTTGAAAGAAGATATTAAATAAAAACTCCATTTTAACTTTAAAATGAAAAAAAAGAAAAATAGATTTGATGCCAAAATAAATAAAATTCACGTTTATTTATTTTTCTCCGGAAATAAAATATTTTTTATTTCAACTAAAATTATTTCAATCTTTAATTTTTCTTTATTTTAATTTTTTATTTCAAATAAAATATTTTTTAGACAACCGCGTGATAAATAATAAAAATTAGAAAAAAAATTAATATACATACTATGAAAATATTCGCGTGTAAATAAATATTTTCATAGAGATACTTGGTATTAGCTTAAATTTTTTATTTAATTGAGTAGTACGTACATTTCTTTTCTCCAGTAAAACAAAATTCTTCGTTTTAATTGATACTTTATATGTAACTTATAAAGGTTCTTTTATGTTTTCACCTTGATTGTAAATAGTAATAATTTCGAATTTATTAGAATTTTTTATTTTTTTATTTTGTATATATCATAAAAGTTTTTTTTTTTTTTTTTTTTTTTTGTATGGAACAGCTTTAGTTAATTTGGCACCGAAGTACCTCGGATGTTTCTCGCCAAGGTAATTTGAAAATCGGAATCTTCTTCTGTCTTATTTCATGTGATGATCTTCAGCAAAGTGTTGTGCATGAGTCTACGAAGGTTTCTGAGTTGGTAAGACCAATCTTTATTCAGACGCCTTTTTCGCGAAGTTTACGTACAATTATGCCTCTAAAGCGACAAGCAATTGGCCGATCTACACCTCAAGCACGGAAGAAAAGAGCATTACGAGCCTCAGAATTACACGAGCAACGAGCATTAAGGCTGGAAAATCTTAGAGTGCATGACGCTGAGACCCGTTCGTCTGAATCATCTGAACAACGAGAAGTGAGGTCAGAAAATGATCGAATACGTATTACTCAGGCACGTTCGTCTGAGACAAACAACGGGAAAGAAGGCTGCAAAATGTTCGAGTAAGCACCGCTCGATCAAGACGAACACTGCACGCTGATTTAAATCTTGGTGCATTTCATTATCTATATATATATAAATGAATGTTTGTCTGTATGTCCTTTATAAAATCGTAAACGGCTTGGCCGATTTCGATCATTCTTTTTTTGTTTTTTTCCTTATAGGTCAGGGATGGTTTAGGGAAAAAAAAAATTGAAAAAATTCGCCCCCCAAGGGGGGGGGGGGGCAAAACGTGAATTCAAAAAGTCCTTCATATCTCAAACAAAAAAAAAAAACAGATATCCGTAAAATTTTTGCTTTAAAATATAGCTAATATAAATGTCTAAAAACCAATTTCTGGAATTTTCGAAATTCGGTCCACAAGGGGGGGGGGGGGCAAAACAGGATTTCACATGCGTAAAACGCGATTTTGCATAATCCTATATATTATCTAAAAAAAAAAAAAAAAAAAAAAAACAGATATACGTGAAATTTTTGCTATAAAATACAGCTAATACAAATATCTAAAAACCAATTTCTGGAATTTTAAAAATTCAGCCCCCAGGTGGGGCAGCAGGGGCAAAAACAATTAGAAATACAGTTAGGCCTTTCAAAATTGGTACAGATAGGTTTCAATAGCCTGCAAGTCGAATGGGGATATTTTCGAAAGTGTAAAGTTATTAGGAGGGGGGAGAAGGGGGAGGGGATGGGGGGGGGGGGCAAAAAAATAAAAATAGAGTTAAATCGTTCAAATTTGGTATATGAAGGTTTTCGATACTTACAAATCGATTGCGGATATTTTCGAATTTGTAAAATTATTAGGAGGTGCGGGAAGGGGGGGGGGCTATGGGCAAAAACAAATAGAAATACAGTTAGGGTATTCAAAATTGGTACAGATAGGTTTTAAAGGCCTGCAAGTCGAATGGGGATATTTCCGAAAGTGTAAAGTTATTAGGAGGGGCGAGAAGGGGGGAGGGGATGGGGGGGCGAAAAAATAAAAATAGAGTTAGATCGTTCAAAATTGGTACACAAATGGTTTTCGATACTTAAAATCGAATGCGGATATTTTTGAATTTGCAAAATTATTAGAAGGGGTGGTAAGGGGGGCTATGGGCAAAAACAAATAGAAATGCAGTTAGGCCGTTCAAAATTGGTATAGATTGGTTTTTGAGGCCTGCAAATCGAATGGGGATATTTTCGAAAGTGTAACGTTATTAGGAGGGACGGGAGGGGGGCGGAGGGGCAAAAAAAAATAGAGTTTGATCATTCAAAATTGGTACATAGAGGTTTTTGATATTTACAAATCAATTGCGGATATTTTCGAATTTGTAAAATTATTAGGATAGACGGGAGGGGGGGGCGAAGGTGGAAAATAACAGAAATAAGAGTTAGAGCATTTTGGGAACTTTTTCCGAAGGCAGTGAGAACCCGGTGCGACATTTTTCCTAATCAGATTTTGTTTCGCTTTTTTTTTTTTTCATATGATAAAAATTAATGCAATTTTGAGAATTCAGTAATTATAGTGATTCATTTTAAAATAGGGTCCAGCGAAGCGGGCGAAGCCTGCTAGTATCTTATAAAATGAAGCAACACACTCCATACACTTGGGAAGTCAGAAAGAGTGACTCTGACAAAATTGCAGCCCTGTACTTAGTACTACCTCCAAAATTGTAAATTATATCCATATGCGTGTTTTAATTTTCTTTTCATCTATATACATATAAAAAAAAATATTGGATTCGTTAAAAGAAAATAAATAAATAAATAAAGACATCTTGCTTTTTATGAATTTGCACATTTTTGAGATGCCCTAAACCAGATTTGATCATTTTTTAGAAAATGTCCATCTCATCTGCACTGTAAAAGAAAACTAATCAAAAATTAAAAAATCGGGCTTCAAGGTGCATCAGGAAAGGTTATTACAAACCTCCATGCAAATGTGTGTAGCTATGCGATCAGCCTTTTTCCTAAACAGCTTCGGATATATATACACTCTGACACACACACACACAATATTCTTTTATTATATATATTATTATATGTATAGATACCGACTTAGTTTGCAAACCTTCTTCGTCAGTTTCAAATACAGGGCAAAAGAATATTGTATGAGTGCTATACCTGATTATTTTAATTCCATTTTCTGCATATAATTGTCTGAAAATCTGAAAAAAAGTATTTCTCTTAATTTAGTAAATTTTTTATGTGAATATTTTTTTCTCAGTAATAATATTACAATTAATGTATTTTTTTCTTTTCCTTTCATATTATTATTATTATTATTATTTTGCTGTTGTTGTTGTTGCGGTTGAAAGCAAGCTGAAATTAAATATATTTATGATATCTGAAATATATATTTTTCTAGATATTTTATTGGTGTTTTGTATGGTATTACACTATTAATTGAATATCTTAGAGTACGTTTCAGAATAAATACCTTCTGCTATCGAATGCATTGATTGCTTTTGAAGTTGTCATACGATATTAATTTTTATATTGGAGCGAAAATATTTTATTTTATATTAGCTCTGACTTTAATACGCAGGTGCTTGCTTCAGAAAAATATATTTTACAACGTAACATAAGGCTTAAGAAGAAAGAAATGGGCGGATTAAATAAAGAAACAGAAAATATATCGGAAGTAAAGTTATTCATGAAAATCAAAATATCAAATATTCTCTTTATTTATGAAAAGGAAAGCTTAAAATTCTCCTTTTTCAAAGAATAATTTAAGGTTATATTTATAAATTTTCGATTGTATATGCTTTATTTTTAATTTTTAAATTTGGAAATATTTTAAAATTTATGGAGGCATTGTCTGCTTTGGTCTCGTTATATTTAAATGAACTGAACGAAATAATTATGATTTTTATGTCACTTAATAAATAAATAAAAACACTTAAATAGCTTGGAACTTTCTTTCGAGGAATTACATACAATTTTGGACTTCAAAATTTCTGTAACCTATCTCTCGCTGCCTTTTTTTTTTTTTTTTTTCCCAGACGTTTTCGATAGTTGGTGTTGCAGAAAGTTTTTTTTTTTTTTTTTTTTTTTTTTTTTTTTTTTTTTTTTAAATATCATGTTGTACCACTTATTTATAAAATGAATATTTTTAAAATAAAGTAGTTAATAATTAAATAAATAATAATTATCAAATAGATTCTTCCTTTAATATGGTCGTTGACCAATTTGATACCCTATCCTGTTTCCACTTAAAAATTTCAAATTTATATGAAAAAAGTATCAACAATTCGATATGCTTAAAACGTTATATGTACATAGCTGACATCAAATTCACCATCATGTTAATTTTTAAACTTTACCCGCCATTTTATTTCAAAATGGCGACCACTTGTTAAGAATAAATAAATAAACATTCAACCTACTTTTTCGATTGAGCTGGAAAGACTTGTTGTGCATTGTGGTTATTAAAAAGTATTAAATCTGGATTTTCAACCCAGTAGAATAATACAATTCGACTCATTATTTATTATACTACGAAATATATATATTTGAATTATTTATGCGTATTTTTTAAAGATATGTGCAATAAAATATATGCATATCACTTCATCATATTAATTAATGAAGATCTAGTGTGGCAGTTCTTTAGTGTATTATTGGTATGTAGAGGTCAGAAAATATACTAGGACCTTAAAAAGTGTAAAAATGTATTTACTACGCTCTATAGTCCGCAGCAAAAGTATACGAGCACTACCAGTAATCCTAGACTAAAAAGGTACACTTAATACTGCTTTGTTAAATAAATCCTTGTTGTGTCATGTTTTTAGTCAGTCTAAAAGCATGGGTCGAAGGATTTATTTAACAAAATAGTTTTAAGTAAATTTTTTTGATATCGGAATTATTGGTTAATGTTCGGACACTTTTGCTGTCGACTGTACTTAACTGACACTCTAAAAGGAATTTATGTACAGGCGACGCTTCATATCTATGGACTGCAATTCAGCTGAAATGTTTATAGAATAGAAGTCCCATTTCTGTAATTTCAGAAAAAAAAAAAAAAAAAAAGAAAGAAATCGGATATTCCGTTTTGATTGCGTTTGTTAGTTCTCCTCGAGAATATTCGAACAGGCGTATATTGGTCACCACATTTTGTACCAAATAGTATTTTCTGGCACTTTAAATTTCACTCGTAAATTACGCTGTACCCTGAACTTCTCATTACGACTTAGCGCAAAAAAATTTAGATTTTCATTTCATTTTAAATCACAATATCACATTTCAAAATCAAATTATGAAATTTTTTTTTTGAAAACTGGAAGATAATGTTAAAATTTTTTAAAATAAATAACCATTAAAATAAATAATTACATATGAAATAAATGAGAAAGTTGGAAGCTATACTATTCTCAATTGATTGGTGTAAATGTTTATTTTATTAGCAATTTGAATCAAAATTTGTAAAGTATATTTTTTCTCATTTATCTTTTATTTTTGTGTAGTTGGAAAGTCATTTGAGATTTTTTGTTTTAACATTCAAGATTTAAAACGTCATATTTCGTAAATGTATTGTACTAACCAAAATACTAGCAAAAATTAAAACACATATAGTTCATATTCAAAGACAGCTGATATCGGAGTTATTCGAATTACATTATGTTGAAAAAAAAAAAAGAGAAATAATTCAGCCACAGCTACGAAACTTCGTAGTAGTAAAAGTTTTAAGTAGACAAATAAATGAGCAAAAATTGGGACGAAAATTATAAGAAAGTTTTATTGAGAATACAAAGAATGCACAAATTAGTAGATGTTAAAGCCACCCCTGTCAGCTATGTAAGCCGATTTTTGGTCGGATATGGAATCAGATGTTCCTTTCCGATGTTCCTCTGCGATAGACTGAACCACAACTGCAGCAACTGGTCAATTACCTGTGACATATTTGCATACGACTTAATTTGTATGTCCAATATGTCCCAAACATGTTTCACAGGCGATAGGGCTAGAAGCATGAAAGGCAGTAGAAGCCATTAACAGGTCACGGAGATTGTTAGAAAACTCGTGCTGTATGCGACCGAGTGTGGTCCTGTTGGAAAAAAGGACCTGGGCGACCTGCTAGATAGGTTATGAGATCGGATGCAAAATGTCGTTCGACTCACCTGCGTAGAGTGAGAGAACCTCACAGAACGACTGATGTTAAACTGCTCTCTCAGCTGACCGATTCCCAGTCTACCACACCATCTTTTCTGGATACATGCCACTTGGTAAAAAATTGTACATTTGACCACTCTCCTCTTTGTCCTCAGACACTTATGTGGCAGACAACAGCATTCAAAGAAAACCAAGAACATGAAGGTCAAATTTTTTCTGTACGGCACCATGCAAGGCGGCAATGTTTATGGGGGAGTATCAGCGTCTTAATGGATGTCAAGATCTGAACGCGGAGTCAGTTAGTCTTCAGCTAATGGCATCCTTCGATATCACGGGATTCTTGTGAACTAGAAGATGTATCGATGATAGCATAACGGTTAGTGTGAACAGGACAGCTCTTTTAAATAAGCGATCATCTCGAGCATCGGTGATGCCCGGGAACATCATTGATTACTACTATACATTTGACCACTCTCCTCTTCGTCCTCAGACACTTATGTTTCAGACATCAGCATTAAGAGAAAACAAAGTACATAAAGATCAATTTTTTTTCTGTTTTTCACAGTCCAGCTCGAGCGAAAATGGCACCATGCAAAACGGCAATGTTTATGGGGGATATCAGCGTCTTAATGGGCGTCAAGATCTGAACGCGGAGTCAGTTAGTCTTCTGCTAATGGCATTCTTGGATATCACGGGATTCTTGTGAGATGTATCAATGATAGCATAACGGTTAGTGTGAACAGGACAGCTCTTTTAAATAAGCGATCATCTCGCGCTTCGGTGATGCCCGGGAACATCATTGATTACTACTGTTGCTGACATGCATTTGCTGAGCTACTGGTTCCAACGACAGGAAAAGATGATTGTTTTGGTTAGTATAATATTTGCCTGTATGAGAAATCTGCTTCCTTTAGTCTTATAATCCGACAACTCTCAATGTCTTACTACTGTGTCTGAACGCCGACGAGTAGATTTTGAAAGCATCTTTCATAACCATATCGTATATCCAAGCAGTCAGCTCGGTTGTAAATGTTTGTAACGTGCCGCACATGCTCTTTTATTTTCTATCAATTGCGTACTTCAGATTCGAATTGTATCGTTCCACAACGCTGATCGGAATTGCAAGTTGATCATACAATGAACTCGTCGAACCACAATGCATGCCGCTGTAGTGTTGAAATCCATCACCGACAAATGATTTGTTTGAATCAATTCATCTTGTTGTTGCTTGGAGTGTTGTGCCGCTAAACAAAAATTTACAAGTCTTGAAAATTTAACACACTTTTATTATATTTGTTAAAAGGACTCACATCATTGATCAATACAGGTTCGTATTTAAAAATATTGTTCAGGAATCAAACTCCAGATAAATTCCGAGGAACAAGGGAGAGAGAGAGGGCAGCGAAAAACTTACGTCTACTCTAAACCGTGAAAAAGCAAAAACTGAGGGTCTGCTCTTTTCGATCGCACGGGAGAACCATCTGGAAGGGAAGCCACATGACTGCATTATCATTATTTTCGCCAAAATGAAAGCCAACTTCAGTTCTTTGTTTTAGATATTATACTAATGTTAATTTTTGAATTTGTAATGACGGTTTATAATTGTATTAACCTTTTAATCGCCAATTTTTATGCCAAGCGACCTTTCGACTAGAGAAAATGACCGTTATGAACTGAAATCATTAATATTGGGTAATTTAAAATAAATTATATCCGGTGTTGCAATAATATAAATTCTGACAATGAGTTTTCTTTTTTTTATGACTATTTGAGAACACTTTTTTTTATAATTACGTTTAATGTCAGAATTTCCGTTAGATATTATTTCTTTTATTTTCTTTTTATCCCATAAAATAAAGTACTTTTCTATTTAAAAAGATAAACACTTATTTATGATTTAGATATAAAAGATATACAATTTAGATTTCTGAATGATGTGTGTTATTGTTTTATGTTAATAAATAGTGTAGGTCGTATGTATAATTAAAATTGTGTAATTTTAACGACATTTAAAAATAATTCTTTTTTTTTTAAATGCTTAAGAACAAATTACGTAAATATAATATTTCACTTAAAATTTAATTATTTTTTTTATTAGAATAATGCATTCATTTATCATTAGATTTTATTTTATTTAAAAATTCAATTAAAATTTAACCAAATATATGTGAACACCTTCACATATTTCTCCCGGCGACCCAGAAAAATAAAAAAATCTCTCTCACTCCCTAGTATGTCACATAATCACAATGAAAAACAAATAATACAAGAAACCTGCATAAGTCCAAAAAAAAATGTATGTCAATGCAATATTCAATTGTAAATATACGTATGCACATTATAAATTTGTTTCATCATGAAACATATTGGCAAATGACGAATTTGCATCATTCTAAATATCATTGTGGGCACCACATTTGAAGAGTTCTGTTTTCTTTTAGAGTCTGGATCCAGATTTAATCGTCAAGAAAGCTTTCAAAATAATACTGTTCATTTTTATTTTTTTTTTTATAAAAAATTTTCTTTTCAATGTTCTTATATGTGTATAGAAATATGATGTTATACTTTAAAGTTATTTCATATTACACTGTAAACAATACTGAATGTGCATATAATACTGCAACATATCAAATAACATCAATGTTAAACATAGAAAAAAAAACAACACATGAGTACAAGTAAATTAAAAAAATGAATATAAAATGAGAGGAAAAAAAAATATATATAAATGTATATACAAATAATAGAAAATATCACAAAAGTGAGAAAAAAATTTGTTCGTGCAATTCCACACAGGAGAGATTCAAAAACGACGCCCATTGGACAGTCAAAAAAAAATATCTCCCCTTAATCTTGTATGTAGCAACAAGTATATCGACTTTGGCTTATGGCCATTGTCCTAGCGGGATAGGGCTTGTAGAAAGACCTGACCTGTTAGGGACAGGCCTCCGTCCCCCATCAAAGTCAAAGACTTCTGTAGGGACACCTCGCAAAACTGGGTATATATATATCAATTGAATTGTATTAAACAATTTTCAAAAGAAGTGTGGGGGGGGGGGGGTCTCATCACAATGAAATGCTACTCTCCCGGGTAAATTTTGAACGAGTTAGCATTATCATAGAGGGTAAAATTAAAAAATGAAAAAAATATATTTAATTAAAATTCTTAGTACTAACAAAATTTAGTGTGATGAGATAAAGACCACCAAAACAACTCACCAAACCCAATGAAGCATTTAAAAATAATATAGCATAATAACAATAATAATAAGGTAATTACCACATATTCGAATTTTGAGATTTTAACTTTAAGTCATTGCACTATTGAAAAGTTTTGTGTATAGTATGTCAATAAACAGTATTGTAATTATCTTTTAAACTTATGATATATTAATATTTATCAAAATGTAAATATTGTTAAACATTTTTTTTTTTTTTTTTTTTTTTTTTTTTAACTGAATTATAATAAATTTTATTAAATTTGTTGTTAAGAAAACTGTAATAATAAGAACTAGAAAAGAGAAAAAAAAATTATGTAATATTTCACATAGTGTTGTGTCATCCATTGTAATTAAAAAAAAGAAAGAGAAAAAAAGCAGAGTATATTGGTCCAGCCAATTGCCTGCCTACAATGTATGACAGAACAAAAATAAACATAAAAAGAAACTTATGCATCAAGGTCTTTTCATATAATGCACAAGCCCTTGCAAAACATTACATAATATGATATTAAAATTTAATTCCTGTTTCTTAAATTATAATTGTGGCTTTGTCTTGAATTATAATTAACATTTCTATTATGACTTGCTTCATCAAGTAAGTGGCTGTATCTAGGTGGTGCAAGAATAAGTCTGTCAATATGGACTCTAAATGACAATCTATCAGGCGCTTGTAGTCTTTTAATTGTAAATGAAACCGGTGAGTGTTTTTGTAGAATAATAAAAGGTCCTGTGTATTTTGGTTTAAACTTATCGACGGATTTTAAATAAACAATGTCATGTACCGCAACAGGTCTTAATTTAGCATGTCTGTGAAAGTGTTGATATCTCTTATTTTGATTATCTTTTATGTTAGAGTAAGCTTTAAGGTAAATTTTATTTAAATCTTCTAATAATTTATGTGTATCAACATTTTTGTCGAGAAAAGGTTGATTCATCTGTTGCTCAAAAGTGTCAAAAATTAATGAAATTTCTCTTCCAAAATGTAATAAGTTAGGTGAGTACAAAGTAGATGAATGTTTAGAGCCATTATACAATGATTTATGTATAAACAAAGAGTTTTCAAATGTATGGCCTTCAGACATTAAAATGTTTACTGAATATTTAATGGATTTATTGACCCTTTCGGACAAAGCGTTTGATTGTGGATGTGCTACAGAAGAATGTGTAATTTTTATACCAAGAGTATCATTAAAAGTGTTGTAAACATTGGATGTAAATTGAGGACCAAGATCCGAGAGGATAACTGAAGGTCTACCAAAGGTGGTAATATAACTAAACAAACATTTAACTATTTTTTCTGCTGATGTATCCTTTAATGGATAAAGTTCCATATGGCGCGAGAAAATGTCCAACACTGTGAGTACTGAGTGACCATTATTAAATGGTCCTACTAAATCAACACTGATGGTATGTCCAGGATGTGTGGGTGTGTATGTAGGTTGCAATGGAGCTGGAAGAGTGTTATGATGTTTAGCCTGTAGGCATCGTGTACATGAAGCGACAAAGTTTAATGTATCTGTGTAGATTCCTTTCCAAAAGTATTTGTTTGATAGGAAATTATATGTTTTATTTAATCCAAAATGAGATAAATGTGAAATTGTTAATGTCTTAGCTTTTAGTGAATTAGGAACAATAATAAGATATGAGAATGTTGAGCTATTGGGACATTGCTTTTTATACATCAGTACCTTTGTGTCTGGATGAATAAAATAGTTTGGGTACTTTCTTGAAAAACCTTTCTTTAGAATTTCTGTATAAATTTTTGACAATACAGGATCCTTTATTTGTTCATTTACAAAAGTATTATAAGAGATTTCTAAAAGTGGGTCTTTATTGTTCGAATCTCCAGAAATTAATCAATTAGTGTATTGTTGTTTGATTTTGTTACAATTGTTATCATTAAAATGATTAACAACATTACTATTATCATGTACTACAGGTAGAGGTTGTTTTTCAAAAATTAATTCAGGATTAGAGTTCAAATCTTGTTGATTGTGAGTGAAGTCACATCTCGAAAAATAGTCTGCTAAAATATTTGATGAACCAGGGATGTGTTCAAAATCAAACGAATATTCTGAAATTTCCATTAACCATTTTGTGGTAAGGTCTGTAGGATTAGTTGTTTTTTTGTATCTTTTTAATGGAGCACTGTCAGATAAAATTGTGAATTTTCTGTTGTATAAATAGTATTTAAATGCAATTATTGATTTGTAGATAGCCATTAATTCCAGTTTTAGTGCAGGGTAGCGTTTTTCAGATGGCTTCAATGATTTAGAAAAGAAGGCTATTGGAAGTAATTTATTATCATGTTTCTGCATTAGTACCCCAGCAATGGAAATATTTGAAGCGTCTGTATTAAGGTAGAAATCTCTATCCCAATCCGGTAGTCTGACCACTGGTGATTCAAAGAAAATTTTTTGAATTTTGTGAAAAATCTGTTGATGTTCAGTAGTCCAATGAAATTTTGATTTTGGTTTAGTCAGATCAATTAAAGGTTGTATTAGTTTAGAAAAGTTGGGTACAAGGGATTTATAAAATGTTACAACACCAATAATTTTTTTTAATTGCCTTTTAGTTGACGGTGTAGGAAAAGAATTAATTTTGACAATATTTGATTGTATTGGGGAAATACAATGATTTTGAATATGAAATCCAAGATAATTTACATCAGTTTTGTGAAAAGTGCACTTGTTAGGTGCAAGGGTTAAGTTGTACTTTATCAAAATTTCTAAAATTCTACTTAATTTAGTGCATGTTTCCTCAAAGCTATTCGAGCCAAAAATGAGGTCATCTTGATAGGCATGTATTCCCTCTAAATCAATTTCATCAATAATTATGTCTATTAAAGCTTGATATTGAGAAGCAGCATTTTTCAATCCAAAGCATAGTCTTTTGTATTTAAAACTACCAAACATAGAAGTAAATGTTAATTTATCTTGTAAATCTTCAGGAAGTGCAATCTGGTGGTAAGCCTGTTGAAAATCTAAACATGTGAAGTACTTGTAGGCTGATAAGTCAGCAATAATTGTTTGTATTTTGGGTAAAGGGTATGAAGATCCTTGAATTATTGAATTAAGCATTCTAAGGTCCATTGCAATTCTATATTTTTGTTTACCTTCTGCGTCAAGTTTTTTTTTAACTAAAAGAATGGGGCAAGCCCATTCTGAACAATTTCTTTCAATAATTCCAGCTTCTACAAGTTGATTTATTTGACTTTTAGCTTCTTGTTGTAATGATTGTGGTATTGGAAAAGGTAATGTTTTAATTGGGAATTCAGTGATGAATTTTAAATTTGGTATAACTTTGTCTGTATGCCCTAAAGTTTTCATAGATTTAGAAAAGGCTGCAAAATTTGTTAACAAAATATTCTTTAATTTCTTTTCTTGGTCTCCTTGGAGATGTTTGACATCAAAATCCAAAGGAGAGAGTTCCTTTCTTCTTAAATTTAATATTTCATCAGAAGCTTGAATGTAATTCAAAATTTGTGTAGTTGAATCAGTAACAATTTTATTGTTGTTATCAATTTCTGTTTCCTGTGGAATAATTTCATCAATTTCTGTTAGGGTGCCCATTTTTGTACCTTTATTTATGTGAATACTTTCTTTAGTTAGATTTTTAACATAAATTTGAAATTGGCCTCTATTACAATTATTATCATTATCCAGCATTTTTGAAGTACTACTATTTATTACTGAATCTAGACACAATATATTTGCATTATTTTCTGTATTTTCAAACAAATAGTCCCTGTCAGACAAAAAAATTGTATTCACATCTATAAATGTTTCCTCTTCAGGTTCTAAAAATATTTTCTGAGAAGCCCTAACTGTCATTTGTTTACATTTTTGGGAAAGATTTTGATTTTTTTTCTGAGTTTCAGTATTTTTCGCAACACTACAATTGTTTAAGTTTTCATCTTCTACAAGTGTATTTGCAATGGGAATGCTTATATCTTTAAGTTTGATATTGTTTTTAAACAAGTCTATTATTACATTATTTTGTTGAATAAAGTCCCATCCAAGTATGGCCTGAAACGTTGATTCATTAGGGATGTCAACTATAAAAAACTTCTGTGAGAAAAATGTGTTATTTATTTTGAAAGAAGTTTGAATACATGAAGAGAATTGTACGTTCGAATTTACAGTCTTAATCGTTACTGGTGAAGACAAGTGTTTATAAGTTAATTTCTCTTTTAAAGATTTAAAAGTGCTTTCAGAAAGCAATGATATCGAACTCCCTGTATCGATTAAACCGGTGATAGCATTTTTAGCTAAGTTAATTTCAATTAAGGGTAGTGTAGGTGAAATTTTATTTACATTAAAAATATATTCATTTTGAATTTCTGTAGTTTGTGTGTATTTGTTATCAGAAATATTTATTTTATTCACAGTTTGTGAGGCAATGGAATTTACTTTTCTTGTACTAGATAGTTTCATAGTGTCACTTAGATTTGAGAAATCAAAATTAGGATTAGGTGCTGATGTTGTCTGGTGTAGTTGAGATGCAAGGCCATCAGCTATTCTACATCTCGATTGTAGTTTAAATGCCTATTGTCATTTCTCTTGAAAAATCTTCCTCTCGAAAAATTATTGTTTTGGGTTTGGCTTCTTTGCCATTTATAACATTTATTAGCTACATGGCCTTTACGGTTGCAAAGCTGACAAACACTATGAAAACCCTGTTGTTGTGATCCCCTAGCCTTATGTGTTTTAAAATTTTTTTTATAATCATTGTGTCGACTTCGTGCAACATGAGCATTTTGTGAATCTGATAAACTGTTTACTTCCTCTTTTTTTTTCTTTTTGTCCAAACGACAAAGCATCTACTTTTTCCGTTAGTTCAATTAATTTTTCCGATAAAGTGTTGACAAATACACTATCATTTTGTTTGAGGAGAATACTTTCATTCATGTTAATCTCTTGTAATTTTTGAGCGCGATTTACAGCTAATTTATAATCCGAAATTCCTTCTTCCATTATTTTTATACGTATGTTAGATGGAATGGAGGAGATAAACCTTGTAAATTTAATATTATCAAGTGCGCTAGTGTCCGTGATCTTTTCGTAAATAGAGAATGTTCAATCTGTGTGCGAAATTTTTTATGGATTCTTGAGGGAGCAAATTCAGGTTGTTAAATTCTACAAGTGCTTGAGTGGAACTCATGGGAGTAAAAAAGGTTTTAAATTCTTCCTTAAGGAAGTCTAAATCATTTGATTTATACAACTGGGGGGATTGTGTTAAATATTTTAATGCCGCCCCAGACAATTTTCCTTTCATGACTGCCACTGCTTCTTCAGCTGACAGCCTATTTATTCTAGCATATGTAGACACCTGATCGAAAAAAAAATCAACTAAAGATGGTTCCCCATCAAAATTCATTAACTGAATATTGACTGTTTTGGCTTTCGCCATAATTAATTTTGCCTAACCAAATTAAAATATTGTAAATAAACTATCTAATAAATATTTTATGTGACACAAAACAAAAATTGTTAATACCAAGCATTCTTGTTTTTTTTTTTTTTTTTTTTTTTTTATTACTATTTATTTATTTTATTAATTAATTATTTTGGCATATTATTTTATTGTATAGTATGCCACTTTCGTAAACAAGAATACTTAGTTCTATATGCTCATGTATTATTATCCAAAAAGAAAAAAATAGATGAGCATACAAATGATAAATATTGTGTAAAAATATAAAAATATCGTGAAATCAAATAAAATGTATTGAAAATAAAGAATTATGAATGAAATAAACCAATATTATGAATGAAAAATGTTAGAATTTGTACCAAGCATTTCTGCTGCTCTGATTTATTTATTTATTTGTTTTAATTAAATTTTGGTTGATATTTAGAGCAATAAAAATATTGCATGACAAATCTCAGCAAAAATACTTAGTCTCTCTATATATATGCAATAATAAAATAAATATTTGTGTTCATGCCATGAATTATAAAATAAATATTTGTGTAAAAATGTAGTGATAATTATGCACTATAAATGAGAAAAATTGTGTTTATGAAAAATAAACATATGAATAAATAAAGTTTCAAACATAGCAAGCAGTTTTGCCCAATTTATTTCAACTTACAATTAATATCATAATTATTGTTATTATTTTTAATTGATATACTCAAACTATTACTTAAAACAATCGGCAAAACTACTTAGCTAAATGTATATTTAAATATATATATATATAAAGTATTATGCAGTTAAAAAAATGAAGTATTAAAATTGAAATTACTTCATAAATAGTTATTTATTGAATAACTAATTTATCAGTCTCCAAATTATGAAACTTTCAAATAAAAAGATTACTTACTGTTTCTCTTTTGTTTTATTATTATTTCACTTAAAAAAAAAAAAAAATATATTTATTAAAAATAATAACTTGAGCAGCAAAGTTTATACCGTTTATCAATAGTTCGAAGACTACGATTTTATCGCAATAAACTATTTACGTGCCTGGCTTTTTTTGTATGAAATTAAAAAAAAACACTTCATAAAGAATTCACACACGCACGGTTTTTCTCCTGTATGAGTGCGTATATCTGTCACGCGCTGTGCACAAAATCTTGAAAAGACACTATCACTTTAAAAAAAAAATTCGAAGATTTGAACTAAATGCACGTTTATATGGCTTTTCTCCTGTATGAGTGCACGTAAATTTATTC
The DNA here is from genome assembly GCA_963930645.1 of Salticus scenicus. NCBI lineage: Eukaryota > Metazoa > Arthropoda > Arachnida > Araneae > Salticidae > Salticus > Salticus scenicus. Next base: position 150,753,652 of record OZ005659.1, read on the forward strand.
ATTGTGCACAAAATTTTCCCTTAATTTTATCATGATGAACCATCAATTATCACAAGATGAACTGCATTATCGGTAAGAACTCCGCAGCCGAGGACGATTTTAGTCATGCAGGTATGAGATATCCGGAATTTTATAAACATAAAACCTATTTATATGTTCCTGAAAAGTACGCTCGAAGATTTGTCTCCTTGTCATGTTATGGAATGAGTATGAGATGTCTTCAGGGACAGGGAGATGAAGCATTCCTGGCCAGTGAGTGATCCGCTGATTACACAGAGAAGGGTTCCGCCTTGGGAGCAGGGACCTTGTAACACCGATACGATCTCAATGAGCATTCTATATCAGCACTCCATTCAGCATGGACGAGATCAGGAGAGGTGAATCCGTGCTTTGCAAAAAAAAAAAAAAAAAAAAAACGAACCTCCCATGATTCTAACAAAAATTCGCTTTAGTTGTTATCCGAAAACCATGTTGCGCCGTTCCATGACTGCACAATCCAATCAGCCTCTTTCTAAAAAGTTCTGTTTATAAGCAGAAGAGCTGAGTATATATATATTTTTTTAAATGCTGTCTTGCAGAAATTAAAAAAATGTTTGTCCATTATCATATAGCAGGAGAGGTGTATTACAAGACGTTCTATAGTTCTGAGAAAATCAATTCAGTCTGCCTCTCTCTACAAAAATTCGAGAGTTCCGATAAAACAAACATGATTCAGTGCACCCCTCTCTCTCTCCATCGATGCATTCTCGGAAACCGGCCTTGAGCACCAAGTTCTGTAGTGTTGAAATCCATCACCGACAAATGATTTGTTTGAATCAATTCATCTTGTTGTTGCTTGGAGTGTTGTGCCGCTAAACAAAAATTTACAAGTCTTGAAAATTTAACACACTTTTATTATATTTGTTAAAAGGACTCACATCATTGATCAATACAGGTTCGTATTTAAAAATATTGTTCAGGAATCAAACTCCAGATAAATTCCGAGGAACAAGGGAGAGAGAGAGGGCAGCGAAAAAACTTACGTCTACTCTAAACCGTGAAAAAGCAAAAACTGAGGGTCTGCTCTTTTCGATCGCACGGGAGAACCATCTGGAAGGGAAGCCACATGACTGCATTATCATTATTTTCGCCAAAATGAAAGCCAACTTCAGTTCTTTGTTTTAGATATTATACTAATGTTAATTTTTGAATTTGTAATGACGGTTTATAATTGTATTAACCTTTTAATCGCCAATTTTTATGCCAAGCGACCTTTCGACTAGAGAAAATGACCGTTATGAACTGAAATCATTAATATTGGGTAATTTAAAATAAATTATATCCGGTGTTGCAATAATATAAATTCTGACAATGAGTTTTCTTTTTTTTATGACTATTTGAGAACACTTTTTTTTATAATTACGTTTAATGTCAGAATTTCCGTTAGATATTATTTCTTTTATTTTCTTTTTATCCCATAAAATAAAGTACTTTTCTATTTAAAAAGATAAACACTTATTTATGATTTAGATATAAAAGATATACAATTTAGATTTCTGAATGATGTGTGTTATTGTTTTATGTTAATAAATAGTGTAGGTCGTATGTATAATTAAAATTGTGTAATTTTAACGACATTTAAAAATAATTCTTTTTTTTTTTAAATGCTTAAGAACAAATTACGTAAATATAATATTTCACTTAAAATTTAATTATTTTTTTTATTAGAATAATGCATTCATTTATCATTAGATTTTATTTTATTTAAAAATTCAATTAAAATTTAACCAAATATATGTGAACACCTTCACAGCCGCATGTCGTAGTTGTGGCTCGATCTTTCTGGATGCATATATATGTATTTGCAACGGATTGTATTTTAAATGTAGTTGCTTATATTTTAGAAAATAAGCAAATTTATATGCAACAATACATAATTCATAGTTGCTTCATTAATCAGAAAATATTTTACAGGATGATAAATCCTTTTAAATTAGAGAAAAATAATCTTTGGTTCTAAATTTCTATTTCCTGAAAAAGAGAAAGCAGCTAGATAAAAACGAGATGGCTCATTTTGGATTACTTTTGTTTAAATAAAACGTATAAATGTATTTTACGAGCACTGAGAAAAAAATATACCGCCTTCATCTAGAACGAATAAGTAGTCATTTTCTGAATCCGTAAACTAGATATATAGATTTCCGAGCTGTGGGTATAAAGTAAGCGATTAAATTGAATAGACGAAATGATCGAGAATTTCTAGTCCATACATTTGTAGATGGTGAAACAATACTATGAATATTATGAATAATATGAATCCTTTAAATTGCGAGAAATTTTCGCTTGATTTCTTAGAATTAGGTTATATATTCGAATTATAGTTTTTAAAACACCCCTACTTTGTTTGCGTTTATATGCAGTGATTTTCAAATAAGTTTGATCTCGATAATATAGAGAAATGCTCTAGAATTTTAATAGGGGTTTCTAGAACTCGCTTTCAGAGGGGACTAGAATTTTTAAGGATAAAACGGAACTATTTTTACTAGAGCCACAATTTAGTTTCTAGATGTCAGTCTCAGAATTTTTTCTCAATGAACTGCGGTACATTTCAAAACATGAAAATATATTCAGGAATTTATTAAAAAAATTCAGAAATATGAGTAAAGACATTAATTTTTTTTCTATTAATACTGTTCTTTTAGTTTTAGATTTAATAAAAGGAATATTTGAGCCATTTTGTTTTCTCGATTTTTTGCTCTCGGCAAAAACATATCACTATTCGTTTCAGTCAGTGAAGTTTTTTTTGTCCTACATGTTATATAAAAAAGAATTATTCCAATGATCATATATATTTTCTTGTCACAATGAAAAACTGAGTTTTTTGAAACGACCGAGATAAATTTAGAATAAGAATCCATATTTGAAAGTAGATCCGCAGTTTCTGGTTTGTAAAAATGTCTTTTTTAAAGCTAGGCATGAAAATTTCGATAGTTGAATTGCTAAAAATAGGATGAATGTTTAGTATAGAAGTTCATGATTTCTTTTTATTTTCTCTTACCGTTAAGGTAGAGAAAGTATTGTTTTTGGGTCAAATTTTCGAAAGCGAGATTTTGTTATATTTACATGTTCTGAGGTCCCCTGAATACGAAAATCATGTTTTTAGCAAATAGTCTGTGTGTATGTCTGTGTGTCTGTGTGTGTGTCTGTGTGTGTGTCTCTGTGTCTGTCTGTCTGTTATCAGCATATCTCAAAAACAAATTATGGCAGAAAGTTCAAACTTGGAATTCTAAATGTGTATCATATAGGGATGCTACAGTAAGCTTTTCGTTAAGATCAAGCAAATGGTTCGTGTACAGGGACAATCAAGAGACTGCACTAAACCAAATGAAATGAATATATATTTTTTGTAATAGAGATAGTTAACTGGGAAAAAAATTGTTTATGTAGGGGCCTCCCCCTCGAGGGGAGTAAATTTTCATGATGGGTATCTTTCAAAAGAGCTCGCCAATACCTGTAAAACGAATGGTTGAACCATCGATCTGCGATAATTTAAAACAAAGTTATCGATTTTTTTTTTTTTTTACTTTTAACCAAAAAAAAAAAAAAAAAAAAAAAAACCTTTTAAAAAAAAATCGTTTTATTTTATTTTATTTTTATTTTTTATTTTTTTTTATTTTTTAATATTGAGAATAAAATGGACATTTTTTGGATATTTGGTGTTATACTACTTCTCTAATATGGATATCGTCTGCATTATCATAAAAGATAATTTTTTTAAATATGAATTTTAATAAATTATTTTTTAAAAACAGAATTATTTTTTTATAACCGAAGTAATTTCTATATAAATGTAGGTGCATCAATGAAACGGGGGCTTGAGGGGAGCTGCCGCCCACCTCACACAGAACTAATTATCATATAAAACTCTTCAGAAGCCTAATATGAATTGTTTAACACAGGTTTACATAACAGTACTCGTTATCTTACCTTTTAATCTGCAACCTGTATTTATAGTATTAAATTTCAGGGTAAGAGAAAGTCGTGTGAGTGACACACCAGATTATTCTTTATTGTAATAAGAATTTTTTTCTGCATTTTTACTTTCTTCTAAGGTAAAGCTAAGAATGTTTGCGCACAATTCCACAGAACGGTATAAAAATTCCAAATATTAATTTTTTGCTAAGCTATTGGATCATAACTTTAAACTTTTCCTTCCTCTATACATTTCCATTACTATTTTGTTCTTCGGTTGTAATTTAAAACAACGGCTGTAATAAAACCAATAGGGCTATTTTGCGCAATCTATCCTTATAGTATAGGGTTGATTGCGTGCATGGGTAGGAGAGATTGCGCTTAATTATAACTACAATTACACTGTTAATAATAATGATTACACTTAAATGACATTGTTGTAGGGCTTTTGTAAACAAATATTTTTGTATTTTGAGTGGATAATTCAAATCAACAATTAAAAAATCAGAAAAATTAGAAAAGTTTAAAAAGAATTAATATATATATATATATATATATATTTAAAGAAAAAATATTCAAGAAACAGAAAAAAGAACAAGACCAGATAATGATTGCAAATTAACATTTAGTTACTAGATAATATGTTTAACTTAAAATTAGTACATTTCCTTTTCAGTTTAAATGATTTCTTGTTTCTTGACCTAATCTATCGCCGTCTAAAATCATAGCACTTACTGTTGTACAGGGTGAAATTATCGTGCAACCGCCTGCCACAAATGAACCTATTCGATGCATTTCTGAGCAAAAAAAAAAAAAAAAAAAAAAAACATCGTGTGTCGAACGAAATATGGATAGTCCCGCCCATTTTAAGTCCAGAATCCTCCCACTGTTTTCTATTTATCAAGTTGTTTTTTCCTCAAAATCTTCCGCACAAAACCTAAATTTCACTTGGTTTAGTGTTCAAGCGAGACATCTTCTCATTTGAAATTTAAAACCTCTCTTTGTTGCATTTATTTGATCTATTTGATTTTATTGAAATTCAGACAATTACCGTCCTTAAAAAGAAGTTTAACTAGGCTGATATTTTTAGTTTGTTATCCTTTCTATTTTAGCAGCCGACAGCTGCACGAAACTTGAGCATCTTACTCGAAAGTATTGCAAAACTAAACAGATGAACAATGCTAAATTTCTCATATGCTAACATTAGAATTCGAGAGGTAAATCCCACCAAAAGTGTGGTTTTTGTCCATCGTGCCAGTTCTAAATAATGTTCAATTTCAGATAATGATGACAGTCTCCTAAAATATGCGTCGTTTTGAATGGGTTGAGCTAGTCAAGTCACTTGTCGAAGTTATTTCCAGGTACAGTTCCAGATATTCAATGAACGCATCCTCAGTTTCTTTTCATTACCAATAACCTGCGAAATCTCTATTAATATAGAATTAAAAATAAATAAATAAATAAATAAAATAAAATAATGCGTTGGCTGATATATCCGGTCACTGATCTGTTCTTCTGTCCCCAGTGCATTTATAATTCGAAATTAGATATTTATGAATTTTCGGCTTGTTTTTCAAGTTTGAAGGTCTTTTATAATAACCAGGAAGATTATTTTGATGTGCATAATTACATTTGTATTCTAAATTTAAGTGAAGTATTATTTTAACATATTAAAGTCGTTGTGCAATGAAAATATCATTACAATTTTGCCCTTTTCAAATGTGGTCAAAGAGTTAAATATAACACATAAAAAAAAAAAAAAAAAAAAATCCTTTAAAATTCATCCAACAAGGCTATCGTCACTTTCAAATTTAAACACGTTAAAATGCACGATCTCTTAGCTAATTTTCCTACATCACTGATGACGTATACACATGACGTCACGCCAAAGAAAACAATTTACCCAGGTTGCTAGTCTTTGAGAATCTAGTGCGCTCACATCAATACGGAATTCGACAAACGGATGACGGCCCTTAAACTAAATTTTAGCGAATAATAACTGAAAATAGAATTGTGAAATTTAAATTTAAATTAATTTGAGGTTTGATATTAAAGACAAAAAATTTCCATTCGTATGAAAAGAAAGATAGATAAATGATTTATATTCGTTAATAAGCAATGTAATTTTTTTATATACCTGTAATATAGATTAACACTGAAAAAGCATTCGGCAATTCATAAGGCACTGGCAAGATCCTATATAATAATTTTTAAAATCGTTCTGCTTTATTCAACGCTAGCAAACCCGTGCGAAATATTCGCATTTTACTTCCTTTCTTATTTAACTTTAAAATTTGAAACTCATAAATTTTATACCAATTTCACCACCTAATTAAAATTTTAATTTACCAGAAGCCAAATTATTAATAACACCAAATTAATATTGTACAATAGTGAAACCAAAATCATTCAAAGAAAGGTTTCCAAATAAAATTCATGGTTCACGACCCAATTTTCATACTTCCACAGGCAGTACAATTTTAATATCGGTCTCCCACGACGCCTTTTAAATTTTTGTCGTCATGTGTGAAAAGACTTTTTATTAATTTTGGTATATATATATACATATTAAATAAATAAATAAATGAAATGAAATGAAATAATTCCTATTTTGATTATATTTTTTATAATTGTGTTGTTTAGTCAATTTATGACACAAAAGTTCATATTCTGTATATATCTTTAAAATATTGCTAGGTTTAAAAAGACGCTTGCAAAGATTCTGAAAAAAAAAAAAAAACTGTTAAAAATACATTTTTTTCGTAAAATATTCTCACCAGACAAATGTCGTCACATTTTCTTATTAATCCATTAAGCTCCGCGTGCTTAAATATTGTTCATGTATAAATATTATTTTTTTATTCTCGCATATCGTATCGTTTCGACAAAAAATAATTGAAACTAGTGCACATTAGAGAAGTATTATATAGATTATAATAAATATAAATAAAGAATGATTTTATTAATTATAAACTACATTTTGTGTTCTAGATTTGGATAGCTTATATTAATATTTACAAAGTATATTTAATATTAATATGTTAATATAATTATAACTTTTCAATGTAAATATAATATACTCATATTATTAATAAAAATCTACAATGAGTTTACATATGTTTCTAGAGCGAAAAAATCGACACGATTCTCCAGGTCCAGAGTAAGATATCATCATCGTAATCTTATGAAAAATGAGACTGCCACATAATTAAAATATGCACTAATAACTGTTATGAAATATAATATGAAAAACTAGATTATTAAAAGAAATAATTACGATTCTAATTAATGTATTGTGTAAACTTAAACATTTTTTTTTCAAGGCAAACATAGTTAAAGAAGAAAAAAATAATTACACGTATATGAAGAAACGAGTTTTATTTCAATATGGAAGGAAGTTTGAAAAAAAAAAATATGTGGAAGCATATGTTTACTTAAATATTAACTGAAAGAAAAACAATTTTCTAAAAGAAAAGAAGTCTGTACTACGAAACTGATATAAATATAAATCTTCGTTTCTAAAGAAATATTAAGAGTGAAAAAAAATAGTTTATGAAATATCTTGTTTTAAAGAAAACATGAATAAAGTTCCATAAATTGCAGGACGTTTCGAACACAGGGAAAAAAAAAAGTTTTATTTGAAAGTTTATGGTGGAAATTTATGTCCAGATTATTTCTGAGTTTTCAGTCGATTTCCATTGAGATGGAAAAGGAAAATGTTTTGAATTATTTTCTTTTTTTAGGAAGCAAGCTTACAATTTTCTCTCTAAGTATTTATTAAAAGGCTTTTCCTTATGCTCATGTGTATTTTTTCAAATAAATTCGAAATAAAGTACTGAAATTGAAGAAAATAAATTTTTATCATTGATTTTACTTCAAGTAAAATGTAAACATATTCATCTAAATTTGAGTTTGAATGCTGACTATAAAGAATTCGAACACTTGGCAGATTTGCTTTTAAATGTAAGGGAAGCAGCTAGAAGATTTGTTCAGAACATTTTGTATCGAATTGAAACAATGCTATTGGATATTTTAGTTTTTATTTTACTTGTTATACATTTTATTAAACGTTCAAAAAAGCCTATAAACAATGAGCAATATGTATATAAATATCATAGAAATGTTGTTGTTTAAATGTGCATATATATATATATATATATATACACAATAGAACTTCGATTCGTCGTTTTTCACGGGGTGCATAAAAAAAAAAAAAAAAAAAAAAAAAAGAAAGAAAGCGGGAAAACGACAAATGAAGGTTATGGTCAAAACACGAAGGAAACATTATTTATGGATTAATACATACAATGTATACAGTATACTACTAATAAAAACTAATTCGTTACTTTCGAAACTGTCAAAGAAATAAACCAATGTTGTAGAACGTTAACCCTTTGCGGCGCAAGACAATTCGGATCATTTAAATTATACTGCCACCGGAATTCATGAACTAAATTAAACTAAAAGAAATATTAAATTTTAAGGTTAGAAAACCCGGCCTTTTCTGATATGCTATAGACGTAAATTTTTGCTAAAAAATTTCCGGAATGAATTTTTGCAGCTGGATCTTAAATTTTGCGTCCTCGCAGCGAGGACAGCACGCGTTAAGGGGTTAAGTAAAATTTATTAAAAAAAAAAAAAAAATTTTCTTTTTTTTTGTTCTTTTTATAAATTAAACAGGAATTTATCCTGATTTACGACATTTTTCTGGTCTTTTTGTGTAATTTCATGTGCTTATATAAAATTTCGTGCATTTTTAAACGCCATGTTTGTGTCATCGACATGAAAATTATTCTCTGTTTCTTTGCAATTATCTTCGTTTTTAGAAATCACACATTTCTTCTATGCTTTAGGATACTGCATGTCACAACGTCTTGAATAATGCAAATATTATCACAAAATTTCGTGCCAGACGCATCCTCTGCTTCACGCAACCTTTCTTCACCTGCATTATCATCATCATCATCATTTCTTGCCATTCTGCTTGATATTCTTCATCATTTTTTTGAACGTAACCGCATTTCACGAAACAATTTTCTGGATTACTAAAGGGATTACTTCCTGCCATTATGAAATAACAAAATGAATAGATAGTCCAGAGACATAGCATCACATTTTTGATCCTCCATGGAAATGGAGTAAAACAGTTATTTTAGAATGAAAGAAGTAATTCCAGTTTATATGCCATATATGTAATGAACTATAGCTATGTAAGATAGGCATGTTATGCAATTACAATTGTTAACTGCATCGTTGTGGCAAGTGAGCTGTAGAATTATTTATTACGAGGGGCGGGAAAGGGGTCGGACACAGGTACAAAAAAAAAAGAAAAGAAATTCAGGTAGAACGTTAGAAATTAGTGTTATTAGGTTTAAAAGTCCGAGAAAGCAATTGCGGATAGTTTCGAAAGTGTAAAATAATTAGGAGGGGCGGGAACGATGGGCAAAAGAACACGCGCGCCACGCTGCCGCAGGCAGTGGTGGCCCAGAACGATTATTTCACCGATGAGAGAAGAATTTTTTGTATTTTGTATTTATGTTTTTCTCTTACGATAATATAGTGATTCATTAGGACTGTCGAACACAAATGCGCGCGCGCAGCGCACAATGGCCTGTGCTGTCGAAAGCAGTGAGGACCGTTGAGACATTTTTCCCGATCAGAATATGTATGTATATATATATATATATATATATGTATATCAGATGATTAAAATTAATGCAATTTAGAGAATTTATTAATTATGTGATCCTTTTAAAAACAGTGAGCGGAAAAGCGGGCGTAGCCTGCTAGCACATGTATATATATATATATATATATATATATATAATATTTATGCAATGAACATTTTTTGGTGATTAATCAGGTGAAATAAATTAAATTTTTAAATTGTTTCTGACGTACAATGCTTCTGTTTACAACAAAAATATTATAAATTTTGCTATACTATTTTCTGTCAAGCAAGATATCTGAATCTGAGACTGAAAAATGAATACAGAATTAAATTTCAATTTGCAGATTTCTATTACATTTTATATGTAAATATATTTACTTTTATTTTACTGCAAATGTAATTTTTCAAATTTTATAAATTGATTTACGATTTCCATTTAAATAATCTTTGTATAATGCTTCGGTAGACAAAAAAAAAAGTGGTGTAAGTTTAATAAGGAGTTGAAAGTAAAACTCGACATATAGTTATATATGTACGATAACAAAAAAAAAAAAAAGAAAAGAAAAGAGAAAGAAAGAGAAAGAGATTATATTTGCTTGAATCTAAGGCTTAAATATTTCTAGAACGGCATTCAAGGGATGGGAGGGGGGAGGGGGCGAAAGGTACCGCACTCTTTAAAAATGAACAATATGAACGATGAGAAAATGAACGATTTTATGTATTCTGTACAGAACTTTTCTTTAATGGTGAAATTGCTGCTGACGAATTTTTCTTAAAAATGTATTCCTTTTACCACATTTTTTTTTTTTTTTTTTTTAACAAATGTTTGATACATTTTTCAAGAAGTTTTACTGCTTTAAAATAGAATTAGGATTTAAAGGAAATTTTTAAGATAAATATTGCCGCGAACCAACGACTTAGATTTTTATTGAATTGACAAAAATTTGTTTCTAAGATTAGCGCTAGATAATCATAACCGCTCAACGTGTTTTCGTAAAAATTAGGAATTTTTTTTTTCTTTTTCTTTCTTTTTTTTTTCTTTTTCTTTCTTTTTTTTTCTTTTTCTTTCTTTCTTTTTTTTTTTTTTTTTTTTTTTTTTTAAATTTCATTGATAAAATTTTAACGAAAAACAAAAGCTGTAAATCAAAATTAAGGATTTAAATGAATGATTTAAAAATTATATATATATATATACGGGCATATATATTTAATTGCTTCTTTCTTTCTTTCTTTCTTTTCTTCTAAAATAGAAATTGATTTGAAAAGTGTCAATTTTTATTTTGAAAATAAAAGATAATAAACATATATTAAAAATTAATCTATACTCACATTGCTCATTACTCATAGTTATTTCATTAAACAAGAATATCCATAATTCTTTAGAAAATGTATAACTTTCATAATGCTTTAGAAAATCATTGCACTACTATTGTGGGAATCTTAAGTCTTCCTGAAAATTTTCGACCTTTTTATGTTTTTCGAGTTTTTTATGTTTTTACACGACTGGTGGTTTGAGTAATCTAAAACTCGCAAAATCGATGTTGATTATTCCGGTTGCAGTCAGTTAGCTTGTTAATATATAAGTTCGTCATTTTGTTTGTTAGCTTGTGTAAATATTACCTCAAGAACGAATGATCATGAAGATCTCGTTCCAGTTTTAAAATATCGCTCACGATACTGAAAAAAAAAAAACCTATCTATTTTATATATTCCTCTTTAAAGACTTCGTAAGATATTTGAAATGCACGATTTTCTCAAAAAGATAGAATAGGACATTTTTGACATAAACTCGAATTATTTGAACTATAGCTGTGAAAATAGTATAGAGTTGCGTAAATCTAAGAAGAAAGTAACTCTATTAAAACTAATAAGGAAATTAGGATAAAGTAAATGCATCGAAGTTGAATGAGGGAACCTAACAAAAGAGGCGTTTCAATCTGCGACTGTTCCATGTGATGAACGCTGTTGCAAAGCTAGAGCAGTTGTAATAGTTCCTCCCACAAGGCCAGCAATAGCAGCAGAGCAACTAAACTCCTCTCCAGTTGAAGCGGGTGATACCGGAATGCCAATGTTTACCGCTACCAGTGAAGGTAGAAAGAATGTTCTGTTCTGATCGTTATGTCGCTACTGTGCGAGTATTATTCGAATTTAATTTATGGGCCCTCTGTATATAATTTCTATATAATAGGTTGTAAATAGAAATGTTTGTGTTCAACAATATCTGTTGATCGTAAGATGTGTGTGCAGTTTCATTAAAAATATTGAAATTATTTTATCGTTCTATGTTCTATTTCAAGACTCCAGCCTGATTTATTTATTGAAAAATGAAAAATGATTGTAAAATCAGCATGATCACTGTATGTCTTAAAGTAAAAATTAATGAAATTTATTAGTTATAATAACTGATCAGAGTTTAACAATGGCTACAAGTTTTCCATTCCTAAACTTATATTCATACATCATATATTTGTTTCATAACTTCTGGGATTCGTATATTTCTCTATAAATGCTTTCAGAATATCTTAAAATATGAATAAAAAATCTTATTATATATTATTTTTGTTTTCATTCATGATTTTACATTAAAAAAAAAAAAAAAAAAAAAAAAAAAAGTCAGGAAATCTGCTAAATATAAATGTTAAAATATCGAATTATTATTATTATTATTATTTTCTTACTATGAGACATAAATAAATTTTACATTCGTCTATCTTCTTGCATTTAGATATCACATCAATGTCTGAGATGTCCTTCTTTGAAAGTTTCACGAGAGAACAGGCGGTTCTGCGCTCAAAGCTGGTGGACGGAAAGTACTGGGAACGGTTCCAGGTCGCGCTCGTCAACCTAGCAGTTTGAAGTTTTCCGTAATTGCCAGAGAAACATAAATAAATACTGGCTAGGACCCCTTTAAAAAGACCCCCCACGGAGGTCATTCCTCTTAAGCTCAAGTCCCAAGTGCAGACAGTTGGTCCAAAGCAACAACACCAACAACTTCTCTGGAAAATGGAAGACGGGAAGTATCGGATTCGATCCTAGGTCATGCTCATCGGCCTAGCCGTTCGGATGTTCCGTGGTTTTCTTCGAAACATTTATACAGGCTAGGACCCTTTTGGAAGAACTTCCATGGAGAACATCCCACTTAAGCCTCAATCCCTAGTGTAGACAATCGTTCTAAATTCTTGATTATCCATGTGATCTTGTACACAGGTAATTTATTTTAAGTACTTTTCCAATCTTTCCCATTTTCAAAAAAAAAAAAAAAAAAAAAAAAAAAATAAATAAAGTTTTTTATAAAGTTACACTTATTAAGTACCATTTAAAAATTAGGCAATAACAACAACAAGAATAACATGTAACATATTATCTAATATTTAAGTTTGAAAATTTATTAATAAAATTGTACACAGCACTCTGTTTGTAGAATTTATTACTTATAAAAATTAATATTTATTATGAAATCATTAATATGAAAGTAATAATAAAGATAATGCTAATTTTACACTAATTTTACATTTCAATCATAACATAAAATTTATGATAGAAATCAATTAAATTTTCTTCAAATTAATCTTTGCTGATGATATTTTGCACTTCGTTAAGTTTAGAGTAAAATCTTTTTTTTTTTATGAAAGACGCGAATGTAAACTCTTAAATTTAACAAATGTTTTTTTTTTAAATCATTCGCGTAATGTAATTATTTTAATACGCAGTGAAAAGAACATTATTAAAACAATAGTGTTCGCAATAAATTCACATTTTCTTAATTAGTTTAATAATCTTTTTAATGTCCCACTTTTATAAAACTTGGCATTATTATTAGTCCTGATTTTATATATATACAATTTTAACCATAAACTTAGAACAAACTCGCATTTCTATAGAATGATTATTACCTATTCAAAATTACATAATAAAATAAAGAAAACATTTGCTTGTTTCATATGTTTATATTGATAACAAAGAAAATTTGTGAAAACATGTAGTGTACTAATTATATTACTCAATTTCAAATTTCGGTCCTGTTTCGGTATGAAGCAGATAGCAAATACGCATGTAACTAATTAAGAAATTATTTTTCAAGGAAATAATTAAATTGTTTAATGTGTAACAAAATTGAAGTTATCCATATTTTCAATTCAACAGTTCAAATATTTAGCTGCAAAAAGAAATGTAATTTAAAATAACATGTGCAATTAAATTACTTTCATATTAAATCAGAAAAATATTAAATTGCTCTAAAAATGAGTTATGATAAAAAAGAAAAAAATCTATAGCATAGCTGTCATTTTTATTAATTGGAAATTTAATAACGAACAGTATTTTTCAATTGAATGATTATTACATTTTCAAAATTACATAACAAAATGAAGAAAACATTTGATTGTTTCACATGTTTATATTGATAACCAAGCAAATTTGTGAAAACATGTAGCGTAGTAATTATATTACTTAATTTCAAATTTCGGTACTGATGAAGCAGATGGGACATACGCATGTAACTAATTAAGAAACTGTTTTTGTAGAAAACAATTTTGTTATTTAATGTGTAAAAAAATTTGTGCAATTTATATTTTCATTTCAACAGTTCAGATATTTTATCTGCACAAACAAATGTAATTTAAAATAACATGTGGAATTAAAATTACTTCAATATTAAATCTGAAAAATATTAAATATGTTTAAAAATAAGTTTTGATTAAAGAAAAACATCTGTAGCATAGCTGTCATTTTATATTAATTGAAAATTTAACAACGAAATGTACTTTTCAATTGAATGTATTCTAGAAAAGTAAATATGCCCTAATTTATATCAAACTCTTATTTCAATTCAGAAAATTACAGCAAATATTTTTCTAAAATAATTTCATTTTCTGCCCTTTTCTTATGTAAAGAATGGACATGTTCAATTTTACTTTTTCATTAAATATATCTTATGTCTTCGAGCTAATTCTGTATTGTTTTAAAATTAATTTTCTTTGAAACTCGAGTATTTCTTCGACAAAAATCATTATCCTGATTAAAAAACGGTAAGAAAATATCAGCATATAATTAAAAGAATTTGTGAATTTAAAGAACATTTTTTATTAATGGAAAGGTGTATTATATAAAGGTTTGCTCGAGGAAAGTTAAATGTCTGTAGACTTTTATTACTCAATTTTTTTAGACATTATATTGTATTTTATAAGTTTAATTAAAAAATATGTAGAAGAAACAGATATCTATTAATTGAATAAGTAAATTAAAGGATTTTTTTTCAAAAGAAATTAAGGGAAAACGGTTTACTTTCTTCTCTCTCTCTCTCTCTCTCTCTCTCTCTCTCTCTCTCTATATATATATATATATATATATATATATATTCTTCTATCTATTACACCTTCTACATTTTACTTTCTTCTATATATATAAGAAGAAAATATCAGATTTGTGAAAGTTTCCGATGGACATTCACGTTTTGAGACTTCCTGAACAGGATTTGACAGTTTTAAGAAAATATGTGTCTGTATGTCTGTCTGTGTGCATTACAAAATTCATAGATGCTGTACCTCACAAACCACTGAACGAAATTTAACCAAACTTGGTATTTAGTTGGACTCTCACGTAAACTGGAGCTGATAAGATTTGAAGTTAAATTGCTAAACAGATGGCGATTTGATTTTTTTTTTTTTTTTTTTTTTAAATATGGCAGTATAGGACAAAATCTCGTACAAATGTACATAATGAGAGTTATTTTTAACGCGTGATTGTAAAAATAATATGAATTATTAACCATATATCTGTGATAATTAAAGTCAAAGTTATCATTTTTTTTTCATTTTTTAACGAAAAAATATTTGTATGGTCGTTGTATGGCTATTGTTCTGGCTATTGTATATGGTCAAATAGCAATATGGATAACTTTATCGAAGGCGCACATAACTATTATATTGGGTAAATTAAATATGGAAGCAGACAACAATGCATTGAGTCCGGTATTCAACAGACTGCCTAGATAAAGCCAAAAATTGCAATGTATTAAAATAATGACTAAGTCGGCCTAACGTAATAAACATAGTTATTCATTTGAAACTAAACGTTATGAATAATACAAATAAATTTGACGTTTCTTGCGATCATGCGAACTTCTGCTCAAGTGCTACTCAACGTGTCAAATGTCAAAATACATGTACTAACCTTTGTGGTTGAGAGAAAATAGCGATAAAGGAATGTTGAATACTTGAACGTTTACTAAATTTTAATCTTTTGGCCAATTTGACACCCCTTCAAGCATTTGGAATTATCTTCAAATTTAGGTGCAGTATTCATCGGAGACACCGATGTTTATTTTGAAAGAGCTTAAGAATTCTACTTTTTGTTTTGTTATCAATAAAACAGTGTTTATTCTGTTTGAATTTACGATTATTAAACTAAAACTGTATTGATAATCTATCAGGTTGGAATAATTCCTATTTTAAATAGATTTTTTTTTAGAAGATACATCGTACATTAAAACTCTGAGAAGCATAATTTTTAGACATGTGATATTCTATTTTAATAAATTTTGTTTATTTTTTCGTTTCATAAAACTTATTTTTCAAATTTGTGGGCAATTTTCTCTTTTTTAAAAGAACAATTTATATAATATACCTATGCAATCAGCCTTTTCTTGTTTATTTAGTTTAAAGCACGTGAAACAAATTTAATAATAATAATAATAAAAATCCTGATATACAATGCTTTTACTGCATTCCACAAAAATATAAATTTTGTTATGCTATTTTCTGAGAAGGAAGAGACCTGAGACTGAAAAATGAATACAGCATTGGATTTGTATTTGTAGGTTTATATTATATCTTACATGCAATATTTTTTTCTTCTTATTTTCGGTAAGATGTACATTTGAAAATGTATTTTAAAATTTCATAACCTGATTTATGAAATACGCTTTATATAATAACTCGGCTTCCGACAGAAAAGTGGTGTAAATTTAAAATTGAATTGAAAGTAAAACTGGACAAATATAGTTGTGCGTACAATGTCAAAAATAAATAAATAAATAAAATTATAATTACTTGAATCTAAATCTTAAATATTTCTAGAACAGTAATCGAGAACTACAGCTCTCTTTCAAAATGAACAATCAACCAGCCAACGATTATTTAAATGACACGGACTCTCGAAAACGCAATGTTTATATATTCTGTACAGAACTTTTTCTTAATGGTAAAGTTGCTGCTAACGAATTTTTTTTTTTTAATTTATTCCTTTTTTTTTCAAAAATTAAAAAAGAGTTACATAAATTTTTTCATAACATTCTACTGCTTTTAAATAGGATTAGATTAGAGTAACCATATTTTTTTCATTGAATTTGGGGGCAAAGATGGCGGCGTCTTCGAATTTCGAGGAGAAGAAAAAAAAATTAAATCACCTTAAATTGCAAAATTTTAGTAATATTTATGTATAAAGCACCTAAAAGAACTTATTTCAGCTTATTTATTGCACATATAATAAATTACTATAATAAAACATTAATAACTTTATAACCGGCGTCCCCAAATGTGTTGTAATTTTTTGGGGACGAAGGTAGTTTTGTCCTCGAGATTCGAAAACTGTTCTCGATTTTCGAGAACATATGGTCAGCCTAGATTAGAACGAAAATTTTTAAGATAAATATTGCCACGATTCAAAGACTCATAATTTTATGACAATAACAAAAATTTGTTCTTGAAACTAGCGCTAGATTTCCAAAATCGCTCAATGTGTTTTGACAAAAGTTGGGATTTAAATTTCTTTAATGTCGCTGATAAAAATCTAACAAAAACCAAAACTAAATTAAAATTAATTATTTAAAAAAATAACTTTGGAACCATTTTTCTTTTTTTTAAAATAATGTTTCCTTGCAATTTTTTTTATATAGAAACTGTCTTGAAAGAGTCATGTTTTTCTTTTGAAACGGGAAGATAACTAAATTAATTTATATCCACTTTTCTGTTTACATATATTTATTTAATTAAACAAGATTTGCATGATTTTTCAGGATATCAATAACACATTTATTAAGTTTTATTTTGCTTCTTATAAATCAAAATATTTAAAAACATTATATGTTACAGCATAAATTTCAGCAAAATAAGATTATTTGAAATTATATTTCATTTATACTCCATTATAATACTATTGTGAGAAACGTAGGTTTTTTCGAAAAATTTTGACCTTTTATATTTTACATGTTTTGTGGTTTGATGATTTTAAAAATCACTAAGTCGATATTGATTAGCCCATTTCATGTCAGTGAGTTTATTAATCTGTAACTTAGTTTGTTAGTTTGCTAGCTTGTGTAAATATTATCTCAAAAACAAACAATCGTGAAGATATCAGGCCAGTTTTAAAATATCACTTACGATACTGGAAAAAACCCTATTTATTTTCTATATTCCAGTTTGAAGACTTCATAAGGTATTTGAAATTTGCGATATTCTCAACAGGATAGAATAGGATAATATTTAGCATAAACTTGCATTATGGGATTATTGCTTTGAACATAGTATGAAATAAAAAAAAAAAGAGAAACTGACTCTATTACAATTAATCAGAAAATTATGATAAAGTAAATGTATTGAAGCTGAATGAGGGAGCCTAATGGAAGAGACATTTCAGTCTGCGACCATGCCATGTGATCGAAGTAGTGAACAAGATCACTGTGACCTACAATGTCTACTAACTTTTCATTGTTATACTAATATTCATAATATATATATATATGCTTCAGACATTTTGTGATTCATCTGTTTCTCTATAAATGCCTTCATAATCACTCAAAATATGAATAAGAACTCTTATTAAGTAATTTTGTTTGAATTCACAAGATGTACAGCCTGCAGCAAAAGTACACGAGCACTAGCAATAATCCTTGTCTAAAAAAAGTACACCTAATACTGTTTTGTTGAATAATTCCTTGTCGATTCATGTTCTTAGTCTAAGAACATGATTCGACAACGATTTATTTAACAAAACAGTTTTATGTGTACTTTTTTGATATCGGAATTATTGGCTAGTGATCGGATACTTTTGCTGCCGACTGTATAAGCATTTATTTCAAAACTCGAATATTTTTTTTTTTAATGTAATATTGAGAATAAATTCAACTTTTGTTTTTGATATTTAGTGTTATACTACTACTCTAATATGGAAATCGTCTGTATTATCATAAAAGATATTTTTTTAAAATAATAATTTTAATAAATTATTTTTTAAAAACAGAATTATTTTTTAATAACTGAATTAAATTCTATATAAATGTAGGTGCATTAATGAAACAGAGGGGGTTGAGGAGGGTGGTAGCCCCCCTCACACAGAACTAATTATCATATAAAACTCTTTCGAAGCCTAATTTGAATTGTTTAACATAGGTTAACATAACAGTACTCGTTATCTTACCTCTTAATCTCCAACCTGTATTTATAGTATTAAATTTCAGGGTAAGAGAAAGTCGTGTGAGTGACACACCAGATTATTTTATTTTTTAATAACCAGAGTTTTAAACGAAAATTATTTCCACTTTCATATAAATTGAAAAATCAATTTTGAAACATTACACTGCAATCGGAATAAAAATATCTTAAATAACTCATGAAATATGAGCAATTTTATGAAAAACGTTTTCACAGCGACCATGACACACAAACAGACACACATACAGACATTTTTGAAAAACTGTCAAATCGCGTTCAAGAAGACTTAAAAAGTGAATGTCCATCGAAAATTTGAATTAGAAAACTTTCACGAATCTCGTATTTCCTTCTTATATATATCGAAGAAAGTAAAATATAGAAGGAATTATAGATAGGAGAATAAATGTACATATAGAAGAAAGTAAATCATTTTCCTTTATTTTATTTTGAAAAAAATATTTTTTAATTTACATATTCAATTAATAGATATGTATTCTCTCTACATATTTTTTAATTAAATTTAAGAAATACAGTTTAAAATTTCTTTAAAAAAAAATTGAGCAATAAAAATCTTCAGGCATTTATCTTTTCTCGAGCAAACTTTTATAAAATACACCTTTCCCTTAATAAAAAATGTTCTTTAAATTCACAAATTCTTTTAATTATATGCTGGTATTTTCTTACCGTTTTTTAATCAGAATAATGATTTTTGTCGAAGAAATACTCGAGTTTCAAAGAAAATTAATTTTAAAACAATACAGAATTAGCCCGAAGCCATAAGATATATTTAATGAAAAAGTAAAATTGAACATGTCCATTCTTTACTTAAGAAAAAGGCAGAAGATGAAATTATTTTAGAAAAACATTTTCTATAATTTTCGAATTAAAACAAGAGTTCGATAAAAATTAAGATATATTTACTTTTCTAGAATACATTCAATTGAAAAACAGAGTTCGTTATTAAATTCCCAATTAATAAAAATGACAGCTATGCTACAGATGCTTTTCTTTGACCATAAATTACTTTTACAGAAATTTAATATTTTTCAGATTATATGAAAGTGATTTCAATTTCACATGTTATTTTAAATTACATTTGTTTGTGCAGCTAAATAATTGAATTGTTGAAATGAAAATATAGATAGCATTAATATTGTTACACATTAAACAACAAAATTATTTTCTAGAAAAAGCAATTTCTTAATTAGTTACATGCGTATTTTCCATCTGCTTCACCAGTACCGAAATTTGAAATTGAGCAATATAATTACTACGCTAAATGTTATCGCAAGTTTTCGTGGTTGTCATTATAAACATGTAAAAAAAGCAAATGCGTCCTTCATTTTGTATGAATGCTAAAAATATAATAATCATTATAAAGAAATGCGTGTTTATTCTTAGTTTATGATTAAATTTGTACATATAGAAAATAAGACTTTAAAAAGCTTATTTAAGTAACTGAACAAATGTGAATTTATTAAAAATACTACGATTTTAATGATGTCATTTGCACTGCGTAGTAAAATAAACACATTACGCTAATGATTTTAAAAAAACATTTGTTAATTTTAAGAGTTTACATCCGGCTCTTTCATAAAAAGTGATATGTTACTCTAAACATAACGATGTATAAAATACCACAAACAAAATTTAATTTGAAGAACATTTAATTGATTTCAATAATAAAATTTATGTTAGAATTAAAATGTAAAATTAGGGTAAAATTATCATTTTCTTTATTATTACTTTCGTATTAATGATTTCGAAAGAAGGATTTTTTTTTTTTTTTTTTTTGTAAATAATTAATTCTACAAACAGAGTATTGTGTACAATTTTATTAATAAATTTTCAAACTTAAAAAATTAGACAAGATGTTACATATTATTGTTGTTTTTATTTTCTAAAATCTAAACGGTATTTAATAAGTGTAACTATATAGAAAATAGTATATTTTCAATTTGAAGAACATTTATTTGATTTCAATCGTAAAATATATGTTACAATTAAAATGTAAAATTAGTGTAAAATTAACGTTTTCTTTATTATTACTTTCATATTAATGATTTCGTAATAAGGATTTATTTTTTCTAAGTAATTAATTCTACAAACATAGTATTGTGTACAATTTTATTAAAAAATTTTCAAACTTAAACATTAGAGAATATGTTACATACTATTCTTGTTTATATTTTCTAAAATCTAAACGGTATTTAATAAGTGTAACTATATAGAAAATAGCATATTTTTATTTAAAATGGAAAAGGTTGGAAAAGTACTTGAAATAAATTACCTGAATGCACGTTGGCGTGTTGTGTAGGAATTTAGAACGATTGTCTACATTAGGGATGTAGGCCTATGTCCACCGTTAAAAATAAAATGTTATACTTCACCGGAAAAATGTTTCCAGTGAGATGCTACCAATTCGTTGGTGCAATGTTTCGCTATTTTAGTGATACAGTTTCAGTAGTATGTATCTAAGAAATGGAAAAAAAAATCACCAGAATATTGGTTGCAGCTAATTGGAACCGTTTTTCTGGTTGAATATAGCATTTTATTTTTAACAGTTGGGGCTGTTTTGCGTTGGAAGTTCTTCCAAAAGTATCCTAGCCTGTATTTACAAGTGTTTCAAAGAAAACCACTAAACAATCCAGAAGTCTAGGCCAACAACCATAATTTAGGATCGAATCCGGCGCTTCCCGTCTTCCGTTTTGAGAGAACGTGTTGGTGTTGTTCTGTGTAAGGCCAATTTTCCATACTTGCGACTTGGGGCTGAAGGAAGAATCCCTCCGTGGGAAATATTTGTAATGGAACCTAACCGTATTCACGCTAGTTTCGGTAAAATCTACGGAAAACTACGAACTGCTATGTCAAAGAGCACGATCTTGGATCGAACCCCACACCTTCTACCAGTTTTGAGAGCAAAACCGCTCGCTCACTTGCGAAACTTCCAGAGAAGGACATCAAATAAATTTGTAAAGTAACTAAATACAAGAAGATGGACGAATGTAAAATTTCTTTATGTCTCATAGTAATAACAAATTGTATGGCATATTTTAGCATTTATATGTAGCAGATTTTCTGAACTTTTTCTATTGTCTACAGTCGGCAGCAAAAAACGTTTGTTTGTAAAAGTATAAGAATTGTGCTTTTGTTATCAATAAAATAGTGTTTGTTCTGTTTGAATTTACGATTATTAAACTAAAACTTTATTGATGAAAATCTATCGGGTTGGAATAATTCCTATTATAAATTTATTTTTTAAGAAGATACATCGTTCATTAAAATTCTGAGAAGCATAATTTTTAGACATGTGATATTCCATTTTAATATATATATATATATATATATATATATATATATATTGAGTTTCATAAACTTATTTTTAAAATTTGTGGGCAATGTTCACTTTTCTCAAAGAACAATCTACATAAAATACTTATGCAATCATCTTTTCTTTGTTTGTTTAGTTTAAAGCAGGTGAATCAAATTTGATTAAAAAAAAAAAAAAAAAAAAAAAAAAAACTATTAACTGTACAATGTTTCTACTGCATCCCACAAAAATATTATAAATTTTGTTATATTTTATTCAGATAAGGAAGATACCTGAGACTGAAAACATGTACATTTGAAAACGTATTTTAAAATTTCATAACATGATTTATGAGATACGCTTTATATAATAATTCGGCTTTCGACAGAAAAGTGGTGTAAATTAAAAGAAAATGAAATTGAAAGTAAAATTGGACATATATAGTTATATGTACGATATAAAAAAAATTATATATAATTGCTTGAATCTAAAGCTTAATATTTCTAGAACAGTAATCGAGGGCTACAATCTCTCTTTCAAAAGGAACAATCAATGAGCCAGTGACTTTTTAAATGACAAGGATTCTCGAAAACGCAATGTCTATATTTTCTGCACAGTTGGTTGGTTGCTTGGGTTTTACGCGCAATTGTTCTGCGCAATGGGCAATTGCGATGGTCTGGGACTCGCCCCTAGAGATGTTCCGGAGACATGCTATCACAAGTTTGGCCTTCCATGGAAGGGATGGATCTCCCGTTTCGGTGACCTCCAGATGTATAAGTTTAATGGGAACATGGAGTCTATTCCACCCACGACAAATTTTACGTGCACCATCCACCGTTATTGTACACGACGGTATTTGGTCGGTTCGAGTACCGAACCCGTAATCGGCCTGGCGCTCTACCGACTGGGCTACCACGAGGTAATTAATAGAAAATTTGCTAATTAAAAAAAAAAAATCGTTCAGTATCGCCACAGTTTCCTAAACCGTATGAACGCTTTCCATTGAAATAAGCTTTATATAATAATTCGGCCTACAAAAAAGTGGTGCAAATTTAATAAAGAATTGAAAGTAAAACTGGACATGCAGTTATGTATGTACGATAACAAAGAAAAAAAATTATATTTTCTTGAATCTAAAGCTTAAATATTTCTAGAACTGCAATCGGGAGGAGGGGGAGGGGAAGCCACACTCTTTTGAAAATGAATGATATGAACGATTTTATATATTCTTTGCAGAACTTTTTCTTAATGGCGGAATTACTGCTAACGAATTTTTCTTAAAAATGTATTCCTTTTCCCAAAAATAAAAAAAAAAGTTAGATATATTTCTTCATAAATTTTTACTGCTTTAAAATAGGATATGAACGAAATTTTTCAGATATATATTACCATGATTCAAAGACTCATAATTTTATGACAACAACAAAAATTTGTTCTTGAAACTAGCGGTAGATTTCCAAAATCGTTGAATGTGTTTTCACAAAAGTTGAGATATAAAATTTTTTTTATGTCGTTGATAAAAATTTAACAAAAATCAAAACTGTAAATAAAAATTAATTATTTAAATAAATGATTTAAAAATTTTGTTTTTTTCAAAATGATGTCTCCTTAAAATTTTTCTTTTACAAAAATTGACTTGAAAAGTAGTTTTTTTCTTTTGAAAATAGAAGATAAATAAACTAATTTATATCGACTTTTCCGTTTACATATATTTATTTGATTAAACAAGATTTTCATAATTTTTTAGGATATCATTAAAACAGAATCATTAAAACGTTCAGTACGTTTTATTTTGTCTCTTATAAATTAAAATACCAAAAAAATTTAGATGTTACTGCATAGAATTTCAGAAAACAAAGAAAATCTGAAATTATATTTCATTCATACTCCATTCTAATACTACTGTGAGAAACTTAGGTCTTTCCGAAACATTTTGAATTCAGTCTTTTTATATTTTACACGTTTTGTGGTTTGATGAATCTAAAAACCACAAAGTCAATATTGATTAGTCCATGTGTAGTAAGTTAGTTTATTTATCTGAAAGTTCGTTATTTAGTTTGATAGCTTGTGTAACTATTACATACAGAAGAAATGATCGTGAAGATGTCGGGCTAGTTTTAAAATATCGCTTACGATACCGGAAAACCCTATTTATTTTCTATATTCCTGTTTGAAGACTTCGAAAGATATTTGAAATTTACGATTTTCTCAATAGGATAGAATAGGGTAATATTTAACATAAACTCGAATTATGGGAATTATTACTCTGGACATAGGATGAAATTACATAAAAAACAAAAAGAAACTGGCTCTATTAAAATTAATCAGAAAATTAGGATAAAGTAAATGTATTGAAGTTGAATGAAGGAGCCTAATAGAAGAGATATTTCAATCTGCGACCATGCCGTGCAATCGCAGTAGTGAACAGGACCATTGTATACCCTATAGTAAAAATTAATGAAAATAAATAAATGATGCATAAACGACCAGAGTCGAACAATGTCTACTAACTTTCCATTGTTATACTAATAATATGATATATATATATATATATATTTACTTCAGAACTTTTGTGATTCGTATGTTTCTCTAGAAATGCATTCACAAACACTAAAAATATGAATAAAAACTCTTATTGAGTATTTTTGTTCGAATTCACACGAAATAGGTAAAAGAAAAGTTCAGAAAATATCTGCTACATATAAATGTTAAAATATGCCATAAAATTTGTTATTACTATGAGACATAAAGAAATTTTACATTTGTCCATCTTCTTGGATTTAGCTACTTAACCAATTTCTTTCATGTCCTTCTCTCGAAGTCTCATTAGTGGACGAGTGATTTTGCTCTAAAAACTGGTAGAAGGTAATCCCAGATCATGCTCGTCGACATAGCCGTTCGCAGTATTCCGTATATTTTATCGAAACTCGCGTGAATACGGTTCGTTACCCTTACAAAGACTTCACGTAGAGGGATTCCTCCTTTAGGCCCAAGTCGTAAGTATGGAAAATTGGTCTTACACAGAACAACATCAACACGTTCTCTCGAAAGTGGAAGACAGGAAGCGCCGGATTCAAACCTAGATTATGGTTGTCGGAATAGCCTTTCGAAATATTTCGTGGTTTTCGTCGAAACATTTGTAAATACAGGCAAGGATACTTTTGGAAGACCTTTCAACGCAGAACAGCCCCCACTGTTAAAAATAAAATGCAATATTCAACCAGAAAAATGGTTCCAATTAGCTGCAACCAATATTCTGGTGCAAATTTTCTCCATTTCAGAGATACATACTACTGAAATGGCACCACTAAAATACTGAAACATTACACCAAAGAATTGGTTTCATCTAACTGGAAACATTTTTCTAGTAAAATATAGCATATTAATTTTAACAGTAGATATAGTCCAACATTCCTAATGTAGACAATTGTTTTAAATCCCTATACAACACGCCATCGTGCATTCAGACAATTTATTTCAAGTATATTTCCAATATTTTCCATTTTGAATAAAAATATACTATTTTCTATAAAGTTACAGTAATTAAATACCGTTTAGATATTAGAAAATACAAAGAATAATAATAAGTAACATATTCTCTAATGTATACGTTTGAAAATTTATTAATAAAATAGTACACAATACTCTGTTTGTAGAATTAATTAATTAATAAAAAGATATATATATATACTACGAAATCATTGCTATGAAAGTACTAATAAAGAGAATTTTAATTTTACACTAATTTTACATTTTAATTCTAGCTTATATTTTACGATTGAAATCAATTAAATGTTCTTCAAATTAAATTTTTTTTGTGGTATTTTACACATCGTAATGTTTAGAGTAACTCACTTTTTTATGAAAGATACGAATGTAAACTGTTAAATTTAATAAATGTTCTTTTTATAATCTTTTGTGTAATGTGTTTATTTTACTACGCAGCGAAAATGAAATCATTAAAATCGTAGTATTTGCAATAAATTCACATTTGTTTAATTAGTTAAATAAAATTTTTATAAAATCTGTATTTTATAAAAACTGGCATCATTATTTGTCTTGATTCTCTACATATACAAATTCAATCATAAACTAAGGACTAAAACGCATTTCTCTATAATGATTACTATATTTTTAAAATTACGTAACAAAATGAAGGAAACATTTTCTTCTTTTACTTGTTTGTATTGACAACTACGAAAACTTGTGATAACATGTAGCGTAGTAATTATATTACACAATTTCAAATTTCGGTACTGATGAAGCAGATGGGACATACGCATGTAACTAATTAAGAAACTGTTTTTGTAGAAAACAATTTTGTTATTTAATGTGTAAAAAAATTTGTGCAATTTATATTTTCATTTCAACAATTCAGATATTTTATCTGCACAAACAAATGTAATTTAAAATAGCATGTGAAATTAAAATTACTTCAATATTAAATCTGAAAAATATTAAATATGTTTAAAAATAAGTTTTGATTAAAGAAAAACATGTGTAGCATAGCTGTCATTTTATATTAATTGGAAATTTAACAAAGAAATGAAATTGAAAGTATTCTAGAAAAGTAAATATGCCCTAATTTATATCAAACTCTTATTTCAATTCAGAAAATTACAGCAAATATTTTTCTAAAATAATTTCATTTTCTGCCCTTTTCTTATGTAAAGAATGGACATGTTCAATTTTACTTTTTCATTAAATATATCTTATGGCTTCGAGCTACTTCTGTATTGTTTTAAAATTAATTTTCTTGAAACTCGATTTTTTTTTTCGACAAAAATCATTTTCGTGATTAAAAAACGGTAAGAAAATATCAGCATATAATTAAAAGAATTTGTGAATTTAAAGAACATTTCTTGTTAAGAGAAAGGTGTATTTTATAAAGGTTTGCTCGAGAAAAGATAAATGCCTGAAAATTTTTATTCGTCAATTTTTCTTCAAGACATTTTAAAATGTATTATATAAGTGTAATTAAAAAAATATACAGACAGAAAAATTAATGAATTCAGTGAATTAAAGGACCTTTTTTCAAAAGAAAATAAGAGAACGTTTCATGAAAATAAATGACGAAACTAATAGGTTAAGAAGTAATTTTAAAATATACGAATGCAAGTAATTACACTGAGAAACAAAACATACTTCCTTTATCTAGAACGAATAAGTGGCCATTTTCTAAATCCATAAACAAGAAATATAGATTACCGAGTTGTACTTATAAGGTACGTGAAAAAGCTGAAAAGACGAAATGATCGAGAGTTTCTAGTCTATACATTTCTAGATGATGAAAAAAAATTCTGACTATTTTGAATAATATAAATCATTTGTATTGCGAGAAATTCTCGCTTGAATTTCTAGAATTGGGTCATACACCAAGATTATAGTTGCTACTACTCGCCTCTTGTACTCACATTTATTTGCAGAGATTTATAAATAAGTTTGACCTCGATAATATAGGAAAGAGCTCTAGAATTCTAATAGGTGTTTCTAGAACTCGCTTTCAAAGGGGACTAGAATTTATAAGGATGACATGGAGCTATTTTTTTCTAGAGCCACAATTTAGATTCTGGATGTCAGTTACAGAATATTTTCTCAGTGCAAACAAGTGCGATGTGAAATTTTAAATGTACAGTTTTCTAGTGCATTATGGGGAAAATAATCAAGTACAACGAAAATATACCGTCTTTACAAGGTTTATCGTTGAGATATGGAATTTTTGAAATAATGCAATTTTTCTTAAGGGGATGTGGCATCAGTAAAGCAGGTTTCATATAAAAGCTTATATTTACATTTAATATTTATAAGCTAAACTAACATATATATTCATGCATGATTCAATACAATATACATTTATGCAAAAAATTCACCAAGTTTTTAAAAATTCTTATGGCCTTTGATACACTTTTTTACAGATTTGAAATTATAAAATTGTGTTTTATCAATTTCCTTTTTTCCTGAATTAATAATTTTCAAAAGAGAAAAATTAGGATAAAATATGCAAGATCTTAAAAAAAAAAAAAAAAAAAAAAATCATGATACTTTGCAAACTTTTACATAGTCATGCATTTTTCTTTTTTCTTTTCTCGATAACTAATTAAGAAATTTCAAAATCAATGATTAAAATAAAAATTTAAGTAAACATTAATCTTTTAAGATTAGAAGCGTTTTATTGTGAAGCCCTAAAAGTATAAAATAAAAAATTATTGATGTAAGGACATGCTCTAAAGAAATGAAAGTTTTAACACTAATGACATTTTTGAGAAAAATGTAGGTATTTCCCTTTTACAAGAGATAAAAAATTTTAAAATGTCAAAATATTTAAAAGCATTCGAGGCCAATATTCTTAGTTATTAGTTTTTTGTATAAATATTCGTTAAGCCATAAATTTCAGAGGTCTCGAAAGCTTTTTAAAGTATTTTAAATATTTAAAAATTTTCATCTCTTGCAAAAGGGAAATATCTGTATTTTTCTACAAATTTCATTAGTGTTAAAACTTTCATTTCCTTATAGCATGTCTTTAGCTCAATATTTTTTTATTTTATGCTTTTTAGGGCTTCACAATAAAAAGCTTCTAATCTTAAAAATTAAATTGTTACTTAAATTTTTATTTTGTGCTTTTTAGTTATAAATAAAGCTTCTTAAATATCTAATCAAAATTTCTTAGGATACTCTGTAGACAACTAAAGATTTTCTTTAAGATACGGAAATTTTTTTAAATTATCTCAAAAAAAAAAAAAAAAGAAAAAAATAGCACGTCGGCCTTCGAGGATCGAATCCACTACCAACACGTTATCAGCATGACATTCTAACCAAAAGTCTAGAAAAATCTAAGTAATGCAAAAAAAAAAAAAAAAAAATCTTGAATGTTTTTTGAAATACTTTGAATACATAAGAATTTTTATCTCCTGTAAAAGTGAAATATCTACATTCTTCTTTAAAATTTTCTTATTGTTGGAAATTTTAATTTTTATAGCGTGTCTCTATAAGAATAAAATTTTATTTTATGCTTTTAAGGCTCCACAACATATATTTTTTTTTTTGTTCCTTTTAGTTACTAAAAAAAAAAAAAAAAAAAAAAAAAGCTTTTTAAATAATAATAATAATAATAATAATAATATTTATTAGGATATTATACTGTGTAGACCATAAAAGATTACGTTTTTAAGAAATGACATCTTTTTTTTTTAATTATCTATAAATAAGTAACACATCGGCCTTTGAACACCGAACCCACCCACCACCATCGCGTTATCAACATGACGCTTTAACCAACTGAGCCATTGAACGATGTAAAAATTCCTTATATTTACTTTAAAGTGGAAGTGCTTTGTATTTTTAGTATGACACGAAGACGCGATGACAATATCCAATTTCAAAAATGACAATTTTCTAAAAAAAAAAAATTATTTATGTATTTTTACTTAAAACTTTTTCTTTGGTGCTATTTTTTTACTATCAAAAATATTTTGTGAATTTTAATATCTAAAAAAAATGTTTCTTAAAAAACTCCTAAAAAAATTCTTAGGATACTCAGTATGCAGCGAAAATTTTTTTTGTATCAATTGACAACTTTTCTACTAATTATCTGCAAAAATTAACACGCCGGACCTTCCGGCGACCGAAATCTCGACCAACGCGTTATTAACGCGACGTTCTAACAGATTGAAGTAAGGAGTGAGAAGCGTAATGGCTTATATTTACTTTCAAATGAAGGCGACTTGTTTACTCTAGCGCGACACGAAGACACGATCACAAAGTCAATTTCATATAAACAAGTTTTAATAATAATTAACAAGAATAAGTACTATTATAAGTAAAAAAAAAAAAAAAAAAAAAAAAAAAAGTAACAAAATAAAGAAAATTTTAGAAAGAGAAAGTATTTATTTATCCATTTATTTATTTTTATTTTATTTTATTTATTTAATTTTATTTTATTCATTTATTTTTAAATTACAGTTTTGTACAAGGGCATTTTTCGACTTTTTAATTTTTAATTTTTTTAGAAATAGAATATTTATATATATAAGCCATTGGGGTGATATAAGGTTATATAGTGATGGTTGGTAAAACATTTGAAGTATTTGTTTTTTAAATAAAACTTAAGATAACATTTCAACCATGTTAACAAACGTTGTTTTGAGAAAAACCAGTCTAATTTTTGGTCAGAAATTTCACTCAGTCGCAACCACCTGAGCCATAGAATGATAGGTTATACTTACATAATATTAATCAGCAATTTCTGATTCATATAATATTCTTGTACAGAAAAAAAAAAAAAAAAAAGATTTGCTTTGCTTTTTAAAATTTTATACCAGAATAATCCTTCAAATATTTTACGTATTTTTGCAATATTTGTTATTATGATTACGTGTGAAATATAATATTGATTAGTAGATGGAAATCATGTAATGTTCAGTGCTACCAACTGCGAATTTCTTAAAAGAGAAACAGCGGGCATTTCATAGGCTGCCCTTCTATGGTACACCCTCTATTTAAAAATGGCATTTTGCCAATAATGTTTATACTTTTCTAATTTTTTTTTTCTTTACTGTTTTTATGATTATAAAACTAAAAACCTCACTACGAAAATTTTTTTAATTCATTCTATAATCATTTGGATTATATTTTTTGGATTATATATTTTGGATATATATTTTTGAGAATATAGTATAGTTGAATAAAACATAATACCGTTATACCTCAC
This sequence comes from Salticus scenicus, assembly GCA_963930645.1. Lineage (NCBI taxonomy): Eukaryota > Metazoa > Arthropoda > Arachnida > Araneae > Salticidae > Salticus > Salticus scenicus. The sequence continues at coordinate 150,784,719 of OZ005659.1, forward strand.
ATGAACGGAACTGCAAACAATTAGAAAAACCTCAAACGTGTTCAATGAGCTTAAAATATCACTTTGTGTCAGTGATAGGAGTAGTTTCTATGTCGTACAATTTATATACATTATAAGTGATTAAAAACCTCTATGACTGTGAGGAATATGTGGTCTGCATTCCTCAATCCTAAATTAATCTAACTTAAGTAGTAAATGATAAGAGCACGAGACAAAGTTACATACAAATAAAGTTTATTAAAGATCAATTTTAAGGCGGGTGTTGGACTAACTCAGAAATAACTCTTAAATAACTTTATGGGATAATTTCAGCAAATCGTTAAATAAACGTAAACTATTTTCACCAATACAGACACTATAGACGATTGCTATCTGCCGATCCATAATGCTCCCCCGGCGACAAGATTCCCTCAATTTTCCTAACTTTGCACTATCGATTAGCACCTTTCAAAACTTCTATGACATCCACCAAAACTAAGAACTTATCAGAAAACATCCCTTAAGCAAACTCTTTCTTCGTCGACTCTGCACCATTCTCCTACTCTCCTTTCACACACTACTTTCCAACACACATCCATATTTATATCTAAGCTTCATCCATTCCACTCACTTCATTTAATTCTAAGACTTCTCCTTATTCACTCGCGCTTCACAAATTGTGAACTTAGCTACAGCGCCATGCTGCTGTGAACATTACTACACACCGACTTTACAAATCCTTTGAGTTTATTATTTCTTACTATTTCATTGTAGAGCTAACAACATTCCTGTGCATAATGAATCCATTTAGGCGCGTTTCTCCTTACATAACCCTGTCAGCGCCATCTATAATGACATTTTGGAACTACTTTTTTCCTCCACCAAACTAAATTCCATTGCCTCAAGATTGTTCTGGTAAAATATCAAGTTATTCTGACCCATAGTTTTAAAAATATAGCGTTTTGAAATCATAACTTTAATAAAAATCACCCAGTAGTATAAAAAAGATTAAGACTTTTTCAAAGGTAAGTATTACGAAACCGAGCATCATGTCTGGTAGGAAAGTTGAGTAAGTTAGTAATGTGGTTCCTATGAACTTATTTCTGCCAACAGTTGGTTGAGGTTGATTTATTCTTTCTAAAATGGTAATTCGAGAAATATGGAATACAAACTATTCCTTATTATTTGCAATTATTTTTTGTAAAACTTGATTGTTGATATTTTTTTGAAATAATAATTTCAAAATAAGATGTTTATAGTGCAATTATTCATAATATTATGCGAAAATATTAACCCTATTTCATATTATCCTTTAAAGAAATGGATAAATCATATTTCCCATCATAATTCTTTTATATTACCCGCTTGATTCATATTACCCCCAAAATAACATTTTTTCTGAAATAAACCTTTTGGGTATAAACTTTTTTTTAATATAAAACCATCAAAAAAACATTAGCAATGCTTTAAATTTACAATAGTCGAATCAAAATTATTCTAAATACTTTAGTCCATCATGGTAAGTGAAAACAGAAATGGTATTCTATATTTAACTATTTTTCCATACACACACAAACATACACACAAACACACAGACATATATATTGCTTAAAATAATCGTTTTCGAATTTAATATTTTATTCTGTAAATTTATTATATGAATATTTGAAATATTCTGAAAATGAAAGTAAATTACGAACATTTCAATTAAAATTACGTTTCAAAAGTGGATGTTGATCAAATTACTCAGATATAGTAAACGTATCGTGTCTACCAGTTTATAAGAAACGTTTATAATAATAATAATAACATTTCTCAATTGGCAAAAAAAAAAAAAAAAAAAGTTATACAACTAAAATATGTAATGCTTGAGAAAAATCAACTGAAAGAATACTATAAAATGTTAACTAACCTAAAATAAAACGAAAAAAAAGAGCCCCCCAGGTGGATAAATTGCGTCATAGAGATATAATGGTTTACCAGTACATTGGTGCACTTCATACACATTTATCACAAGGATAACCTGAAAATGCCATTTTTCTTTTTTTTACTTGTGGCACTTTTTATTTATTTATTTATTTATTTTTTAACCGAGGTTTGATTTATTCTTTATAACAGTTATGAAAAACATTTTTACTAAGTCTTAATATAATATCTATTGAAAATGAAAAAAAAAATAATAATAATAATAATTAATCTATCTTTTTCTTTCTTTCTTTCTTTACTTTTTGTTTTTTTTTAAATAATGTTCACAATTTTTCATTTCCTTACATTTAATGATGCACCAAAACGTTAACTAATATATTTCTTATTACTATTATTATTACTATTATTATTATTTTAAGAAATGTGTGATTAAAAAACAATAGTTCAGCTTTTTAAAAATCCTTTTTTTTTTTTTTTTTTTTTTTTTTTTTTTTTTTTTAAATTTAGGGGAGACTTGGGCACAGCGGACCACCCCTATTTAAATCTCTTAATATTTAACTGTTTTAGTTTATATTGAGACTCATAGATGACAGCATAGTACTACTTGTATACATCGAAAAAACCACATGGTAAATGCCAAGGTAGCCATTTTATACAATTTTTATGTTTTGAGCTGTTCAAAGTAATTTTTCAAGCTTGAAGTTTTTTTAAATTTTATCAGGACTTAACTATTGACTACAAACATTGGATAGTTGTTAAGAAAAGGAAAGATATTGCTGTTTTTAAATTTATAAAAATTAGTAGCATATTTATAGTCTATATATAATTTTAATATTATTATTTGTTTCGTCTGGACATGGGGCACATTGGATTGCCATCCAGTGTGCCTAAAAGTCCAAATTATATTTAATACCTTATTTATTTTAGTTAAATTTACATATACAAATATAATGTGACTTAAAATAATTAATAAAAAAATAGTAATCTTAATGTTATAATAAAATAAATTTCTGAAAAAGGAAAATAGTTGAATAGTAGTATAATAATTATGAATATCTAAATTTAATAACTATTTGAATTGTTTCATATTAAAAAAATAAATAAAATGATTATGTGATATAATAAATAGTAGCTTATATAAATTTATTGTTGTTGTTTTTAGAAATAGCATGTAAAAGATAAAAGGAGAACAATTTTAGTTAAACTTATCTCACAAATATAATGTAAAGTATTAATATCTCAAAATAATTAATAAAAATGTTTGAATAGTAATATAATGTTAAATTATATATTTCATAATTTTTTATAACTATATAACATTAATAAACAAAAAATATATCTTATTGTTTTTAATGATGGCACGAGAAGACAAAAGAAATTTGATATAGGATTCTTCCTCTAATTTGATTATTTATTTATTTTGATTTCCTTCAAATTTTGGTGAATTTTATTTCATGAAAATGTTCGAATTATTCTTTTTAGACTAGTATTGCATAAGAAATTAATTTTAGAAGGAAAAAAAGTAGTAATTCATATTAACTGAACATGAACAACAGAGGTTGGTCCAATATACCCCGTGTTGTGGACCACTGTGCCTCGGTGATGGGGCACAGTGGTCCACGTCATGAGTGCACACAATTTATATTTTATTCGTAATGCATTCGAAGTATTGTTATAAAAAAATTAGGACATGTCAAGAAAGGTTTAAAGAATATTTGCTAATTTTTTCAAGTACCTTGCTTTTTCATTTTAGATGAAAAAGATTTATAAGTGTAAAGTGGTCCACTATGCCCCAGTCTCCCCTATTTTCAGTTTTGTTTTCTTTTTTTAAGTTAGTATACATTCTAAGTATATTATGTGTACGAAAATAACTGAAATAAGCGGTTTGATAAAACATTACTATAGATTTATCAGTGTATTTTTTCATTCGAACAATAAAAAATAAAGACATGTTTATTTTTTCAAATTAGGAAAAATTAAAATAAATTAAAACAACCAATAATGTCTAAACTACAAAATAATATTTCATAAATGAAACAATGATAAAATATTTTCATCTAGCAGGCGAATCAATCTTTTTTCTGTGCATAGCAATTTAAAACATATCAAACATGTTTTCAATTAGATGTAATCTCTTCTTCACACGTTTAGTATGTAATCAAAACTGTTATTTTCATAAAAACATAACACTATGTTCAATGCTTCAACTATCACTATTTAAGAGAGTGATAAAATTAAAATTTTCATTTTCTCAGAGGAGAAAATATTTTGTCTTGCACTGCACGAGAAATAACATGAATAAATAAAATGAAATTTACTTTTAAAAATTTCACGCTTACAGAATATTTAAAATAGAAGTGTATTTTAAACATAAATATTTGAAGTTTTAAAAAGATATCTTTTCCAGAGTGTTTACTGACAAAGTAATAAAACTAACCTTGGTTTTGTTTTCCACGAGAAAATTACACTTAAAAATTTTCTATGCATTTCATTAAAATAAGAAAAAAAGAAAAGAAAATTTCGAAACAAGAAGGAAAATGTGTTTTAAAGTGTAAACTCTTTTTAATTTAACTGTATTTTAAGGAATCAATTCCAGTTTCGTCATTTACTTAGGTGATATATTTAAATTTTTAAAATTATATTCGTAACAAATCTATTTAAAAATAAGAATCTTAGACAAATTATACTTATCAAACACAATAGTTAACTATTATACTGTAGCAATCAAATAATATTATCATATACTAGCGAGCTTCGCCCGCTAGCGGGTCAGTATTTTCAAATGAATCACTAAAATTAATGAATCACTAACAGAAACTTTTAGTGTTAAGAAAAGAAATAATAAAAAAAAAAAATCATTTCTGATTGGGTAAAAAGTCGGGCCGGGTCCCCACTGCCTTCGGCAGCGCAGTCGCGTGCGCGCTGCGCGCACAACTTAAAGGATATACGCGCTGCGCGCGGGTATTCCTTCCCTGACATTACGTGCCCCCTAAAAAAAAATTATTTCTGATCGGGTAAAAACTCGCACCGGGTTCCCACTGCCTTCGGCAGCGCAGTACAGTGCGCTCTGCGCGTGCACAACTTAAGGGATACACGCGCTGCGCGCGCGTATTCCTTCCCTGACCCTTCGTGCCCCCTAAAAAAAAATCATTTCTGATCGGGTATAAACTCACACCGGGTCCCCACTGCCTTCGGCAGCGCAGTCCCGTGCGCGCTGCGCACGCACAACTTCAAGGATACACACGCTGCGCGCGCGTATTCCTTCCCTGAGCCTTCGCGCCCCTTAAAAAAAATCATTTCTGATCCGGAAAAGACTCGCATTGGGTCCCCACTGCCTTCGGCAGCGCTGTCGCGTGCACAACTTAAGGCATGCACGCGCTGCGCGCGCGTATTCCTTCCCTGACCCTCTGTGCCCCCTAAAAAAAAATTATTTCTCATCGGGTAAAAACTCGCACCGGGTCCCCACTGCCTTCGGCATCGCAGCCCCGTGTGCTCTGCGCATATTACAGCGCCGTGAAAGAAAACTGATTCAGGACACCTCAAAACGTGTAAATCTGGTGAAAACTTTCGATAATTTAAAAGAACTTTAAAATATCTTTCGAATGATGTATTAAAAATAATTTAATCATAATTAGAAATTGAAATTTGAAAATATTACAGCGCCATCTGGCGGTAGAAATTTCTGTATTCCACTGTTCCATTCCAATTCAAAAACGCTTTCTAATGATGTATTACTTATGAAATTATTTTAATTAGTAGCTGAAATACAAAGAAAACTGATTCAGGACACCTCAAAACGTGTAATTCTGGTGAAAACTTTCGATAATTTAAAAGAACTTTAAAATATCTTTCGAATGATGTATTAAAAATAATTTAATCATAATTAGAAATTGAAATATTGAAATTTGAAAATATTACAGCGCCATCTGTCGGTAGAAATTTCTGTATTCCACTGTTCCATTCCAATTCAAAAAAGCTTTCTAATGATGTATTACTTATGAAATTATTTTAATTAGTAGCTGAGATACAAAGAAGACTAATTCAGGAGACCTCAAAACGTGTAAATCTGGTGAAAAATTTCGATAATATAAAAGAACTTTAAAATATCTTTCGAAAGATGTATTAAAAATAATTTAATCATAATGAGAAATTGTAATATTGAAATTTGAAAATATTACAACGCCATAAAAGAAAACTGATTCAGGACACCTCAAAACGTGTAATTCTGGTGAAAACTTTCGATAATTTAAAAGAACTTTAAAATATATTTCGAATGATGTATTAAAAATAATTTAATCATAATTAGAAATTGAAATATTGAAATTTGAAAATATTACAGTGCCATGAAAGAACACTGATTCAGGAGACCTCAAAACGTGTAAATCTGTTGAAAACTTTGAATTATGTAAAAGAACTTTAAAATATCTTTCGTATGATGTATAAAAAATAAATCAATCGTAATTAGAAATTGAAATACGCGTATTAGAATATTGCAAAAATGTCCGGCGTGTAAAGATAAAATTTAATTTGCAATTAAAATGTAAATCTTTTGTTTATTGACGAAAATCGATGAAATTTGAAATGCAAGTTTGTTTTGTGGTGTAAATATTATATACTAAATAAAATGTGTAAAATTTGAAAAATTGAAGAAAATAGAAAATTCCAATTTTTAATCGCAGTACGAAACACGTGACCTCATTAAATAGCAGATGTGTTTCCGTTGAAGACTGCTGTAGACGAAAAGTCTGCAAAGCTAAGATTCTTGTGATTTGTTGCCAATATTTTTTTATAGTTTAGTTAATTTTAAAAAATCTAATTGTCCGATCGATAAGCCGTTTAAACCATCGGTTTAAGAAAAAAAAGCCCTTTTTAATGGTATCTTGTTTGTAACAATACGACTGATATTTCTAATTTATTTTCCACCTTTTCCGTAAAAATGTCGCTTTTTAAGCATTTAATCATGAATTCTGGGTCATGTTTCGTTAGACAATGGTTGACATTTTAATTAATATCTCCGCTAATTAGGGTCGCATCGTTTAGCAAATTACATATCGTACATCTGCGATAAATTCTCTGTCCGACGGTACCTGTTCGAAGTCCGTGCGACCGTTAGCGGCGGAGCCTTTTCCGTTTCAAGCCGATTCTCACAGACACACACACACACACACACACACACACACACACACACACACACACACACAGACAAAAACACACACGCGTACAGATTTTAATAATATAAGGAGATAGTAGCGATATCTACCGGTAATATGCGCAAAGGTTTAATAAACATTTCTTAGCAGATTTTACATATATAATTTAATGAAATTAAAACGAATAAATACTGTGATATAGCAGTCTGAAAATTTGCAGGATATGAATAAAGTGAGTGATACATGTCTTCCAATATACGTCTAAATTCAATTCCGATCTTTTTTTATATTATTGACCTTATGTAGCAAGTTTAGTGTATCATAGAAGCTAAGATATAGTCCTCCTGTAAATAGTAAATATTTCGGCATAGCAACGTCATCTGTCGTTCGATTTGCATCCAAACTGAATCAGCATATGTTTTCTTAACAAGCATTTTAAATTCCAATTTTGTGCATTTATTCATCACAAAAGTTGAATATATTGCAATTTCTTTAACTAGTGTAAGGGTTACATACAAACGGAACGCTTGCAATTTCGATGACGTAAATTTTGCAAGTTTTTTGCAAATCAGTCGGCAGCAAAAGTAACAGAGTACTGGCGAAAATTCCTATGTAAAAAATGTACACTTAATGCAGATTTGTTAAATAAATCCTTGTCGAATCGTGTTCTTAATCAGTCTAAGAACATAATTCGACAAGGATTTATTTAACAAAACAGTGTTAAGTGTGCTTTCTTCACATAGGAATTTTTGCTAGTGCTCGGATACTTTTGCTGCCGACTGCAGTCATACATTTGGAACGCCTGTAAACGGCTTTGCAACTGGAATTGTTTCATACTTTTTAATTTTAGTTCGCATACATATCACGTTTCGTTCACTAATAGACTGCAGATGCTAGGATATAAACTTGTTCATTAAGTGGGAGAGAACAATTTAAGGAACCATTAAGGAACCATTAATTAGAGAACCATTTATTTCCCATTTAAGAAACTCAAAATGTTTTTGAAATGGGAGAATTTGCAACATAGCAGCGCCACATAGTTGAGCAATATTTCGCGAAATATCAGCGAAATATTAGCAGTAACTTGAGGAGCCAAACTCTGATCAAAAATTTTTATTTTTATTTAACAAAAATTTTGGTAAAATCGTCAGATGGTCAAATAGCAATTAAAAATCTCAAAATTTGTAAATCCATGGAAAACTGAAAGATAAAAATTTTCAGGAATCCAAAACTTACTTTTTTGTGAATAAAGAAGAAAGTAAAAATAAGTGCATGTAATGGTCAATTTTGAGCAATAGTGTGTAATGAAAAATAAACTTATTCTTAAATATAAGTTTCTCTTCCAGTAACAGAATGTTTACAAATATTCATACAACAGTAAAAGTATTTGAGATTATGAGCGCATTGTAATTAAAAGACTCCAATTATGTTCTACTGAAGTAATATAATTTAATGTACGTTGTATTATTTTATTCTTTTACCTACCGGCGAGACTGTACTTTGAAGTACCATTATATAAAAAAGATATAAAAATCAAGTTTATTGAATATATAACAAAAGAACTTACGTATCTGCCAAACCTTCCGCTTTTTAAACACCTTAATACCAGTTTTATTTTAAATATAGCGAAGACTAAAATTTTCCAGTTAAACAAGACATCTATAGTTGTTATAACAAGACATCTATACAGTGTTGGACATAATTATAAGACACCTATCTAATTTTACAAATAGTGAATGAAAAGATTCAGAGCTAAAAAATGTTTTATCAAATACGTCAAAAACATAAATTTATTCTTTTATCACACGTAATTGTTTTACAGAAATGATATTTTTATAGAGTTTAATAATAATAAAAATATATATATATATATATATCATGGACAGAATTATAAGACACCCTAACATTTTAATTAAACTACCTGCTTTTTTTCCGAAAATAATGTGCAATATGCAAACATTCTACACGCCGTTATGACGTCAGCAGTTAACTAAAGCAAACGATAACTGACTTCACGCATTTACAAACATGCCACGAGGTACAGAATAAAAGAAAGTGAAATTCGCGAAATTTAGAGATTAAAGGGAACTGGTGCTTCAATTAATAATATTTCAAAAATTATTAAACGCTCTAGATGTGCAATTAGAAATGTTTTGAAAAGAGGAATTAATGGATCGGTGATTAAAAGATGTGGACGTACTCCTTGCTTGTCCTCGAGAGATAGACGCCATGTGCTTTCGCTCGTTACACAGAATAACATGACCACTACAGTCATTAAAAATGCTTTGAAACTGAATTGTTCAAGGAGAATCATTCACAGGGTGTTGCATAATGCTTCCTATGTGAAATATAAAGAATTGAAGAAAAAACCACTGCTTCTAAGCCGGCACAAAATGGAGCATCTAAACTTCGCTTAACAAACTATGGCCCGGACCTCCAAATGGTACTCTGTGTTATTTTCTGATGAAAAAAAGTTTAACCTAGATGGTCCTGACGGGTTTCAATATTATTGGCATGATTTATGGAATTCTCCTCATGTACTGATGAGCCGCCAAATGGGTGGAGGCTCAGTAATGGTTTGGGTTGTTTTTTCGGCTCAAGGGAAAATGGATATTTTTTTTGTGCATTCAAGAATGAATTCCTAAAAGTATAAGGATCTTCTTAAAGATCAACTAGGCATATACGGTGAACTTCTTTGTGGGGAAAACTACACTTTTCAGCACGATAACGCGCCGATTCATGAATCCCACGAAACAAAAAAGTGGCTTTCAGAGCAAAGTATCAATGTTCTCCCGTGGCCTTCTCGCTCACCAGACTTAAATCCCATCGAAAACTTTTGGGGAATCTTAGTTCGTGCGGTTTACCGAAATGGAAGGCAGTTTATATGTGTCGAAGACCTAAAGAATGCTGAAAAATTTTCTTGGGAAGAGCTGTCTTGCGATATTTTGTTAGAATTGAGAGATTCGATGCCGAATCGCATCTTTCATGTTATAAAAAACAATGTCGGCTCCACAAAATATTAAATAACCATGTTAGAGGATTTTTTTTAGACCATTAGTGTCTGTTAATTATGTTGACCACTGTATTTGGAAAAAACGGTTGGTGTCTTATAATTTTATCCATTATGTTTTTAAGTTTTTTCCTTAAATTGTATGAAAATATCCTTATTATAAAATAATTACATATGAGAACAGAATAAATTTATGTTTTTGACGTATTTGATAAAACATTTTTAAGTTCTGAATATTTTCTTTCACTATTTGTCAAATTAAATAGGTGTCTTATAATTATGTCCACCACTGTAGTTGTTATTGAAACTGGTATTCAAAAAGCAGAAGAATTGTGAATTTTGCATTTATCAGGACAGGACTATATATTTCAGTTTAATTTCACTACCTAGTACTAGACTTCCATCAAAGTGTTTTAATTTCAAGAAAGGATTTCATAGCATGGTGTCGTGACTTATGATTGCCGCTTATTTTTTAATTTTCTACCTGCATCATAATTAATTTATACATCATCACATGAATATGTCATTTTTTTTTTAACATATATATACCGGTAATGAAAAAATTTGCTTTATTTTGGATTTTTTCCTCATGTTCTTATTTTTAATTCTATCTCTATGTACTGATGGTATTTCAATGTACCTCCTCGTTAAATAATCATTAATTGCTATAATGAGGCGATAGGAAGGATTTTTATTGATTATACCTCGATAATTGATTTTAAGTAGCTAAAAAGAAAATTGTGGATTTGAAATACATTTTTTAATGTGGGAAATAAAAGGATAACTGAAAAATATCTGTATGGCAATCATAATGCTGCCCATCGCACAATAAAAAAGTTTTAAAATTGCATATTGTTTGTTAAACTATATAAGTAGTTCTCAAAAAAGTATAATTTAAGAGTATAATTAAAAAGTATAATTACATCTAAAGTGTCTAATAAATGTAGTACATCGTTTCTTTATATGGACGCGTAAATAGTTCGAATGCAGTACCATCATAATAAATTAGTATGCGTTGGCTATCACAAAACTATCTTCCATATAATTCTATATAACTGCATCATACGCTGTTTATTATACTCAGAAATTTAATCAACATAGCCTCTAACAGTAAAAGTTTGACCTATGAATTTTAACTAACAGTTGCTGAGATACAATCATCAGAAAAATTAATAAAAGTGAGTACTAACAGCGACAACTGTCAGCAGATATATCATAAAATTTTGTCATTTAAATCTTTCATAAGATTACTCTTGCATATCAATTTTGGTGCACTTAAGTTTCATAAAAGCTGAAACATATCCTTCTTGTAAATGAAGAAAACTGCAGCATATCAACGATGCAGTGCACACAAATTAGATTAGCACAAGTTTTAACAGTGGCCATCTCATATATGAAATTCCAAGCGCTTATACGCTATAAAAGCTGAGACATAGTATTCCTGCACGCGAAGAAAATTGTAGCACAGCAGTTGATGCAACTAGGTTAGGTATATGTATATTGACAAGTTGACATGTTTCTACATTAAATAAGCATAATATATCATAATGATTTTCTCATATATAAGTATTTTGCCATTATTCTCTATAGAAAGGGAGATATAGCCTTCCTTTTATTACCAATAAGGAGATTTGCCAATTTTCAGTGCCACATGTTAGGTGTTATGCCAATACATCACAAGTACCAATATTGTTGAGATACAACCAAAAATAAAGTTTTGCATAATCCCGTTTTTTAATTAGCGGTATACAGTGCTCTGAAATTTTTTGTAGTACACAGACGGACAGACTTTTTTTTTTTTTTTTTTTTTTTTGTATATATGTGCAAATCGTATGCAGTATATTTCAAAAAGTGTAAATACGCTGGAAATCATACGTTAAGTAATTTAACAATTTCAATACTTTCTTCTTATATTTATATGAAATGAAGTAAAAAAAAAGAAAGTGTTCCACATTTTTTTTTTTTTATCATTACTTATTTCCCTTCTTTCATCTATACATAAAATGTTACTCTTCACATTTTTAAACGATAGCGAAAAGTATCAAATATTTTTCTATTATTTGGAATTCCTCTTAACTAATTTCAAATGTCAGGTTTGATATATTAATTAACGAGCCACTTCAAAATTTTGAGGGAGAAAATATTACTTTAACAATGAACTTCCGATTGTAATTAGTTCTCTTGTAATGAACCTGTGCATCGTGTACATAAATCATTTTGTATGAAGTAGGACTTTTGACTAAGATTTTAAATATTTTAGTTTCTAGTTTTAATGGTCATAATATTATTCAGGAAGATTCGCTAAATAAATTTATAAAATTTCAATTTATATAGTAATCATACTTTTCATGCAATGAATAATAATAATAATAACAATAATAATTATAATATTAAAATACAGAATTTACTTTATATTTGGTAAAGAAATAAATTTTATTTCCTTGTTTTTAAATTTTGATATTAACAACTTATAAAGAGATATACACTCATTGCCATAAAAATTTGCGCACCAAGAAAGAGTCATCAGAATAAAGCGAAAGTTTACTTACGTAAATGCAACGTTGATATAAATAAATGATTACAAAATCAAAGCGAAATGATCATTTATTAAATTACGAATGAATGAAAGTTTTAGTACCCTGTTGGCCTACCTCTAGCGTGAATGCACGTTGCGATACGGACAAGCACTGAGGCATACAAGTCCCGTAGGAAGTTCTGCGGCATCTGGTTTCACATTTATTGTAAACGCGCATCTAATTCATCCAAATTCGTAGGTGCCCAACTTGCTGCCCCAATTGATCCCAGATATGCTCGATTGGTTACAAATCTGGGGATCGAGCAGGCCAGGGAAGGGTGGTATTGTGGCGGATGCAGCCCTGTGTCACCCTTCATGTGTGTGGCTGAGCATTTACCTGTTGAAAAATGTCTCCTGGGAGTGAGCCCTGTCATGAGTGGCGACACCTATGGCTGAAGAATGTCATGATCATATCGCTGGGCTGTCATGATTCCGTGAATCAATATTAGGGATGACCGTGAGTCGTTTGCAATATCATCCCATACCATCAAACCAGCTGTGGATACAGTGTGTAGCTGTAAAGAGAAGACAGTATTGAGACATCCCATCCGTTGCCTCTACACACGTACATGTTAGTCATCTCTGCCTAAATTGAATCTGGATTCGTTGTTAAGGACGACGAGGTTCCATTCCCCACAGTAAAATCAACAGTAAAGTCAACACTTCCCCACAGTAAAATCAGAATGGCCTAGGTGGCTGGCTACTTGCCAAGCTGATCACCCGGATTCGATCATACCGATGATTCTTTCCCTATGGGACTCTGCTCATTTTGTCTTTGATGGCAGCGTAACGGTATCTCTATATGAAAAGCCTCCCTCTGTAACAGATTATGTACACCAAACAAGCTCTGCTTACCTGTTTTATACTCCAAGAAGAACGATGTTCAATGCCTTCTGGTGGCATTATGCAACGCGCAATCACGCTGCATTTCTAATCATTTGTATATCTGCCTGGCACTTACCTACATTCCAAGTTTAGTTACGGTCCAACAATTACTTCTTGGTGCGCTATTTTTTATAGCAATGAGTGTATTTTGTTACTATATTGATATATTAATTTTATGATTATTTACTGTTTGTATAAAAATTAATTATAAAATAAGTAATTAAAAAATTCTGGAGTGTAACGACCGAACGATTTTCATTACCCAGTATAGTATACTATATCATAAACTTGTTTTGTAGATGGCGTGGTCAAAAAACATAACAAAAAAGAGTACAAAAAAAAAATAAGTAAACAAGAAATTTTATTTACTTATTTTTAAATTTGGATATTAACAATTTACAAAGTGATATATTTTGTGATTATATTGGTATATTAAAATCATGATTATTTCGTGTTTGTTTAAAAATTAATTATGAAATAAAAAAAAAAAAAAAATTCTGGTGTGTAGCGACCGAACGACTTTCATTACCCATAATAACAAATATTTTAAATTTATTTTGTAGATGGTGTGGTCAAAAACATAATAATTATCTAACCAATCAAACGCCAAGCAATATCTTGTAGTAATGAACTTGTACATACGTTGAAACGACAAAGTAATAGAAAGTTTATCGATAAAGTTATACATAGATTATAGAGCAAAGGAAATTGGTTGAGTTGTTTATGGAGACATCAATTTCAGAGATCTAAAACTGATCTACTTAAATAAGACGTTTATTGCTTTATTTTAGTAACAAAGTAATAAATGTGGGTGTTTTGCGATTTGGAGGGTGGGGGTTTGGTGTTCCAAGGGAAAGATTTCGAGAGCAATGTTCTGGCTTTAAATTTGTGTCAGAGAATCTATGAGAGCTGTGTTGGCGAATTTTGGTGTGCAGGATGATCATTTGCATCTAACACCGACTACTATGGGATTTTGCGAAATTCTCTCTCTTCCCCCCCATTACGGTTGTGGGAGCTAAAACATTTCTAAATTATCCCAGGAAGGATATTTTTTTTTTTTGGTATTTGGGTAAGCTATGTGTTCTTAATCAACCTTATAAAGATATTTTTCGAAATGTACGTCCTCATCCCATTTGGTGTTGGTGAGTGCGAGAAATAAAACATATTTCCAATTGTAACTGTGTTCTAAATTATCTTAGGTAGAATTTTTTTATGTGTAGCTTTATTACTTGTATCCAACATACAGTCGGTAGCAAAAGTATCCGAACACTAGCAAAATTCCTATGTATAAAAAGTAGAGTTGATACTGTTTTGTTAAATAAATCCTTGTCGAATCGTGTGCTTAGACTGACTAAGAACATGATTGGACAAGGGTTTATTTAACAAAACAGTATTAACTCTATTTTTTTACATACGAATTTTTGCTAGTGTTCGGATACTTTTGTTACCATCTGTACGCTATAATGGAATTATTTTAAATTTAATAATGATTATTAAAAATTAATTCTCTTTATGCACATTTATACAAAATTTTGTCCTATATCACCATGTTAAAAATTTAGAAAAAGCGGGATGGCAACACAACCTGTAAGACAATTTTTACCAAAAGTTGATAGGCACTAATTTATGTCAAGGTGCAACTACATACCAACTTGTATGAAACTCTGTGCAGTAGTGCCTGAGATACTTTGCAAAATTTCCTACTTCCTTCCTTTGACGGAGGAGGGGAGGGAAAAACACGTTTCTAAGTTTCTGTTTTAAATTATTTCAGGAAATTAAATTTTGGTGTGAGTGCTGTTTATGAATACGCAATACACTATAAAAATATTTTGCGAAATACTCCCTTTTCCTCCTTTAGGGCCAGGGAACAAAGAGATTTCAAACTTAATTCTACTACAAAAAATCTGAGGATGGCAAGTTTTGGTGTGTTGATGTTGGTTAAGTGCACACAACATGCATTTTGGTGGGATTTTTGCGAAATTCCATATTTCATTTGTATAGGTGTATCAAAAACACAACTTCAAGCGTAATTCTGTTCCAAATTACCTCAGTGAGGCGATTTCTAGTTTGTGGGTTTTTTATGTCTGAGAATGTATTGCACTTATTTCAGGGTTGTAAAATGTAAACTAGAGTAGATTGAGGAGAAGTATGCAACTTGCATGGGTTTGATGCTGCCCCACGCAGTTCGGAATTCGCCATATTGCAGTCGGGAAAGACGCGACTGCATTGAGACCCAAAAGCGATTTCCGTGTGTATTTTTGTTTTTGCAAACGCGCTCGTTTAAAGCGCTGTAAGCGGGAATCCCGACTCACAAGGAAACTCTTTCAAAAGAGAAGTACCAATGAGGAATTTGCGCATAGGGGGGATTTGAACAAAATCCTATTTTTCTGGTAGTTTTAGGCCCATAAATTTCAAAAAGTTTATAAAAATGCAAAAAAGGTTCTCATTAATTTTAAAAATAACTTTAAAATTAACCAAACATCACATGACTTCAAAACGCTGCCTGATGTCACATTTTATGATGCTTTAATATGTACATTTTGTTAGCCTAATTAGCAAGCAGCAATTCGTTTTAACTTTCGTAATTATTAATCGTTTATGTGACTTCTGAGCATTTCTTTTTCATCTTATAATCATTTAATATCCTTATCACCATTTTCCAAAATGGAAATCGCCAAACCGGCTCTTATTTGAAAATATTTCATCCATGTCTTCCCGTTTAGTACTCTTCTACAGCGACTTAGCAGCTAATATTTCCGGAAAACTCTGTTTATGATTAAATCTTATGCCGGGGTATCTATTATCCGATCCGACTGCCATAGCGACAGTCCTTAAACAACGACAGTCGTCAAATCAAAAGTTGGAATGTGACATCACGTGACCAAAATAACGACTGCCACAGTCGGAATTGAGGTGTAGTGTGGTCGGAGAATAGATGCCCGGGAATATTTTAAAGAAAATTGGCAGTTGGTACTTGAAAGAGTTTCCTTGTCAGCAGGTTGCACACGGGAATGCTGCAACCGAAGGCAGCATCTTAATTAATGTTTCGACCATTTTCATTTTTTTAATGATATTTTTATATTAATAACTTATATATTACTTTCAGAATTCCTTTTGACCAGCAAAGCCTGCTGGCTACGTTGTTAATACAGTTCGTTAACTTGTATTTGCCAAGGTTATTTTGGACCTTTTTATATTTTCTGCTGTTTTATGTGTTCAGAGGTTCACGAAAAGACAAGGGAAAATACACTCATCCGAATTTTGATATAGTATTTATTATTTATTTATTTATTATTAATTTTTTTTTGGGGGGGGAGGGGGGTTAAAAAAAACTATATATATATATGATTATGCTTATTTGGGTACATTTTTGAGATTTTCATTTGTTATGACACCACTAATCTCTTCTTAATGTTAATTGGAAAGCAATGGGAAAGAAGCAAAATACATCATTGCGTACCTGAACACCTTAGTTGAAATAACTGCAGATATTATGTAATTTTATTTATGTTTAAGAGAAGGATAGAATGTTTAGAGAAATATTAAAGACAGTTGAAAGATGTATAAGAACTTTATGTGTAAACGGTATAAATGTAAAATGCAATCAACAATTGTTCCTGGTGTGATTGCAGAAAAAGATTTATTTAATGCCAATAGAAAAATAAAAATAAAAATAATTATTACTAGCCGGTCTTCGGCCATCTAGCGGTCAATATTTCTGATTTAACGTATTTTTTAATTTATTGCATCTTTTCTGACATCCAATGACAGAAACGTTTTATAATTGTTTTTGGTTGCAATTTATTTTTATTTATGTGATTTTTAATAATAATATTATTTTTATCACAATGATATTTTTATTATTTTGCTGATATTTCTCCTTTTTAGATAAATTTTTTACCATAATTTGGTTTTTATCACGGTGACCAAAAAGGAAAACAGCGAAATCGCCATATGTTGATGTTGGTCGTTTCGTAGAATTACTACATCTCTTCTTTGAATTATCATTAATTATCTTTTAGACTTATTTTATATTTTTCAAATCACGAATATGTATCTTTATCAATATATTGTTGCCATTGTGACGTCATCTTATTTTGCTAAATCATCATTCTTCCAATGTTTTCTTCATCCCCCAAATCAATGATAAAAATTTGTTTTCTTTATTTTAGCACATTTATTTCAGTAAAAATGACGTTAGTTTAAAAAAAAAAAAAAAAAAAAAAAAAAAAACTTATGTTATCCAAATGATTATTTAGCTTTCTGTGTCATAGGTTTTGTGTATTGCTTATTTCACGTTGCACACTTCCCTGTTCTATTTTGCCTGGTAATGGCTTGTAGTTAATTATTTTAACCCGAAACAATTCTTCATTTTTTTTTTTTTTTTTTTTTTTTTTGTGCAGTTTATGGTATTTCCTCTGACATTTCTTATACTTTATTAATTAACGCCAGTTTTACGTTATAACTAACTATAAAGTATAGAAGATAAAAGCATTTTAATAATTTTATTAATATTATTAATAAAGAATTTTTAGCAGGTTCAAAACTGTTCATACAACACCGTTAGGAAAACATCAATATAAGAGAAAAGATATATATGTACATGTATAAGTATATATATTTCTTGTGGGAATATATATATATATATATACATATAATAACAATAAAAAATATATCATGGATTGCGTTTTATCCAAACAATTTCTGTATTATTTGAACTGAATATTCTGCTAGTTATATTATTTTGAGCTTTATACATTTCGCGCTCTACATATTGCGAAATTCCAAATCCCGCAAAGCGTGTTTATAAATTGCATGATATACTTATAAATTGCAGATAAGCTTTGGGGAATTTAAATGCATTTTGCAATCTCTAGTCGCTTATGAGATAAGATATAACTAAAATTTAATATACTGTCTAGATCGAGTATTCTATAGACTGGGGATTATTTGCAGAAGATCATATGTGTTGTAACTCAAAATATTTTCTCTTTCAAATAATATTAACAACTTGTTTCAAATGAGAAATATTCTTGAGATTTGTTAAGTCTTAAAAAGATTTAAGTTATTTTATATTGTGTATGGCAAATTAATCAAAAGTAAAAGATTCAGATTGTATTTTGAATCATTTATGAAACACATCTCTCCTGCATTTAAAAAGATGGTCTATGTTAATAATACATTGTTTTTGTTGTGCTATTTAGTGTTTTTGGTAAGTGAATTTAAATAGAATATGAATAAAGATATATAAAATGTTTTCCAAATAAAAATACTTTTGAGTATTTTTTAAAAAGTATTTAATATACCTTTACTATAGCGTTATTTAAAAAGTACTATTTTTTTAACGAAAATATTACTTTCTTCTTTAATAGACTGGGTGCTTCATAAGTCTGTAGACATTTTAAAAATTCATAACTGTTGAAGGAATTGGTAAATTTGAACGCGGTTTGCGGGAAAGTTATTCTCATGAAGGAGGAATTTTTTTTTTTTTTTTTTTTTTTTTAAGGTAAAAAAAAAAAGTTTTTTTTTTTTTTTTTTTTTTTTTTTTTTTTTTTTAAATCTAAAATTTTCTTCGATAGCCGGCGATGTACAGGAGCAAATCACTAATTTCCATGAAAAAGTATATTTATTTCCATACTGATGTTTACGGGCATATAAATCCTATTCTATGTGTCCGCCATCACTATAAATTACAGTTTGCAAACAAGTTACAATACCGCTAATGTTACTCGGGCAATTAATTGCTTTGAGAGAGTTAAGGATATCGATCCATTCAATGTTGTCAAAAGCCCTTTGTATGTCAAGTGAGATCAGAGTGGTATACCGACTGGAATCAGTATTAAAGGTGCAGGAGCTTATAATTTGTTGTAAAGCATGTTCGCATCATCTGCCCTCTCTGAACCCGAATTGTATATATATCCTATGAGTTTGCACCACATATTACAGTTTGCAAACCAGTTACAACACCGTTAATTATAGCTTCAGTCGGTGGTTCTTAGCTCGCGGAAAATATCTTCACCAATAACGCGTTACCCACCAAGTCAGCATCGCAATTAAAACTTCATGTATGCACAAGTAGAAAGCAAAATAGGAAATAGGATGTGTTTATCGTAAAACCATGCTATATATAGGACTCTGATTTGCATATTTCTTCTTACTCGCCCATGTAGTGCCCTCTATCGACGAAAAATTAATTACTTTTTTCTCTTTTACCAAAAAATCTCCCTTCACGATAATAATTTTTTCGCTAACCGTGTTCAGTTCTTTCAATCACAATCCCTTCAATTTTTATAAATTTTCAAAATGTCTACAGTCTTATGGGACACCCGGTATTAAATATATATATATTGTTAATCAAACCTGTTCTATAGGCAACACATATTTTGTGAACCCGAACAACGTATTTTAATCTGGTAGACTTAAAGATACTTTCGACACGAGTTCACGTTCGTCGAGCTAGCCGTTCGTACTTTTTAGGTAGTTTTCTCCAAACCATGCGTAAATACGGGCTAGTCCCCCCTTAGAAACCCCCTACTGATGACAACCCTTCTTAGGTCCAGGTCCCAAGTGTAGACAATTGGTCTTAAACCGAACACTAAGCACATCGTCATACTTTGCACACTGTATAAATATTAAAATAAGCTTAAAAATATTTCTAGTATATCATAATATATCGGAATTCTTTAATGAAGGTCTTGTTTTCCAATCTGAGGTTATTATTCATACAAACAATAAAAAATAAAAATCTTTTTTCTTTTTTTTTTTTTTCAATTTTTGTTTAAAATTATCAAAAAAAAAAAAAAAAAAAAAAAAGGATGCTGAAACCCGCCTGTTGTATTCGCATTTGTTTGCAGATATTTTTAAATAACTATTCCCTCGAGAATATAGGCAAATGCTCTAGAATTCTAATAGGGTTTCTAGAACTCGTTTTTAAATTGAGTAAATTATATAAGGATAACATGGAACTATTTTTTCTAGAGCCGCAATTCAGATTCTAGATGTCAGATACAAAATTTTTTCTGAGTGTAATAGCAATAATAGTAGCAATAATTTTATTTTTATTAACCGACTTCAAAAAAGAAGGAAGGTTCTCAATTCAAACCGTATGTTTTTTTTATGTTTGTTAGCTCATAACTTCTGAACGGATGCTCCGATTTTGATACTTTTTGTTCTGTTGAAAAGGTCATGGTCTGCAATAGGTCCCATTGTAATATCTTTACAATCTAAAGAAAATACAGGGTGCCCAAAAAAATCAGTCCCAACTCCTTTAACTGTTAAACGGCTGCAGCTACAGTGTTAAAAAAAATGGTATGTAAGTATAGCGAAGTGGCCATGCAGTACAAGGTTAAACCGCTTTCAGCACCACCTGGTGGAAAATAGCGGAGTTAGTGTTACTATCTAGGAATCGGTTCTAGGGAAAAAAGTGAGTTACAAAGATGAAAAGTGTCATCGATATAGTACAAAAAGATAGTTTAGACATTCATGCTAGCGTTCCTATCTCGGAAACGGTTCAAGACAGGGGGAAAAAGAAAATTATAAAATTGCAGGGCATCATAGATTTAGTACGGAAAGATAGTTTAGACATCGATGCTAAAAATACAATGCTAAAAACGTGCATTTGTTTGTTCGCAATTTCTTACACTATGCACACTTGAGCTACATTGCACACATTGTAGCGTAGCTGGTGAGTCATACGTTATATAGTTCAAAATACGGTTACTTGATATTTTTTGTTTTGTTGTAAAGATCTTGGTCTGAAGTAGGTCCCATTGTAATATCTTTACAATCTAAAGAAAATAAAACGCCATCTGGTGAAAAACAGCTGAATCAGCGCTCCTATCTCAAAAACGGTACACGATGGGAGAAAAGTTAATTACGAAGTTAAAGAGCATCATCGATTTACTACGCAAAGACAGTTTTTAGACATTTTCAAGGCAATACAATTAATTAGACAATATAAAGGCTCCCTAGTTCAAAGTACTGTTACTGTAAGCGGTCACATCGATTAGCACAAAGTCGTTTTCAACCAACCTCAGAAAAGAGGGTGTTCTTAATTCGAGCTATGTGTTTTTGTTGGTGTTTGTAAGCTTATAACTTCGTAAGAGATGCTCTAATTAACCGACTTCAAATAGGAGGTGGTTCTCGATTCACACCGTATGTTTTTTTTTTTTTTTTTTTTTTTTTTGTTAGCTCTTAACTTCTGAACAGATAATCCAATTTTGGTACTTTTTGTTTTATTGTAGAGGTCTTGGTCTGAAATAGGTTCCATTGCAATATCTTTAAGATCAAAAGAAAATACAGGGTGACCAAAAAAGTCAGTCCCGACTCTTTTGACTGCTGAACAGCTGCAGCTATAGTCATAAAAGTGGTATGTAGGTATAGTAAAGTGGATATGTCCTGCGTGATTCAACCGCCTACAGCGTTACCTGTTGGGAAACAGTGGAGTTAGCGTTCCTATCTTGGAAACAGTTCAATACAGGGGAAAAAAGTGAATTATAAAATTGCAGAGTATCATCGATTTAGTACAAAAAGATTGTTTAGACGTTAATGCTAAAAACAGAACGCTTAAAACGTGCATTTGTTTGTTCACAATCTCCTATTTTGTGCACACTTGAACGACATTGCATATGTTGTAGCGGAGCGGGTGACATTTATGCTATGCAAAATTCAAAGTATGGTTATTACAAGCGGTCACATGGATTAACGCATAGACGTTTTAAACCGACTTCATAAAGGAAGAAGTTCTGAATACAAACCATGTTTCTCATTGTTGTTGTTGAAATTTGTTAGCTTATTTTTTGAGTAATGTCACTTTTCTTTGAACTTATGATTTGTGAAACTTCCGTCGAACGTCTTCTGATGCTCTGCTATATAAATAAGTTTTCACTGAAAAGAGAAAAATAAAATCTTTTTGTAAAAAAATAGAACCGACTCCAAAAAGGAGCTACTATTCAAACAACTAAAAATGAAAGAAAATTGGCAGAAAATGGAACTGTAAATTACGCCTAAAAGTATAAAATAATTTCCTTCGCCAATTAACTTATAACACTACAATTAATCATAACTTTTGAAGTCGGCGCAAAATTAAATAAAAATTGATATTTTTTATTTAATACAAATATCAAATCCTATTCAAAATACACATCTCACATTGTCACCTGGAAAACGCTGCTGAAAAATTTTTGATTGAAGAAAACAAATAAGATTTCGTAAGCAGCAAAAGTTGGCAAAGATGCTGGTATCTGACGTCCTTGGTGAAAGAAAAATCGCTAAATTATCTGACAAACACATTTAATTTCTTTGGGATATCATGATTAATTTGATAAGGTATATTAAGAGAGTAATCAAGAATATGAAACAATGCTTCGTACCAAATATATTATGAAAATATACATCTTGCGTGTATATTTTTGCAATACGCTTTGAACGCCAAATAATCCAAAAGCCACCAAGGATTATAGTTATCAAAGTTATATCAAATTTCAAAGGAAACTCTAACTTCGTAGAAACATAAATACCGCATTGTGAAGAATGTTCACTGTTCTGTGTTGGTGCTACCAATGTACCAATTGTATACAGTGATAAAATAATAAAGGAAACATGAAAATGGATCATTCGAGACTGTTGTCTCGAATGATTCATTTTCATGTTTCCTTTATTCTTTGTCTTGTTGCATTTGTTGCTATCGATCTAAAAACAAACCTTTAAAAACTAATTTAATTTTATTTAATTTTGCGCCGACTTCAAAAGTTATGATTAATTGTAGTGTTATAGGTTGTTTGGCGAAGAAAATTATTTTATACTTTTAGGCGCAATTTAGATTCATTTCATTCATTTTTTTTTTTTTTTTTTTTTTTGTTTTTAATAGTAGTTGCTTTTTGGAGTCGGTTCTATTTTTTTTACAAAAAGATTTTATTATATCTAAATTTTGAAACTTACTACAAACTTTTAGCATTCAAACACAAAAATATTTTATTAAATATTAAATTATCAATGAAATCTCAAATTAATGCGCAGATATGTTACATATTCTATTTTTAAACTATAATAATGCACAATCAATGGAAAACAAAAAATAAAAAATAGTTAAAAGAAGTACACAAGTGTACAAAATTAAAACAATAAACTGTTTTCTCGTTTTCTTTTTTTCCACATAAATCTTTAAACAAATAAACACAGAAGTTTAAAATTTGGATAGCATGTTTCTAAAAATACCATGAATCGAATTTTATATAACTTTAGCATAAGTAATAATTTTTAAACTAAAAATCAGTAAATTTTTCTCAAAAGTAAACTATAAAAAAAGGAAAAATTTTCAGCAATTTTAGAAAAGATAAAATCTTTTTGTAAAAAAATAGAACCGACTCCAAAAAGGAGCTACTATTCAAACAACTAAAAATGAAAGAAAATTGGCAGAAAATGGATCTGTAAATTACGCCTAAAAGTAAAATAATTTCCTTCGCCAATTAACTTATAACACTACAATTAATCATAACTTTTGAAGTCGGCGCAAAATTAAATTAAATTTAATTAGTTTTTAAAGGTTTGTCTTTAGATCGGTAGCAACAAATGCTGTTGTTTCGAATGATCCATTTTCATGTTTCCTTTATTTTTTTATCACTGTATACAATTGGTGCATTAGTAGCATCTACATAAAACAGTAAACATTCTTCATAATGCGGTATTTATGTTTCTACGAAGTTAGAGTTTCCTTTGCAGATTTGGTATAACTTTGATAACTATCATCCTTGGTGGCTTTTGGATTTTGGGATCAAAACGTAAGGCAAAAATATACATGCAAGATGTATATTTTCATATTATATATTGTACGATGTGTTGTTTCATATTCATGATTTATCTCTTGTTATTCCTTATGAAAATATTCATGATATCCAAAGAAATTAAATATGTTTGCCAGATAATTTTGCGATTTTTCTTTCACCAAGGACGTCAGATACCAGCATCTTCGCCAACTTTTGCTGCTTACGAAATCTTATTTGTTTTCTTGAATCAAAGTAGTTTTCGACTGCGTTTTGCAGGTGACAATGTGAGATGTGTATTTTGAATAGGATTTGATTTTTGTATTGAAAAAAGGTATCAATTTTTATTTAATTTTGCGCCGACTTCAAAAGTTATGATTAATTGTAGTGTTATAAGTTAATTAACGAAGGAAATTATTTTATAATTTTAGGCGTAATTTACAGTTCCATTTTCTGCCAATTTTCTTTCATTTTTAGTTGTTTGAATAGTAGCTCCTTTTTGGAGTCGGTTCTATTTTTTTACAAAAAGATTTTATTTTTCTCTTTTCAGCGAAAACTTATTTATATAGCAGAGCATCAGAAGACGTTCGACGGAAGTTTCACAAATCATAAGTTCAAAGAAAAGTGACATTACTCAAAAAATGGTTTATGTCACTGAAAAATACATGAAATGCACCCAATGTGAAAAAAAAAAAATTACATCTCCATCTAGAAAGTTATCCACTCGAGAGACAGTTGTGCCAGTTTTGTTATAGTCAATTTATTTTTAAGTTGATTTTTCTCAAATGCTGCATTTTTAAGTTGTGTAACTTTTCTTGTCTTTATCGGATATGAGCAAAAAACTATCTGTTCAACGAACATACGTTAAGTTAAAAAGTCTTTAGAAATGTAAAGGACGGATACGTTGTATTCGTAACCGAAAATTCTGTTAGGCATATATATTGTATTTTACAGTGAATACGTGTCACCTGCTGCGCTGGAAATTGTGCAGCGTAAAGTTCAAATAAAGAGCAAAATATGCATTGCAGCTGACCGACAGAAGTTTCAACATCGATACTTATATACTGCTTTTACCATTGTAGCTGCATGCGTTCAGCAGTTAGAGTTAGAACAGATTTTTGTGAGTATCCTGTAATTTGTTTATATCTTAATGAAATCATAATGAAACCTATTTCAGGCCAAGATCATTACGACAACAAAAAAAGTATTAAAATTGAATCATCGCTTACGAAGTTATAAGCTAACAAATTTCAACAGCAACAATGAGAAACATGGTTTGCATCGAGAACCTCTTCCTTTATGAAGTCGGTTTAAAACGTTCATGCGTTAATCGATGTGACCGCTTACAATAACCATACTTTGAATTTTACATAGCATAAATGTCTCCCGCTACGCTACAACATATGCAATGTCGTTCAAGTGTGCACAAAATAGAAAATTGTGAACAAACAAATGCACGTTTTAAGCGTTCTGTTTTTATCATTAATTTTTAAACTATCTTTACTTACTAAATCGATGATACTCTGCAATTTTATAATTCACTTTTTCCCCTGTCTTGAAACGTTTCCGAGATAGAATCGCTAACTCCACTCTTTTCCACCAGGTGGCGCTTTAGGCAGTTGAATCGCGTAGCACATGTCCACTTTACTATGCCTACATACCACTTTTATAATTATAGCTGCAGCTGTTCAGCAGTTAAAAGAGACGGGACTGAAATTTTTGGGCATCCTGTATTTTCTTTTGATCGTAAAGATCTTACAATGCGATTTATTTCAGACCAAGATCTTCACAAAAAAAAAACAAAAAGTATCAAAATCGGGTCATCTGTTCAGAAGTTATGAGCTAACAAACAAAGGCAAAAACAAAAAACATTTGCTTTGAATTGAGAACCTCCTCCTTTTTGAAGTCGGTTAATTAGAGCATCTCTTACGAAGTTATAAGCTTACAAACACCAGCAACAACACTTAGCTTGAATTAAGAACACCCTCCTTTCTGAAGTTGGTTGAAAACGACTTTGCGCTAATCGATGTGACCGCTTACAAGTAACAGTACTTTGAACCACAGAGTATACGTGCCATCCGCTACACTGTAAAGTGTGCAAAGTAGTTCAAGTGTGCACAATGTAGGAAATTGCGAACAAACAACTGCACGTTTTAAGCGTTCTATTTTTAGGAATAATGTCTGAAAACTGTCTTTTCGTAGTAAATCGAAGATGCTCTACAACTTCGTAATTAACTTTTCTCCCATCTTGATCCGTTTTTGAGATAGTTGCGCTAATTCCACTGTTTTTCACCAGATGGCGCTTTATTTTTTTTAGATTGTAAAGAAGTTATATTGGGACCTACTTCAGACCAAGACCTCTACAACAAAACAAAAAGTATCAAGTAACTGTATTTTAAACTATATAGCGTATGTCTCAGCAGCTACGCTACAACGTGAGCAATGTAGCTCAAGTATGTATAGTGTAAGAAATTGCGAACAAAAAAATGCACGTTTTTAGCCTTGTATTTTTAGCATCAATGTCAAAACTATCTTTTCGTACTAAATCGATGATGCTCTGCAATTTTATAATTCACTTTTTCCCCCTGTCTTGAACCGTTTCCAAAATAGGAACGTTAGTATGAATGTCTAAACTATCTTTTTGTACTAAATCGGTGATGCCCTTCAGCTTTATAATTTACTTTTTCTGTAGAACCGTTTTCGAGATAGGAACACTAACTCCGCTATTTTCCACCAGGTGACGCTGCAAGCGGTTTAACCTTGTACAGCATGGTCACTATAGCTGCAGTCGTTTAGCAGTTAAAAGAGTTGGGACTGATTTTTTTTGGGCACCCTGTATTTTCTTTAGATCGTAAAGATATTACAATGGGACCTATTGCAGACCAAGACCTTTTCAACAAAACAAAAAGTATCAAAATCGGAGCATCCGTTCAGAAGTTATGAGCTAACAAACATGAAAAAAACATACGGTTTGAATTGAGAACCTTCCTTCTTTTTTTGAAGTCGGTTAAAAACTTAATGAAAAATGGTCATGAAGATGCATTAGATAGGTTAAAGATGTACGTGAACCTATATTTTCGATTAAAACGGTATATTTCTTCTTGTAGTCATTTTTTTTGTGTCTTCTTTTTTCTTCATTTTTTTGCGTGTGATTATTTTTTTTTTTATAAATTTACATAGAAACATGAAAATCGTATAAGACGTTCATTATTAAATTATTTATCGACGTTTTTATTATTCTGGTGATCGTCACAGTTTATACAAATTAGTAATTATTATTATCTCTTATATACAGTACTAATTTCAACGAATGTATAAAACAGTACAGAAAAATCTTTTATCTGAGAAATTTGTAAAACTGTATCAAATAAACTAAATTCTAGAAGAAAGGAAACATTTACAGATTTTAAAAAATTAACCCTGTTTAAATAAATTCGTTACTTAGTCAAAGTAAAAATCCTCTCTTTTAAATGTTTTTTCTTGATTATACTAAAGAGAATAATGCGATGTTGACGTTTGAGCATTTTATATTATGTAAGGAAAATATGAAAATTATGAGGTGAAGTAATTATTTAGATTTTTCTCGCATAAAAGGAGAATGTGGTACAAAATTCTTTTAATAAAACTATTCCCCCAGTCTTTTCTGCCTTGATAGTAGGGAAAATTATTTTCTTATCAAAAGAAAAAAATACCAGACCTTCTTACTTAAAGCTTGTAATTTTTTTCTTTAGGAAATATAAGTGGTGTTCCGATCCATATTAATATTTATAAAACAGTTCCCTTAGTTAACTTACGTAATGGACAAGTATGAAAAAGATTGCGATTGGCATAGATTATTAACACTTTCCAACTGTACTCAGATGTTGCATCCTGTAACTTTCAATGTATATTACTTACGCGGCCACACAACGGACAGATATAATGACAGACATAGGGACAAATAGTTTAATTGAATTCATAATCACTCTGATACTTTGTTTAAAAGTGTTAAAAACACTTAACCTAAGAGGAAAGGCGATTAACAATTTCAGCTCTTAATGTATCTGAATATTTTAGTGTAGCTCTGTAAATTTTAACAATTTACGTAACATATTCTATAGAATACATTTGGTAATATATATATATATATTAATACATTGTGTAATGAAAATTTAAATTGTACTGAGTGTCCTCTGGAATTTTATCATTTTCCTACTGTGTGGGCTCTCTTTGTATGTACCATTCAGAGATGCAATAGGTTATCAAATTATTATTATTAGTAGTAGTAATACTGGTAGTAGTAGTATACTGGGCAAAGTTACCTTAGTTACCTTCAGTTTTAGAGATTGAAAAAATAATTATATACTTACATTTTCCACTAACGATTTAGTCATGTGTGCACTTAGGGGACCAACCACAAATTCAAGAAAAGTACAAATACTTTCGATCATCGTGTGTCATAAAAAGCTAAAAATGACACATAACTTTAAAACCTGATTTCACTGACTATGGACAATATTTGTGTGTTTATTTGTGAGAATTGCACAATTATTTAGACAGATTATAATTTATATTTTCAAAATTGATTTTTTTTTTTTTTTTTTTTTTGCACATAACATGAATGGATTTCAACAAAATTTTGGAATAGTCACAGAAAAAAAAAAAAAAATTGAAATTGAAATTGAAATTTCATAAGAGGTTTTTCATATGCAGCATATTTAATTAGGAAATAGAATTAGATTTTACCCATGTTACAATATGCATACATACGTATGTATATATAAATATATATATACATACATATACATGTATATATAAATATATACATATATAGTTTGCGATAAGCCCCTTATGAACTCTAAATCTTAGTAAATAAATAAAATTTTGTTATAGTTACAAGTCTATATGAATTAGATAAATATTTCATAAAAAGCATCACATTTAATATAAAGTTATGTGCACTTAAACACAAAAGAAGCTGAAATACAGCTATTCAGTTTGATGGATAAGACTTAAAAGGTCAGCATAGAAGCCGCACCTATCGGCAGATATATATCCAGATTGTGTCAAAATAGTTTTTAATAATAGCTGCTTTATATATAAAGTTTGGTGTATTCATATGTTATAGAACCTGAGATATAGCTTTCTTGTGAAGTGGTAAAATTGCATAATAGAAACTCTAATCAGCTAATATTCACAAAGTCAAAATTGTTTTTATTTTATTTTATTTTAATTATTAACTATCGCTCACATCTAAATGGTGCATTTGTACTTTTGAGAAGATGGTATCTTCTAGATAAGTGGTAAAATTGCTGCATACCGGCACCCCTTTCATCTGATATGCATCCAGTCTAAACTAGGATAACTGTTTATGCTAACCATCTCAAATATCTAATTGGTTTACTTATATTTTACAGAAGCTGAGATATGACCTACACTTTATGGAATAAAATTGCAACACAGCAGCATTATTTAATAAGCGATATGCATCAAAATTTGATCGACACTAATTTATGTTGAAGTGCAGATAAATATAATATTTCATGAACTTATGTGCATTATTTCTTGATTTAAAGCTGATAAAAAGTTTTGTTATACACAAAGACAGGCATCTTAAAACCGGTCAAATCAAATAAAAAAATTTATGAATTTATAAAACCGTTAAAAATCTGAAGACGAAATTTTTTTCGAATTTTAATATTATCTTTTAATAAATGTAGGAAAAAGTAAATTTAACATATTGTTAAGTAAGCTTCAGAAAGAAAGTGAAATCGATCGGAGGTATATCGCCTAGCGTATAAACGTTAACGGGCGCCAAACTCATTGTTTTATATTCGGCTAATTCTTGTACCTCATGTGAGTTAGTATGCTATGTATTAACTTACATGAACTTCACCTTAGTAAAAAGATGTGATTGTAACTATCCAAAGTTATATTTATGCTACCGATGATTACAAAATTATATAACATATTTAAACTATATGAAAGAATGACAAATTACTTAAATATTTATTCTAAAATGTACAACACAGAAACAGCAAATTTTATTTGGGTACAAATCTTTGTCGTATAATTTACTACTAAATATTATCAAAACTGTAAATAAAAATGGAAGTAACTAATCCAGAACTATTTAAATATATTTATTTAGTAACTCTTTATTAAAAAATCTGTTTTTTTTTTTTTTTTTTATTTTTTTTTTTAATTACTTTCTTCTATATACGATAGATGAAAGTATTGGTTTTGTAAAAATTCCCAACATACATTTTTTGATCGATTTCCTCATTTTGAGTATTGCAGAATTCGATTTGACAATTTTTTGAAAATGTCTGTCTTGTGTGTTTGTGTGCCAAAAATCTTGGTATACCGGGACATAAATTATTGCCCATCAACTTTTGGTGCAAGTCACTCAAAATATGGCGTTGCTGTAATGCAAAGTCTTTCATTTACGCTAGTCTATATCTCATATTCTATTGTGTATAATAAAAAAAATTATATTTGAGAGGACTATTATAAAAAATTATGCTTATTTAATTTGGGTGCATGCTTATTATGCTTATTTAATTTGGGTATGCTGAAAGATGGTGTTACTATGCAACAAAGTTTCTCATGAACGGGAAGACTACACCTCAAATTGTATTGCATATAATTGTACAAAAGTTGAAAGGGACATTTTTAAACGCTATCCTGATCCATTTTATGTGCATATCGAACGACATGTGGCGCTACTGAACTGCAATTTATCCCGTAAATAGGATGGCTAAATGAATCTCCTATGAGATATAAACGCACCAAACTTGGTATGCAAGACAGACATTATGAAAACAAATGCTAACTTAATATAAATGTATATTAGCCCGCAGGTGGAGCTGGTATTACTCATCTGGGATTTTTCATATGGATAGATCTCAGCATCTGTTAATTAAAATTCCATGAAATTCCATGTGCAAAATCTTTATTTTGTGGTGATTAAATTTTTGCATGTTAAACAGTAAGTGGCTTTGTTACATAGAATGCTAATAGAAGAAAGTTTTGTCAAGTCCACTTTTATTATTATTATTATTATTATTATTATTATATAGATATTAGTTCTCTAAAAAAATATCAGTTGCATTATTTTTTACTTTCTTCTATATGTAATATAGAGAAAGTATTGGATTCGCGAAAATTTTCGACCTCCGTTTTTTGACGGATCTACACGTTTTGGGATGTCCTGAACACGAATTGATAGTTTTTAAAAAATGTCTGTCTGTGTGTCTGTCTGTCTGTCTGTCTGTCTGTCTGTCTGTCTGTCTGTGTGTCTGTATCATTTTTTTGTGGACGCTGTATCTCACGAACCAATGAATGAAATTTAACCAAACTTGGTATTTAGTTGCACCCTGACATGAACTGGTGCCCATTAGATTTGGGGATCAATAGCTCAACAGGTGGCGCTGTGATCGCATTTTATAGGACAAAATTCCGTATAAATGGGCATAATGAGAGTTATTTTAAACTTGTGATTGTAAAATTAATATGAATTATTGATAATAGTAGTAGTTCACTAGAAAAAAAAAATTGTGCATGGGGGGGCATCGGTTCCCCCCCTGGGGGGGAAGTACCCCCCCCAGGGGGGTTAAATTTTGAAGATGGGTATCATTCGAAAGATCTCGTCAATACCTTTAAAACGAATGGTTGAACCATAAATCTGTGATAATTTAAAACAAAGTTATCGATTTTTTTTACTTTTAACAAAAAAAAAACTTGGAAAAAAAAATCGTGTTTTTTTTTTTTTTTTTTTTTTTAAATATTGTTACTGATTGAATATGTATAGGAAAATATAGAAGAAAGTCTTGTGGTGGCCACAACATACTAGTTTAATTTAAAATCTTGTTGAACTGAACATTTCTCTTCAAAATATATACCATCTATTTTTAATTCTATATATATATATATATTAATTGATGTAAAAAAAATAAGCAACATTTTAGCCAAAGATTTAAAATTACATCAAAATTGACGTATTGCGATCGGATAAATTAAAATTTCAAAAACAAGCTGAACAAATTACACAAACTGTTGAAGTTTTAACCATATTTTATTCGTTAATCTTGAATGTTAAATAAGAATATGTCATTCATATGCCTTAACTTTATGTTAAATTAAAGTATTATTTAATAAAGTAACTCACATTTTGGGATGCTTTTAAATGAAATTTTGTAACAGTTTATCTAATAAATGTTGATTTCTGAAACTTTCTATGCATTTTATAGTATAGGAAATTTTTAATAAGGTTGGATACGAGAAATTCTTCTGCTATATTAAAATTTTAAATTTGGTTTTGTATAACACTGTGATGAAATTTGTAGGTTTTGTAATTTAGAGACTTTCTTTAAACAAAAAATTATTAGATTATTACGCTTTGTATAATATTCCTTAATCATAATAAATAAATAAATAAATATTAATAAAAAAGTAGTATGAAAATAAATTTATTGAAATCTATTGCAAAAACTGCACGATGATATTATAATACAGTTATGTTGTGTATTTCTATTTTAGCCGATGTAAAATGCCCTGTCTAATTTTTTATTTATTTATTTTTCTTTAATGTTCACACAATACCTAAATATGTTTTATCTGCACTCTTACATTTTCATAAATGTAATTGTAAAAGATTATTTTTATGATTTATAGAGCAGGGAGAGGAAATAAAATTTAAAGTCTACAATGAACATTTGTCTGAAGATGGAATATATTCGTTGGAATTACAGAGCTTCATATATGATAAAGCTAGGACAGATGGGACGGTAGGAGAGATTGCGCACATACAGGATCGGAAGGAAGGAGTAGAGTTGATTTCAGGTAGTTGTACAATAACAAACTTGGAAATGTCTAAGATAAAGCGTGATTTTTTCCCTTCTTTTTAAAAATAAATGTTTGAATTTTCATAATTCTTTCCAGAAATTTTCATAGAAAGGTAATAATTCAAAATATTATTAAAATAAATTATTCTTCATAAGCTAGTAACCGAGACGAACGAGCACCAACGGTTCCCTCTAAAAGCAAATAATTATTGCATAAAGGCTGTGCAAAATGTCTTCCGAAATGAGAAAATTTACAGTCGGCAGCAAAATTATTGAAGGACTAATAAGAATTCTTATATAAAAGATGCACACCTAATTATACTTTTTTAAGTAAATATTGGTAGAGTCATGATCTTAGTATAATGCTGTTTATAAAAAAGTTATTAAATGACAAAAATTAGCGATCAAACTAAAAGAAAATATAGGAAAAATGTGGTTATGTGTTTCAATAACAGTGCGCTGGAAAAAAAAAAGAGTTTGTGGCGACTTCTTTTTCGCACCTGGTTCTTTTCTTCCTGTAAAATCATCTTGAGACACATTAAGACACTGATCACGTTTTGTTTACCTTTAAAGATTTTACTTTTACTTACGGCACAAACATAAAATACATAACGAACACATAAATTAACATCAAATAAAGTATGTTTTAAAAAAACATATAGAATGGATCGTTAGTCCATCTTGATTCACATACGCACACACGTTGCCACATTTTCGTACCAAACTTTTCAGTTCTTGTTTTGGAATACTCTCGAAATCAGAGGTGCGGCGTTCACACCTTCCCTCCAGTTTCACTTGAGGGACAATGGCCTTCACAGTGAAACTACTAACAAAAATTTGTGGATAATTTATATAACTGTTCATGAAAGTCTAATTGTCCTTTTAAATTCTTAATTATTGTCTCATCTTTGACCTAATATGCGATGTTCCATCAAGAGCAATAACATTTATATTTCACTTAAAATTTAAATATTTTCTATGGTATAAAATAAGTAACATTTAAACACATAATAGAAATAAAATATATATATAATATATATGAATAAACATTTATCCTGACATGAATTTTCTTATGCACTTTAAATAATCTTAATGAATTAATATACTTGAATATAAGAAACAAAATAAACACACACACATATATATATGTAATAACAAATACAATATTAAACTAACTTATGACTTTATTCATGAATGCGTGATAAAGCATCTGCAATAGTATTACTGCTTCCTGGCTTATGAGCAAGTCACTTGATAGCGAGATAGAGCCAATGCCCATCTTTGTAATCTGGCGTTCTTAGGAACTGTTTCTGTCAAATATTTTAAAGGGTTATGCTCCGTGTGTAAGATAATAGTGGCTCCATAAGTCCACATTTCGAATTTACCTAATGCCCATATTACTGCATAAGCTTCTCTTTCAATAGTGCTCCACTTTGATTGAGCAGGGGTCAGTTTTTGGCTTGCGAAAGTTATAGGTTTCAGTTTATTCTGCTCATCTCTCTGCATTAGACAGGCTCCAATTCCGGTCACTGAAGCATCAGTATCGATTTCAAAAGGTTTCGACATATCAGGTGTATACAGAGATGTTATAGAGCACAAACAATTCTTTAGCGAATTAAATGCGCTTTCGGCTTCTTCTGACCATGGAAGGTCGTTTGGCACAGTTTTTCGAGTTAAGTCCGTTAAAGGTTTTGCTATATTGGCATACTGAGGCACATAGTCTCTGTAATAGTTAAATAATCCTAGTAGTGACTTCAATGTTTTCTTAGTTTTAGGGGCTTTCAAATCTTTAATAACTGATATCTTGTCCGGATCTGGGCCGTGCTCTCCTGAGCCTACAACATGTCCTAAATATTTTACTTTCGACATCGCAAACGAGCATTTCTTTAAATTTGCCGAAAAATTCAATTTTTTCAGAGTTTCTAAAATGGATTTAATATGATTAAGATGATCTTCCCAGTTTGAAGAAAATATGATAATATCATCAAGAAAACTTTCGGCGTAGTCACTATGAGGTCGTAATACTTGATTCATTATTCTTTGGAATGTTGCTGGTGCTCCAGATAACCCAAATGGCATCACCTTCCACTGATACTGACCCTTTGGAGATACAAAACTGGTAAATTCTCGGCTTTGCTCTGCTAAGGGTATTTCCCAATATCCCTTAAGGATATCTAAAGTTGTCAAGTAACGAGCTCCACCAGCTTTAAATCTAAGATTTTCTGAATTCTGCATAGGAAAAGGTGGAATTTTACTAACTGAGTTCAGCTCTCTGTAGTCCACGCAAAGTCGGACAGTTCCATCTTTCTTGGCTACACATGCCAATGGATATGCTATTTCTGCTGAAGAGGGTTCTATCAGGTCTTTTTCCAATAATTCTGCTATCTGTTTTTCTATATTAGATCTTAATGTTTCTGGAACTTTATAAAGATGAGGTTGTTTCCTCTCTACTCCAGACTTTAACTGGATAACATGTGGAGGAACTTTGGCTTTCTTTAATTCCCCATCAAATATTGTTAGATATTCTTTAATCAGATTCAACAGCTGTTTATGTTGCTTTGCTGATATCGAATTTGATTTTACATCAGCTTTTAGTTCTTCATCTGTTACTTGCCGTGATTCTACGGGCGCACGTTGTATATCTCTAAACTCTTCATCTGTTTCGTAAATAATTCCTACAGCTCTGACAGGTTGAATATATTTACGCAATTTATTTTGATGAAGATGTCGAACACTTCCATCAGGTAGTTTGACATAAAAAGAATGTGGAGACTTCTTTTCTACTATTTCTCCTGGTCCTTTCCATTTTGAACAAAGACGATTTGTTGAATCAGGGATTAACACTACAACTTCATCCCCAACAGAAAATTCGGTATCTTTTGACCGTAAATTATGATAATGTACATATTTCTGCTGCTGTTCTTGAGCTATGCTATTCGCATACTGTGCCGCGTCTTCTAAACGTTTCCGGAGTTTCAACAGGTAGTCAGCTACAGATTCTCCAATCCCTTGAGGAAGTACGACTTCATCTTCCCAACTTGATTTGAGGATGGCTAGAGGTCCTACAGGTGGTCGCCCATGAACTAGTAGGGATGGAGCAACACCCGTTGTAGCGTTAGGCACTTCTCTGTATGCCCATAACAAGAATGGCAACTGTTTATCCCAGCCTCGACCTTGTGAATTAATTGCATGATGTAGCATGGATTTCATAGTTCCTATCCATCTTTCAACCAAACCATTCGATTGTGGATAACCTGGAGTGGAAAATTTAGGAACACATCCTAATCGTTTTAAAAACTCTTTTGTCAGCTGTGCGGCAAAATTTCTTCCGTTAGCCATTGCAATTACTCGAGGAATTCCAGTTCGTACAAATATTTCTATAAATGCATCACAGGCTGCCTTTGCTGTTAAAGACTTCAGAGGTATTGCTTCCGGCCAACGACTATGCTGGTCCATAACGCACAGTACATACTGATGGCCACGTGATGACTTTGGCTCTATTGGGCCTAAAATATCGGCATTAACCACTTGAAATGGGAGTTCTGGTCTTCCAACAGCTTCGATAGGTGTTCTATCGTTTACTTTTCCTTTCCTGCGCATTTGACAATCATGACACGAAGCACATAATTGTTTGACTTCTTTTGGCATTCCTTCCCACCAGAAAGACATTGCAATTCTGTCTCTGGTCTTCTTAGCTGCCAGATGTCCACCAGTAGGAGTTTCATGAGCTAATTTCAAAATGTCCTTTCTTCTGCTTGCCGGTACGACCAATTGAATATATTTCTGTCCGCCTACTTTACCCATATGATATAATAAACCTCTTTCAATCCAGTAACCATTTTTATGTTGCCTAGCTTCTTCGAAGCACCTTTTCAATGTAGGACAGGCTAACTGCTCATCCCTAAACACTTGTGCTTGTGGAACAGGGATATTTTCATTTCTTTCATCCTTACTATCGGTTTCGGTCAATGTCTGTTTAACTACTGAGTTACTAAAGACTTTGGTTTCTGGATGATGCGACTCGCTGTTGTTTAGCTTTGCCTTTCGAATAGTCTCGTGACTTTCTCCCTCCATACAGAACATACACTTTTCATTATCTTCTGTGAGTGGGGTACTAATTCCCTTATCCCCAAGATAATTGTCGTTTGAATTATTCTCAGGTACACTGAACAAGGATTGTTCACCGACTTCATTTATTGTGATTACTTCAACCTCTTCTTCTGAAGAATAGTTTCCGGGAGACCTTCCCTCCACTTTGAACAAGGACGGTTCATTGTTTTCTTCCACTGGGGTGATATTAACCTCAGCCCCTGAATTTCCAGGATTTCTTTCTTTCACATGGAACAAGGATTGTTCATCGACTTCTTTCTTCGGGATATTCACTTTATCCCCTAAAGAAATGTTTTCGGGAGACCTTCCCTCCACACTGAACAAGGATTGTTCATTAGCTTCTTTTACTGAAGTGATTCCTGTATCATCTCCCAAATAAGAACGCTTTTGTTCCTTCAACCATTCATATACCCTGGGAGTGATTAAAGCTTCCTCATGCAGCCCTTCTACTACTGCAGCATGCACTTGAACATATGGAATGATTTCTTCATCTGTATGAAGACTTAGCGGAACTGACACAAGTTGTGCTTCCAGTGGATTACCTATAGCAGGTCTCAAAAGAATTTTCCCACTTGACTGTAAGCGTTCCTCAGGTACAACTGATTTTCGTAGTACGGTGATTTCTGCACCACTGTCCACGATGCCTTGAAATTTTTGGCCTCCGATTCCTAAATCCACTTTCAGAAGCTCGCCATCTTTCTCGTTGACTGGAAATTCCCACTCGAAACAAGCGCTATTTAGATTAACACTGACCTTATTAAGGCCCTTACTTTCTTGACTCTTTTTGTTTGTTTTCACGTTAAGATGTACTTGCTGAATTCAATTTGGGGCAGGATTTTTTCATATGGCCTTCCTTTCCACACCAATAGCAGGAGAATTTCGGACGAATGTCTCTTTGTTCTTGCTGTGGCTTAGTAAAAACTCTTTTCTCATCTCTATTGTTATTTCCGAAATTCGCCCCTTTGGATGGAAGATTCCAATTTTCTTTATGAGAAATTTCTTTCGGTTTTTTATTGAAAGTCATTTTGACATTTTCATAATCATCTAATTTACTGGAAATAATATCAGCTGACTTAAACAATGACCATTCATCGATGAAATGTTCTTTAATTTCTGGAGGTACTTTCCTTTTAATTTGATCTGTAATAATCAAATAATATAATTCTTCAAATGTGTTAACTTATAATCCCCGAATCCATTCAGTAAAATAGTTTTTCAATTCGTAAGCAAAATCTCTCCATGTGATATCAGCTTTTTTAGTATGCTTAATGAAAAGTTATCGAAATCTTTCAGGAGTAAGTTTATATCTCTTTAACAATAACTCTTTTACTTTCCGTAATCATTCGTGATTTCTTCGTCTTCCCGAGCTATAACTTCCGCGATTTCGTATGGCAGTAGCCCAATGAGATGAGAAACCCAATCATCTCTTTTAATTTCAGCACGTTTTGCCTGCCGCTCAAAAAGAACTAAATACAGACTAATTTCGCATGTTTTAGGATGAAATTTTTGTAAGATGTTATGTAATTTTACGCGCGTTTTCTCACAAGTTTCATTTGTAATTCCTTTCTTCTCAAGTTCTATTCTTGCATTTTCCAAACGCATTTTTTCCAATTCTATTTCTTCTCTTCTTATGCGTTCCTCCATCTCTTCTTTTCTCTTACGTTCCTCTATTTCTTCCCTTCTTATGCGTTCCTCCATCTCTTCTTTCCTCTTACGTTCCTCTATTTCTTCCCTTCTTATGCGTTCCTCCATCTCTTCTTTCCTCTTCCGTGCTTCAAGTACGTTCGCTAATGTTTCTTTAACATATTCTTCATCGTAATTCTTTGAAGCCAAAATAGCATCTCTTAACTCATATAACTTTAAATGTTGAGCTCCTTCCACTCCAAGCTCAGTAGCAACTTCTTGCAAATCTTTTTTATTCCCTTTACCCAAAAATGCCATCTTCGGATGGATGAAATCAAATCAAATTCAAATTTTCCGTGAATAAAATAAATTTTCTTATATTTATAATCACAAACCCTATTGTTTTCTCCCTAAGAACGCCACATTTGACATCTTAGTTTTTATCATAAACAACATTTTCCCCCAAATTAAATAAAATAATCATTAAGTCGGAATGCATACATAAAAGGAGAAAAAGAAAAAAAAATATGTATCGAAATAACAAATTAAAAAAAAATGTTTACACAATCAACTCTTTCATAAATAAATCAGAATATACTTTATTACATAACCAGCTTTCAATAAATTCGAAATAATGTTGCTATAGCAACCTTTAATCAAACTTACTTTTAAACAGAAAAAAAAAAACAATTTCCGATTCATTCCTCAAAGTAAAAAAAATAAACAAAACCGGACGTTCACAAGAATAATTCACTAGTTTTTTACTGAGATATTTCATTAATATTCCAATAATAATAAAGATAAATCATTATCAACGTCTAACAAATAAACAATCATTCAATAAAACAGAACAAATAAATCAAAACAGAACTCTTTTTTTTTTTTTTTTTCACAATCTGCTTTAATGAAACATTTATTTATTCTAAATCACGTGATGAATAAAAAGAACACACAGAAATTAATAACAATGATCTTGAATAGCATAAAAGTATATTCTTTTCACCATTCTTTTTACTATTTTCCGGCTTTTTAAATACAAATAAACAAACATATTTCTATTTTTCATTTTTCAAACACTAGAATTATTATTATTTCAACATTACGAAATATTCAATTTACATTTACCTATTCTTTACCTTGTTGGAATACAAAATCGGAACAAAATATCTAAATGCTTAATCCTAATTATTTAACATAAAACTTATACAAAATATGACTCTTGATGGAACATAAAAAAAAAAAAAAAAATTTTTTTTTCATCACTATCATGAAATAATCCATACATGCACTAGCTATTTCACATATCCTTGGCGACTGCGCCAATTGTGGCGACTTCTTTTTCGCAGCTGGTTCTTTTCTTCCTGTAAAATCATCTTGAGACACATTAAAACACTGATCACGCTTTGTTTACTTTTAAAGATTTTACTTTTACTTACGGCACAAACATAAAATACATAACGAACACATAAATTAACATCAAATAAATTATTTAAAAAAAAACATATAGAATGGAACGTTAGTCCATCTTGATTCACATACGCACACACGTTGCCACATTTTCGTACCAAACTTTTCAGTTCTT
Source organism: Salticus scenicus (assembly GCA_963930645.1). Classification (NCBI taxonomy): domain Eukaryota; kingdom Metazoa; phylum Arthropoda; class Arachnida; order Araneae; family Salticidae; genus Salticus; species Salticus scenicus. Next base: position 150,825,144 of record OZ005659.1, read on the forward strand.
GTTTTGGAATACTCTCGAAATCAGAGGTGTGGCGTTCACAGAGTTCTTATACCATTCTTGCTGATTCTTGTATAAAATGATCTCCTGAATCCTAATATGATGCCCATTTTGCCCTGTCACCCACCGTTTTCTAGGGACACCACCCCCTCCCTCAATTTTTATCACTGTACGGTAATTTTTATGATCATGAATTTGATTTGAAGAATGGAAAAGAATTAGTTTAACAACTAAAAACAAAATATTATATGTTTAATAAATAACATTAATAATAGGTTAAAAAAATATAAGATATGTAATACATAATTTTAGTGGCAAATCCCTCCTAAATGTTCCCCCTACCGCAAAGTTTCATGTTTCAGAATTTTCCGACTCTGTAGATCCCTAGAATATATTTAACAGTTCAAATAATCCTCCCCCCCGACCTAAATATAAAATTTATAGCCATAAAATCACAGAAAAGTGATAAAAATAGGTAGCCGTCTAACGGTGGGTGATAGTGCAAAATGAGCGTCATATTCGGAATTAGGAGGTTATTTTACACAAGAAATTGCAAAAATGGTGTTTGGGGCAATTTACATACCGAACAGCTGTCGACTGTACACATTTGCTACTTTGAAAAGAGATTGTGTATTGTTTGATTTAAATTCTATAATAGGAGAGATTACATTCTTACTGATAATAAAAAAGCAATGATAATGAAGCTATTGGACGCCTGAAACTGTATCAGAAGACAACTCCGACAAGTGGCTGGACTAGTTTAAATGTGTTACTTGTGACAGGAGCTTGCTCGAAAGCTGCCTTATCTACTTACTGCCTTACTACAGTAGAACTTGAATAATTCGAAGTTGAAGGGACCAGAGAAAAATTCGAAATATCCAAAATTTCGAATTAGATATACTATTTTGTCAAAAAGAAGAGATAAATTAAAAAATTAGAACTCTGAGATGAAAGATTTAGCACATAAATTTTATATCTAAGAATACTGCTACATTCCCCCTCCCCCCCCCCACTTAAATCAATACTTTTTATTCAACACTTTTTAAAAATTTATATTTTTTATTGCTTCTTTAAGTACAATCTTTGTGTCATAGCATATGACTTCAACCTCTCAATTGATTAAAAAAAAAAAAAAAAAAAAAAAATCTTCTACATTAGACATGACTTTCAATTAAAAAAAACCTCGAAGCTCATGCTATATGGACCATATCTTTTGATGCACTAGGTAGTGGCTTCTCATGTATTTCCTTATCATTATTGTGAAAGACTGTTAAAAAAAATTAATGCGCTTTAGCTAAGAAAAATCTCGGGAACAAATTTTACTGTAATATTTTAAAGGTATTCTTATGAAAAATTCGAATTATCCAAAATAGAATTCGAAATATCCATGATTTTTTAACATTATTTTTATACAAAATTCAAGGGACCGAGTAAAAAATTCGAATTATCCAAAATTTTGAATTAAACAAGTTCGAATTATTCAAGTTTTACTGTACTTGTAACATTAAATACTACGTGTAAGTGAAACGATTGAGGACAACGTCAGATTAGGTCAGTAAACAAGACAGTATTAAACTGAACAAGGAATATTCTAATTTTAATTTGAATGTGATATGTAGTATTTAATGTTAGTTTGTAATCTTTTCTGCTGTTTTTTAATTTCCATTATTTAATATTTTTCCTTTAAATAAATCTTTTTAATTATTGAAAAATATCTTTTATTCCTTTATATGTATATTTATCGGATTTTTTATTATTAGATTGAAATGTCCACTCCTAATACAATAATAATCGCATACAAAAATGTTTTAACTTATTTAAGTGAATTATTATTGTTAACTTTAATTATAGATTTTATTAAATAGATATTATTAAATATCCATGTGCGCAATCACTGCAACTATGTAACCTGGAGATTGCGCAAAATAGCTCTTTAGGTTTTATTACAGCTGTTACAATAAATTAAAGATTAAAAGTACAGTAGCAATGGGAATGCATAGGTAATGAATGAATGATCCTAAAGTTATAATTAACGTTTTTCGTGCTAACCAATCAGAAGAGTTGTGAATTGAATGAATCCAAATAAGTGCTCTACTTGGCATGGTAGAATGTAATAATGCTATTAAAAAAATGTCCGAAATCTGTATCATAAGCAAAATTTAATATACAGGGTGATTAAAAAATATGGGATAATCTTTAAAAGGTATTATATAAAACACTAAAAAAAAAAAAAAATAATAATAATAATAACTTTTTCTTTTCCCATGTATTTTACAAAAGGTAGTAATCCAATTATTCAGTTATAAAAACAAAGCGTTATAATATTATACTAAAGCAACAGATTTTTTTCATAACTAAGGCATAATGATATGGTAACATAATTTTAAAAAACTTTAAAAGCACTAGAAGTATACAATCCTTTCATTAGTTGCACTATATTCTCTGTAAACGTATTCTCAATCATTTTCAGATATCTAATATTGAACATTTTTGACGCAGAAAGTGAGTGCATTCACAGCTTTTCGCTAAATTATTGCTTTTTAAATAAAGCAAGGTAATATAATGATCCTCATCTGTCATGAACGAATCCGGTTAGTACCGCTTCAAAACAGAAACTTTTGGCAGCCATTTTTTTTTACGTTTATTTAATTCAACTTAGGAAACATACATATCATTTTCATACATGTTTTGTATCGCACATATTCTTATTTCCTATAAAACCTTGAAAAACTATTCAATTGTAATGTTTAAATCTCTAAATTAAGTATGACGGATCACTGGCTATTATAAACATGAACCTATAAATAGAATTATGTAACTTAATGATTATAAACAAAGCAAGACCAAATAAAAACAAACCAAAACTGTTGCCATTCAAAAAATACAAATTCCAAATGGACAACTTTTTAATTCCGAATGAACGACTCTTTGACTGTTTCATTAAAAAAACGCTTAAAATATTTCTAAAACATATTAAAGCCTTAAAAATCATAAAATATTTGTAAAAACGCATTAAAGCCTTTAAATATTTTTATCAAACTTTATTATTTGTTTACATTGTAAGGTATGATTGGCGCCGAGTTTAGTATGTAAATGCCGCCAGTTGATTTTAGTTTTGAAATTAGTGTAAAATGATAGTTGGGATAGAATGTTTGGTTGGGCAAGTAAAAGTCACCAGTTGAAATGAGTATTGAAATTAGAGTAGTCTAATGTGATAATGTCGAGTCAAGGTAAAATGTTCGGCTGAGAATGAGAAAGTCCCTAGCTGGATCCTGGATATTTTGGCGATGTTGTGGGTGAGATAGCTGGTTGGAGGTATCGAGTAGAGGTGAATTTGGGTTAGCATGGAGTGTCTGTAGTTATTGGATAGTTAGTTAGAAAATTTGAAAATAGGATCTACGATAGTCTTAAAAAAAAGTATTTTGGTAAAATGAAGTGAATCGTTTTTTCTTATTATGAGGACTTTAAATAGGCAAGCGAAGTGATGACGTCACTGGCAGGTTCGTGGATACAAGAAAAATATTTCCTATATTAAACGCCCAATGGATTTTTCGTAAAAAATTATTAAAAATCGAGGGAAATTATTTCCCGAATTTAATCCCCATATTTAGGTTTAGATATGTATTAGTTATCATGTGCATGCGTTAGATTAAGTTGTTTTTGTTCTAAAATTGATAAAATTTGAATTTTAAATTTCAAAACTTTAAATTTCAAAAAACTTCTATATTCCATTGAAAACATAAACATTTCATTTCAAAGGATGATATTACACAATAAATATCCAACTAATATATACTAATTAAAAGGAAAATGATAAATATTCTATTATAATTTGAAGTGAAATTTGTTTTCAAATGTCTAAATAAAGTATCTGATATAAAATACTAATATGTTGCAGCGGAATAGATTTGATATCGGTCATCCTTGGCAGAAAAAAAAATATATATATATATATATATCTATATCGCCAAATTATCTGGCGAATATAATTTAATTCCTTATAATTTAATCATGGTTATTTTAAAAATTTATATTAAGAGAGTAAGGAATAATATGAAACAATATTTCGCACAACACAAATTACGAAAATATACATCTGGCATGTATATTTTCGTAGTACGTTTTTGATCGCCAAATACAAAAACGCCAAGGACAACAGAGTTTTGAAATTTAAAATTAAAATTTTGTGAATTTGACAGCAAAATAACTCAATCTAACATATGCACATGATAACTAATACATATATATACCCAAATATGGGGATTAAAATCGGGAAATAATTTTCCTCGATTTTTAATAATTTTTTACAAAAACTCCAATGGGCGATTAACATAGGAAATCATTTTCTTACATACATGGACGGTCAGTGACGTCACACTTCGCTTGCGTATAGAGCACTTAATGGAACACTGGGATGTGTTGTTGCTGTTGTGTTGTCGGGCCTATATTTTTTGTCAACCAGCAGTTTTTTTATTGTCATTCATATTTGTTGATCGGGTAAAATTTTTGAAGTGAAAAAATCTTTAGGCGCGTTGAGCACTTTTGGGTTAATAAAATCATTGAACTCCCATCATCGTCAGCTAACGCTTTCCATTTGAAGTGAAAACTTTTGGGTGAAGAAAAATCATTGAATTCGCGTCATCGTCAGCAAACGCTTTCCATCCTTGTATGATACAAATAATGTATCACACAATTAACTTGCTAATGTGATGTGTTAATAATTATATACTGTATATAGTTTTAAAATCTGGTGCGGCGTTACACGACTTCTCTCATCTCCGGGCACTGTCTCTATTGCAGTCAGACCTCACAAAAACGTGAGAAAGCCCAAAGCTGCCATTTTTCTCACGTTTTTACAATCTGGTGCGGCTCTACACGACTTCTCTCATCTCCGGACACTGTCTCTTAAAGATTGCAGCCGGAAACGTTGCAGTTAGGCCTCACAGAACCGTGAGAAAGACCAAAGCCTCCATTTTTCTCACGTTTTTACAATCTGGTGCGGCTCTACACGACTTCTCTCATCTCCGGACACTGTCTCTATTACAGTTAGACCTCACAAAACCGTGAGGAAGGCCAAAGCCGCCATTTTTCTCACGTTTTTACAATCTGGTGCGGCTCAACACGACTTCACTTAACTCCGGACACTGTCTCTTAACGATTGCATCCGGAATCGTTGCAATTAGACTTCACAGAACCATGAGAAAGACCAAAGCCGCCATTTTTCTCACGTTTTTAAAATCTGGTGCGGTTCTACACGACTTCTCCAGAGCTTCCAACCTAATTCGGCAAATTGTTAGTACCGCCCCTTTTTCTTCACCAATTAATTTTTAGAGTATTTTTCTTCTTAATTCATTGTAGATACATTTGAAGAGAATTTCTCTAAAAATTAAGTGGTGTAGAAAAAGAGGCGGTACTAACAATTTGCCGGATTAGGTTGGCAGCTCTGCTTCTCTCATCTCCGGACACTGTCTCTTAAAGATTGCAGCCGGAAACGTTGCAATTAGACCTCACAGAACCGTGATAAAGGCCAAAGCCTCCATTTTTCTCACGTTTTTACAATCTGGTGCGGCTGTACACTACTTCTCTCATCTCCGGACACTGTCTCTTAAAGATTGCAGCCGGAAACGTTCCAGTTAGACCTCACAAAACCATGATAAAGGCCAAAGTTGCAATTTTTCTCACGTTTTTACGATCTGGTGTGGCTCTACACGACTTCTCTCATCTCCGGACACTGTCTCTATTACAGTTAGACCTCACAAAGAACGAAAATTATAAAATATCGAAACACATTTCATTTATAAACAAAAAATTGAAAATACATTTAAATGATCACGTGGTAACCATCATGATCTAAACATCGTTTTGAAGATTTATCGTTCACATTCCGTCATTTTTGACGGATTATATACTAGTATACATATAATATCGTTAAAATATCACTATTATCGTTAAAGTAAAACTTGGAGTAAGGAATTCCGCATATCTATTTGAATAAGGAGACATCTACTTTCTTTTTCTAATTTTTTTTTTTTTTTTAAATTTTGGTGTGTAACACCACTTTTAAAATTTTGTTTTCTTAGTGTTTTTTAACCCCCTACATTTTGAAATGAAGATGAAATGTTTGAAAAGAGTATTTCTCAGAAATATTTCCATTTAATTGTAGCGAATTATGAATGTAGCGTATTATGAATCAATGATTTTCCGATTTGCTGATAATAGCAACCAGTAAAGTGAATGGCAGTTTTGAGATAGAATAGTCTTGATATTCACTATTAAACATCGAGATGTGTTGCATGCAAGTTTCCAATTATGTTATACCCGTAGGCGATTTACGACAAAGCAATGCTTATATGAAAGCCGGACAGTACATTCCGGGAATATCTAATGTGTTTGCGCTCATACTGTGGTGCTTTATAAAATATGATTACCAATAGTTCAATATCACATAGAACTATTTATATATGCAATTGTATATTAGATCTAATAATTTTACGAATGATTATCACGTAAACGTGCATGCAGTTGAATAAATTAGAATATTTTCTACTGTTTTGCGCGATTTTCATTGTCATAAACGCATGTAGTATTTAAATGAAAGAACACATTTGAAAACTCTTTGAAACTGTAAACTTCAGCTAGTTTTAAAATCACAAATAAATCAATAGGTTTTTTTTTCTTTAAGTTTTTAGATTAAACGTAATAGAAATAAAATATTGAGGCGATTTTTATTTATTTATTTATTTTAATATAAATTAAAAAATAAATGAACAATATTAATTTGAAATATCGAAAAAAAAAAAAAAACGAAAACTTTCTTTTTCTTTTTTTAAATTAAAAATGTACTAATATTAATAAATCAGAGAATATATATACATACATGTATACATATACGCAGACAGTAAACAGAATAATTGAAGCACTTTTGATTTTACACGTTTTGTTATTTATCTAAAAAAAAAAAGAACATGATAGGGGAGTTTATCAATATTTATTTACAATCAGCAAACACTGTATTGTCATTGGGCATTGATTGAATCAAAATAAAAATGTGAATAAAACCCCTTATAGTTTAGCTTTTATTTTGAGAGAATTGAAACTCTGTTATTTCTATTGCTCATAATTCTTCAAGTTTACACGATATTTGTTTAGAGTTTTCATAGAAGTTTCTCAATACATTTGACTATTAAATTATGCAAATGACACTTTTTAAAAGCTAGCGCATGCGTAGAAAAATTATTTAGTAAAAATGCTCATATTTCGTAAGATAGTTAATATTTTTTTTTCATTCTGATTGCAGTATGCTCTGTCTAATGAAGTATGCCAAACTTTCTGAAAATGTCTTTGCTCTGGGCTTAATACCCTACATGTTATAATTAAAATAGTGGATTTTTTTTTTTCAATATTTTAAAAAGACCTTTATATCTTCATGAATGTATGTGAAGGCTTCTTAAAAATTTATACAGATCATGAGCAAATTTTTCTTAATCACATACTATAGCCAAAGCGCATTTAAAGAATTACTTTTTACAGGGTGATCCAAAATATTTTGATTTTTCTTTAATTTTTTATTGGTCACCTTTTCCTTTTCAGGGCACAGCTTTTGCTGAAATACATTAAGTATAAAGTGTTGCTAACGCTACCAAAGTTTCAAGATGATTTCAAAAGTACTTTTCTAGATATTTGACAAAATGTCTAAATTCGAAAGTGTCTAAATACTTATTGGTAGGTAGTGTATTATTATTATTATTATTATTATTATTATTATTATTATACATGTACGTATTCATTTTTGTTGTTGCGATTGGAAGCAAGTTGAAATTTATTATTTTTAAGATATACGAAACCGTAAATTTTTCAAAAATTTTACTAGTGTTTCTGTATAGTATTTTACTAATAATTGAATATCTTAAAATATATTTCAGAATAAACACCTTCTGATGTCGAATGCATTGATTGCTTTTGAAGTTCTTATACAATATTATTTTTTATATTGGAGCGAAAATATTTTATTTTATATTGGCTTTGACTTTAATACGCTGGTGCTTGCTTCAGTAAAATATATTTTACAACGTAACATATGGCTTAAGAAGAAAGAAATGGGCGAATTCAATAAAGAAACAGAAAATATATTGGAAATGGAATTATTTATGGAAATGAAAATATCGAAAATTCTATTTATTTATAAAAAGGAAAGCTTAAAATTCTCCCTTTTCAGAAAAGAAATTTAGAGTTACTTATTAATTTTAGATGTTTTATTTTTCATTTTAAATTTTAAAGTCTGGAAAATTTTAAAATTTATATATGCACTAGATAATATTGTTCGCTTTGCTCTCATTATATTTAAATGAATCAAAAAAAAGAAAAAAAAAAAAAAGAATTAGTATTTTTATGTCACTTAATCTCTACTGATATATAAAGAGGAAAAGTTTGTTTATATGTGAAGGGTGATCTCTATAACTACTGAACCGATTTAATTTTATTTCTTAACTAATCAAAAGCTACACCATCCCTGAGTACTATAGACTATAATTAATTTTGAAAAAAGTAATTATTTTTAATTGGAAATTTAAATATTTTAATTAAAATCGCCATAAATGTCATAAAAAAAAGTAACTAAAACTGCTTTACTGTAACTGAAAACTGATCGCCGTGGTTACGAGACAAATCTTCGAGCTACAAATCCAGATATTGCGAGTTCAATCCCCGTCAAGGTAACTGCATAAAAATAATTTTTGTTTAAACCTAAATTATTTTTTTCTCATTCATTCATTAAGTCATTATGTTAATTATATTTATGTTCCTTATTTGGTTAATGTTATGTAATTTCTAGAATTCTAATTATAGAATATTATGTCCTAGAAAATTCACCAATTGTATACAAACTGATGTAAAATTCATTTGAGTTGAAAAATAAAGTCTCGAGGTGAGCTAAAAGTTCTTTGTTTTATTTCACTGTAGTGTTGCACCACAAACAATTTTCTATGTCTTCTCTACGTGACAATATTAAAAACTTAGTTAATGCCTCTAGAAAAGAAATTTTAACGCGTCCATTTTTCTTTCTTTCTTTTTTTTTTCTTTTCTTTTTTTCCACGAAAAGAAATATATTTACGTGTAAGCATTATAATTGATATCAAACTTTGTGAAAACTTAAACTTGCACAGTAAAAATGACGTTGCATAGATTTGAAAGTATTTACTTTATCAATGATATGATTTATAAAAGAAAAAAAAAATATTTGTGGATATTCTAAATATTGACGTTTAAACATTATTATAAATCATATTTGTTAGTATTTAATTTTGTAAAAAACTCTTAATGATTCAGATGAGCAATATTTTTAATCTAATTTCTTTTACATCATTCTTAATATATACATTAAAATAGACTAATTGCTAAAATGCATGATTTATTTTTATTTTTAACCGACTTCAAAAAAGAAGGAAGGTTCTCAATTCAAACCGTATGTATTTTTTTATGTTTGTTAGCTCATAACTTCTGAACGGATGCTCCGATTCTGATACTTTTTGTTTTGTTGAAAAGGTCTTGGTATGAAATAGGTCCCATTCTAATATCTTTACGATCTAAAGAAAATACAGGGTGCCCAAAAAAATCAGTCCCAGCTCTTTTAACAGCTAAACGGCTGCAGCTACAATGATAAAAATGGTATGTAAGCATAGCAAAGTGGCCATGCAGTACAAGGTTAAACCGCTTGCAGCGCCACCTGCTGGAAATTACCGAAGTAAGTGTTCTTATCTCGAAAACGGTTCTAAAGAAAAAAGTTAATTACAAAGTTGAAGAGTATCATCGGTTTAGTACAAAAAGATAGTTTAGTCATTCATGCTAGCGTTCCTATCTCGGAAAAGGTTCAAAACAGGGGGGAAAAGTGAATTATAAAATTGCAGAGCATCATCGATTTAGTACGAAAAGATAGTTTAAACGTTGATGCTAAAAATACAATGCTAAAAACGTGCATTTGTTTGTTCGTAACTTCTTACACTATGCACACTTGAGCTACATTGCACACGTTGTAGCGTAGCTGGTGAGACATACGCTATATAGTTCAAAATACGGTTACTTGATATTTTTTGTTTTGTTGTAAAGATCTTGGTCTGAAGTAGGTCCCATTATAATATCTTTACAATCTAAAGAAAATAAAGCGCCATCTGGTGAAAAACAGTGGAATTAACGCTCCTATCTCAAAAACGGTTCAAGATGGGAGAAAAGTTAATTACGAAGTTGTAGAGCTTTATCGATTTACTACGAAAAGACAGTTTTTAGACATAATTGCTAAAAATAGAACGTTTAAATCGTGCAGTTGTTTGTTCGCAATTTCCTACACTGAGCACACTTGAACTACGTTGCACACTTTGCAGCGTAGCGGATGACACATATACTCTGTGGTTCAAAGTACTGGTACTGTAAGCGGTCACATCGATTAGCTCAAAGTCGTTTTCAACCAACTTCAGAAAGGAGGGTGTTCTTAATTCAAGCTATGTGTCGTTGTTGGTGTTTTTAAGATTATAACTTCGAAAGAGATGTTCTAATAAACCGACTTCAAAAAGGCGGAAGTTCTCAATTCAAAGCGTATGGTTTTTTTTTTTTTTTTTTTTTTGTTAGCTCTTAACTTCTGAATGGATGATCCGATTTTGATACTTTTTGTTTTATTGTAAAGATCTTGGTCTGAAATAGGTCCCATTGTAATATCTTTACGATGAAAAGAAAATACAGGGTGCCCAAAAAAGTCAGCCCCGACACTTTTAACTGCGTAACAGCTGCCGCTATAGTCATAAAAGTTGTATGTAGGTATAGTGAAGTGGACAATTGCTACGCAATTTAACCGCGTACAGCGCCACCTGATGGAAAACAGTGGAGTTAGCGTTCCTATTTCGGAAACGGTTCAAAACAGGGGAAAAAAGTGAATTATAAAATTGCAGAGCATCATCGATTTAGTACGAAATAATAGTTTAGACATTAATGCTAAAAACACAACGCTTAAAACGTGCCTGTGTTTATTCACAATTTCCTATTTTGTGCACACTTGAACGACGTTGTATATGTTGTAGCGTAGCGGGTGACATTTATGCTATGTAAAATTCAAAATATGGTTATTGTAAGCGGTCACATCGATTAATGCATAGACGTTTTAAACCGACTTCAAAAAGGAATATGTTTTCAATACAAACCATGTTTCTCATTGTTGATTGTTAGCTTATAACTTCGGAAGAGATGATTTAATTTTAATACTTTTTTTGTTGTCGTAATGATCTTGGCCTGAAGTATGTTTCATTATGATTTCATTAAGATATAAACAAATTACAGGACACTCACAAAAGTCTGTTCTTACTCTAACTTCTGAACGCATGCAGCTATACTGGTAAAAGCAGTATGTAAGTATCGATGTTGAAACTTCTGTCTGTCAGCTGTAATGCATATTTTGCTCTTTGTTTGAACTTTAGGCTGGACAATTTCCAGCTCAGCGGGTGACAGGTATTCACTGTAAAGTTCATTATATATTCCTAACAGAATTTTTGGTTACGAATAGAGCGTATCCGTTGTTTACAGTCGGTAACAAAAGTGTCCCAACACTAGCAAAAATTCCTATGTAAAAAAAGTACACTTCATACGGTTCTCTAAAATAAATCCTTATCGAATCATGTTCTTAGACTGACTAAGAAGAGTATTCGACATGAATTTATTTAACAAAGACGTATGAAGTGTACTCTTTTTACATAGGAATTTTTGCTAGTGTTCGGACGTTTTTGTTACCGACTGTACATTTCTAAAGACTTTTTAATTTAACGTATGTTCATTCAATAGATAGTTTTTTGCTCATATTCAATAAAGGCAAGAAAAGTGACGCAACTTTAAAATGCAGCATTTGAGAAAAATCCACTTAAAGAGGACTTGACTAGAATAAAACTGTCTCAACTGTCTCTGGAGTGGATAACTTTCTAGAAGGAGGTGTAGCTTTTTTGTTCACATTTTGTTCACATGTATTTTTCAAAGTGTTAGGAGCATATAAGACATTGTTTGTTATACGAGTTCGATAAAAAAAGTACGGCGGTCGCTGCATGTCGCAATGTTTGTCAAGTTTATGGGGAGGATGCAATAGACGAAAGCACATGTCGTCGATGGCTTCGTAAATTTAGGGAAGGAGACAGAAACTGCCAAGTTCAGTATAAGACTGGACGACCATCACACGTTGGAGACGACGATACTGACCAAGCCATAAGGAACAACCTAAACCTAACCATGCAAGAATTAGCAATGTCCTTCAACGTACACCGGGCAACGGTCGAGAGACGGCTGGTTAAGTTGGGTTTTACGAGAAAATTGATCGTTTGGTTCCAGATAACCTGACAGCTAATCAACAGGGTGACCGATTAACCACCTGTGTTTCGTTGCTTTCCCGGCACAAAAAGGACACATTCTTGACACGAATTGTGACAGGAGATGAGAAGTGAGTTATGTACCGTAACATAAAGCGTCGATGGACTGTGTCGCCCTTCTGATCCACCTGCATCGACTTCGAAAGCTGAACTTCATCGCAAGAAAGTGTTATGGAGTGTTTGGTGGGATGTGCACGAAATAACTCTCTGGGAGCTCTTGCCACTCAACCAAACGATCAATCCTGCTTTCTATTGTCTACAGTTAGAGAGGCTGCATTCAAATTTGGTAGGAAAGTGGACAGGTCTCATGAATCGTAACGATGTTATCCTTCATCACGATAACGTCAGGCCACATGTTGCTGTCGTCACTCGCGAAAAGTTAATGGGCTTTGGTTGGGAGGTTTTACCCCACGCACCCTATTCTCCTGACTCGACACAAACTGACTATCACCTATTTCGTGCGTTGAACAATTCCTTCAGTTAGAAAATCTTTGATGATCTTGATGCTGGGAAAACTGCCATCCAAGACTTTTTTGACTCGAAACCGCCGGAATTTTACCGCAGTGTGATTCATCTCCTATCCAAAAGATAGCAATAGGTTATAGATAGCAACGGTGATTACGCTCAATAATAGGTACTGTTCATTTTGCGTTTGTTTGCTCTTCTTTAAGGGTAATAAAAACACGTAGAACTTTTACACTCATCCAATATTTTATTTGTTTCGTTTTGTTTTTCAATTAGTTGATTGTCACGCAGTTTTACGCATTTGATGATCATCACACATGACGTGCATATCAGTTTATTTTTTGTATTTATTTAAGAAATTAATAATTATTCTTTTCATATCTATATCTATATAAATAAAAAGAAGTATCTGCCTGTGTATTTGTGCGTCTGCACTCTGGTGCACAGACTACTGATCGTAGAGCTACAAAACTTTGTAGATGTGTAGCTGGGACCACACATGTGTGCACCTCCTTGAGATGTTTTCGAATTTCGAATTAGAATTTTTTTCATTAATTTGTTTTCGATTTTACACATTGCCTTTTCTGTTTCATTTTCTAAAATTTATACTTTCATTTCAATCTACTAACTTGCCGATGTTCTTCTGCGGTAGATTGTGCTACAAATGCAGCAACTAGTCACCGACTTGGGACAAATTTGTAAACAACTGATTTTGCCTGTCAAACAAGTCCCAAATATGTTTCATAGGCGATAGGTCTGGAGGCCTGGAACGACAATCGAAGACATGAACAGATTGGGGACATTGTTGGAAAAGTCATACAGTACGTGGCTGAGAGTTGCTTTGCTGGAATATAGAACCTGGGTGAACTGCTAGCATAGATTGTGAGATCGGATGCAAAATGTTCGACGTACATGCGAACAGTGAGAGAACCTCGCAGTACCACTAATGTTAAACTGCTGTCACAGCTGATCGATTCCTAGACTACCACACGACTTTTTCTGGCTGCGTTTCACTCGGTAACAAATTGTACATTGGATCGCTCTATGCGGAAGTCATTAGCATTGAGAGTAAAGCAAGATTCATCGCTGAAGATCATATTTCTTCAATTGGACACTGTTCAGCTTCAGTGAAATACTTGAGGGGAGTGTCAGTGACAATTGTTCTAATGTGTATCAAGATTTGAACTCGAAGACAGTTAATTTTCTGCTAATGGCATCCTTGGATACCCCGGGATTCTTGCGAGCTGGGAAATGAATTGATGATAGAATAACAGTCTTTTAAAAAAGCGATTATCTTGAGCATTGGTTATTCACAGGATATATAAACGCCCAGGAACATCCTGAACCACAATGGCGGCTGATCATGCATTTGCTGAGCCACTGGTTTCAACGACGGGCAAAGACCATCGATTTGGCCAATATAATATCTGCCTGTTTCAGCAATTGTCCTCTTTTAGTCTTCTAATGGGACCACTCTCAATGTCTAACAACTATTTGGAACACCGACGAGTAGATCTTAAAAGCATATTTCATTATAATGTTGTATATCTAAGCAGTGAGCGTTGTTCTCGTCACTTGACGCACCTGCTCTTTTATATTCAACCAGTTGCCTACTTCAGATTTGCATTGTATTGCTCCACAAAATTTATTAGAGATGCAAGTTTAAGCATTCAGTAAATTCGCCAAACCACTTCTGTGTATAATGCGTTTCGTAGTTGGCTCAATTCACTCCGGATGTATATACTTTTTTGCAACGGTGTGTATTGTAAAACAAGTTGACCATATTATATAAAATTATTAATTTTATATGAAAAAAATTTACAGTGAATATTATTTTTTTGATAAATTATATTTTCTTCATTAATCAGAAAGTACTTTGTAGGATAATAAATAGTTTCAAATTAGAGAAAGAAACATTTTGGTTCTAAATTTCTATTTCCTGAAAAAGAAAAGCAGTTAAATTAAAAGGGAAATGTTGTTTTTTTCCTTTTTCATTTAACTGCCTTCCTTTTTAGCTGCTTTCCTTTTGGATTTTTGGATTATTTTCATTTAAAGAAAACGTTTAAATATATTTTACAAGCTGAGGTAGATTTCAAAACTGAAAAAATATGATCGACAAATCATTAACAGAAAAAAAAAAAGAGCCAGAACTATGAGCAAAGACCTGTTCATGTTTTACTAATAAAACTGTTCTTTTAGGTTAGGTTTAATAAAAAGAAATTTTAACCCATTTTTACTCAAGGTAAACGGGTATACCTTTTTTTTTTCAGTCAGAAAATATTTCTTTTTTACATATTATACAAAAATGTATTTCAAACATTATATATATATTCTAGGCACAAAGAAAGACCCAATTTTTTTAAATGACCAAGATAAATTTAGAGTAAGAATAAATATTTGAAAGTAAATCAGCAGTTTTTTGTGCCTAGTGGTCTTTTAGAAGCTAAGCATAGAATTTTCGATAGCTGGATTGCTAAAAATATGATGTATGTTTAGTATAAATATTTACGATTTCTTTTTATTGATAAAAATACGAATTTTTTTTCTGCATTTTTTCCCTATTATTTATGAATATTTTCTTCATCCAGTGATAAGTACAAGATTTTAAAGAAAACAAAAAAGGTTAAATACATTTATTTATTTAGTAAATGAAACATATACTATGTAATTATCTAAAGAAATATTGTATACTGGGCAATCCAAAAGTCATCTAAATATATATATCTTAATATATATAAATCTCGTGTCACAATGTTTGTCCTCAATGGACTCCTAAACCACTTAACCGATTATAATAAAATTCGCACACCATGTGCAGTTCGATCCAACTTGAGAGATAGGATAGTTTAAATCTCAAATTATAGTCGCAATTTTAATTTATTGCTAATTATTTGTCTGTTATTATTTGACAGTCACAATTATCTGTTAACTCCAAATGATTCTAACAGATGTCGATACCTTTCGACTGGGTTGAAATGAAAGCTGAAATATATTTGGTGCTGCCATCTACACAAAGAATCTTCAACTTTTTAACCTATTAATAAATTTCGTATAATTCAATTATTTCCACTTTTTAAATTTTTGGTGTTAGCATAGCTGGCCACGTGTTACTTAGACTGAAGTGTAAATTGAATTCATATTATTGTTTTTTACTTATTTGTGCTTCATTGATCAAAACTTTATAATTTAATCTGTATATATATATAAATTACGTGTCACGATGTTTGTCCGGGGTAAACTCCTAAACTAAGGAACTGATTTTGATGAAATTTTGCACACTGTGTGCAGTTTGATCCAACTTGAGAGATAGGATAGTTTTTATCTCAATTTATTGTCACAATATTGTTTTATTGCAATTATTTGTTAATTATAGACCTTTATTAAAGTTGCTCCAAAATATCTGTGAGTTCCATTAATTTAATTGTTGCCAAAAAAAAAAAAAAAAAAAAAAAAAAAAAATACGAGTTCATTTTCTTTCGACATAAAAATAAATACATTTAATCAAACGTGAACGTTAAAAAATTATAAAAAGTTAAATTATGCATCTCACGAAAATTGACGTCATAATCAATTTAAAGATTTTATACACATTGATAAAGTGCTAATGTAGTTCTATCATAGATATAGTAATATATATAGATCTCTCATCCCCATGTTATCGTAGAAAGATTTTTGATGCCGAAAAAAGATAAAAAATAAAAGCTTTGGAAACAGCCATTAAGTGGTATTGAAAAAAAAAAAAAAAAAAAAAAAGAAAAAGAAAAGAAAGAAAGAAATATGAATTTGAAACTGTATCTGGAGTCTTCCATTCCCCTTTAGCAAATAAATTATTCATAAATTTTATTTGCTAAAATATTAGTATGTATTCCCGTGTGTATTCACTCGGGGAAAGACGGCCATATTTTAGTAAAAACGTCGTCTTTTCACAAATGAAAAGGAATAACTTTTTTCTCCCCAATGATCACTCTATTCTATATATGCTATACTAATCTATGAGTTCTATACGCAAGCGAAGTGTGACTCACTGACCGTCTGTGCAGCCAAGAAAAAGATTTCCTATGTTAATTGCCCACTGGATTTTTTGTAAGAAATTATTAAAAATCGAGGAAATTTATTTCCCGATTTTAATCCTTATATTTGGGTATAGATATGTATTAGTTATCGCGGGTGTTAGATTGAATTATTTTGCTGTCAAATTGACAAAATTTTAATTTTAAATTTTTAAACTCTGTCGCCCTTGGCTTTTTTTATTATTATTATTATTATTTGGCGATCAAAAGCGTAACACGAAAATATACATGCCAGATGTATGCATTGTACGAAATGTAATATGTATTATTCATTGTACGTATGTATGACATGTAATATGTATTGTACGAAATATTGTTTCATATTATTCATTACTCTTTTAATATAAGTTGTTAAAATAACCATGATTTTTGAAAGGAATTAAATATTTTCGCCAGATAATTTGGCGATATTCTTTTTTTTTCGCCAAGGATGACAGAAATGAAATCTATTCCGCTGCAAAATATTAGTATCTTACATCAGATATTTTATTTAGACATTTGAAAACAAATTTGACTTCAAACTATGATAGAATATTTATCATTTTCCTTTTAATTTGTATATTATTAGTATATTAAAATTTAAAAGCATGGTATATAAAAAGTTTTTTTTTTTTTTTTTTTAAATCTTATAATTATTCTTATCTTAATCCTCAATGTTTCCCATCTTTATTGACTTGAATTTACTATTAAAATTTTAACATACTCAAAAACTTCTCATCACTTCGTTAAAATACACTAAACTTTTCCAAAATCTTTTTGTATTTAAAATGATACATGTATTTACTTTAAATGTCCAATATTTCATAAGATTTCCAATTTTAAAGTTTTAAAATATTTATCAAATTTACTTATTTTTCTGGTTTAGCCTTATTGTTTTCCCTTTTATAACTACAGCTGTTGCCCTCTTTAAAATATTTAAAATGATGAGGTCATTTAATAGTAAAATTATCCATTATAGCATATATTATATTTCACTCCTCCATAAAAATTTATTTTAAAATCGTCTGTTTCTTTTATACTTTTATTTTAATAGAATTTTAATAGAATTTAATTTATATATTAGTCATTTTAGCAATTTTATCCAAAGTAGCATTAGAAATAATATATATCACTTCTCCATTAAAATTTATAGGACCCTACAATAAAATTAATTTGTGCTTAATATCAACACTACGAAAATTTTTATCAATCGCTTCCAAATTTTGACCTAAGTTTCAAATCTCAACCCTGTGGGTTTTTACATCGGCTACAACGTTTTCGTCTTTGTTCGTAAATAATAATTTAACTGTACTAAATAGTTTACAGCCGTATAATTCAACGTATAACTTAGTCACAGCAACGCGTGGCCGGGTCTGCTAGTATATATATATTATTCAAAAAGTATTGACTGTAGTAGCACTCTGCGGTTTTTATTGAAATGCACTGAAAGATATGTTTTTTATTTTTATTTTTTTAAGTAACAGAAGTTTTATTAAAAACCAAATTCGAAAACTGGCGTATAATCAATAGAAAGATATTAAAACTTCTTCACACACCATAAATTTTAAATCAGCACTATCGGTTTCGAAAGGTCGTAGCCTTTTTTCATCAGGTGCAAACACGTGCTACTGCCTTGGAGGCAAAAGCAAGACTGAAAGCAGGGCAAAATCCAGAGGGGGAGGAGCAACACAAACAACCAATAGGAAGCATCATGCAGGGCAGGACAAATCAGAGAGGAACACACGTACACACACACACAATAAAAAAAAAAAGAAAAAAAAAGGAGGGAGGGTAGGAGGAATCAATTAAATTTATTTTATTGTATTTTATTTTATTTTTAATTAATATTATATTAATAAGTAAATTTGATAAAATGTATTTATTTATTATTATTATTATTATTATTATTTTAACTAGAATTATTTTATTATAAATAATATTATGTTATAAACATAATGAAAGAAATTATTTAATTGAATTAAACAAATTTTTCCAGGCTGTAGATAGCAAAGTGGAATCAGATTTTTCATTGACAACTTTATCACGATTAAGGTAAATAGCTAAATTTTCAAAAAAATCCAGTTCGGAAACGCGTTTGCCATGAAAGATAATTTTGGCATTCTTAAAATTAAAACTATGATCAAATTCCCAACTGTGCTTTGCAATAGAAGATTTAGAAATTTCTTGATTGACAACATACAGAGAATGTTCACGTAAACGACAGTCAAGATTTCTTTTTGTTTGACCAATATAAGTTAAATCACAATTATTACAAGGGGTATTGGGACAAATAAATAAATAGTAATAATAATAATAATAATAATAATAATACTTGTATTAAACTTCGAAATATCAATTTATGTCGTTTTTCTTAAAATCATATTCTGATGTATGTGCGCTTACATATCTCTAAAATAATTTTACTTTCTTCCACTTTTTTGCAAAAAAGTGTATTGGATTCGTGAAATTTCTAAACCTCCGGTTTTTGATGGATTTACAAGTTTTGGGATATTCTAAACAGACTTGGCTAATTTTAGAAAATGTCGGTGTGCTTGACTATGTGCGTGCATCATAAATATTGTAGACGTTGTATCGCACGAACCGATGAATAAAATTTAAACTAAATTTTGTATTTCGATAAAATTTGACCAAAACTGGTTCAGATTACATTATCGCTCCACAGGTAGAATTTCATTCCATTTTTTTTATTTTTTATTTATTTTTATTTTTTCACAATTTTTAATATGGCAGGACTGGACAAAATGTAGTATAAATGTACAAAATGATATTTTTTTTTAAACCAATAACTGTCAAATTAATATAAATTATTGATAATAGTAGTAAATTACTAGTTGTGCATGTAGAAGCGTCGCACACCCTTCTCCCTGTGTGGGTAATTTTCTAATGATCTCGTGAAAGCATTAAAAAGGAATAGATCTGTGATAATACTAATCTTAAAAAAAAAAAAAAAAAAAAAAAAAAAAAAAAAAAAAAATCGGGCCCTGATACCATTTTTGCGGATTTTTATGAAAAAGATGTAAGGAAACCGAATATGACTCCCAATTTGCCCAGTCACCCACCGTTTTCTCGGGACACCACCCACTCCATCAAGCTTTATCACTGTTTGGTAATTTTATGGTCTTGAATTTGATTTCTAGAATGAAAAAGAATTAATTTAACACTTTTTTTTTTCAGTGTATAGAATAATAGGAAAAAAGTCTTGTGGTGGAAAAAACATATTAGTTTTTAATGAATGTGTAATAAAACGGGTATCATAATCTGTACACAAAAAATAAATTTCATTAAAAATTGAGAAATACTTACATTTACTTGCACGAACTTATACGCAAAAGCATATTTATGAATTCATGAGAGTAATTTAACGCTTTAACTGGCAAATAATTAAAGTTTGTATGGAAAATCTGCCCATGTTATTCCATTTAACGACAACTGATCGAAATAATACATTGCGTGTTAGCTGCATTATAACTTGATGTTGGACGACTACAAAACTGCCAAATAACAGTTCTTTTTTAATTTTAGATACACCATACCAAAATAATGGCTGTTAGCTTCTTTATGACTTGATTTTGAATGACAACAACGGTACCAAATAACAGTCATATTTAGTAACAGATATTACGTAAATGCCAATGAAAACTAAGCAACTGTGGCAAATAATTGAATAAAGAATAAAATCTGTATTTAGATCTGAAATAGGATAGTGTATTTTAGATTAAATTTGATATCGAAAATAAATCGGTTATAGTTAACATATTTCGTTATTAAAAGAATGAAAATTTAAAGAAAGAATATTTGATAAAAGAATATGAATATATATGTATATTTTTTAAATATGAAAGTGAAATAAACCAATGAAATAAACCAATCAAATCTCTTGCAATTCCTCATAACGTAGCTGTAGTTCAATGCAAAATACACTCAAATAAACCAATCAAATCTCTCCTAAGATTCTCCATTCTGCGTCATTATAGAAATGGGAAGATTTATTTTCATATTTTTATTAATAAAAAGAAAACTAACCAAAAATTCGAAAATCTGACTTCGATGTGCACAATGACCCTTCGGAGGGCTCCTTTGTGTTAAATTACGTGACTGTCCGAGCTACCGTTTTCGAGAACAGTGAAATATACATATATACATACATATTGCTCACTTAATAGTATAAGATATAGCATGTCATTCATAAAAATCTGCAAACAGTTTACGTACATTTCTAGAGAGAAACAGTTACATGTTTTTTTTTTCAAATTTAGTTTAAGATATTATCATCGCACCCTTAAGAAAATGCGACTACAATATATTTAATACATGCACTAGTAACTCTTATGAAATACAGTGTGAAAAAAGAGATTGTTAAAAGAAATAATCAAGATTTTTAATAATGTATTGTGTAGAATTAAACATTTTGATTAATTTGAAGGCAAACATAATTAAGGCAGAATAAAATATTTTCAGTAATTTGAAGAAATGGGGTTTATTTATATATGAAAAGATGTTTGTATAAAAAAATATTTGAATATAGAAGCCATATGTTTACTTAAATATTAATTGGCCGAAAAAAAATAATAATAGTAAGGAAATCAATACTACGAAACTGACATAACTATCAATCTTCGTCTCTAAAGAAATATTAAGAGTGGAAAAAAAATAACAGGAGTTCTTTTTTTGAAATATCTTATTTTAATGAAAACATGTATAAAGTTCCATAAATTGCAGGACGTTTGAAACACAGGGGAAACAAGTTTTATTTCAAAGTTTATGGTAGAAATTTATGTCCAGATTATTTCTGAGTTTTCAGTCGATTCCCATTGAGATGGAAAAGGAATATGTTTTGAATTATTTTCTTTTTCTAGTGAGCAAGCTTACAATATTCTCTCAAAGTATTTATTAAAAGGCTTTTCCTTATGCTCATGTACATTTTTTTCCAAATAAATTCGAAAGAAAGTATTGAAACTGAAGAAAATAAATTTGTAATCATTGATTCCACTTCAAGTAAAATATGAACATATTCATCTAAATTTCAGTTTGAATGCTGACTATAAAGAATTCGAACATTTGGCAGATTTGCTTTTAAATGTAGGGATAGCTGTTAGAAGAATATTTTTCCGAACATTTTGTATCGATTTTAAATAAACATATTGGATATTTTAGTTTTTATTTTACTTGTTACACATTCTATTAAATGTTTAAAAAATTGTATAAGCAGTGAGCAATATATGTATTGTACAACTGTGCTTATGTATAGTATATGTATATATATATATATATGTACATATATATATATAGGTTGTCCCATAAGTATGTAGACATTTTCATAACATTTTCATTTTCATGTAAACATTCATAACTATTGAATGAACTGATAGAATTGAACGCAGTTTGCGAAAAAAATCATTATCGTTAAAGAGGTTTTTCAATTTATTATTATTATTATTATTATTGGTAAATAAAAAAATATAGTTAAAATTTTTATCGACGATAGTTTGACAGACAGTTAAAATTTTTCGGACGGATATGGAAGAAAAATATGCAAATGAACGTCCCATAAATTGCACAATTTTGCGATTACAACAGTTTATTTGTTATTTTGCCTCGAACATGTGCATACATGAAGTTTTAATTACAATGTTGACTTGGTGGATAAAGCGTTATTGGTGAAGACGATTTTCCTCAGGTAAGAACCACTGAATGAAGCTGAAGTTAGCAGTGTTATAACTCGTTTGTAAACACTTTCATAATTCTTTCGAATATCAATAACACGTTTAATAAGTTTTATTTTGTGTTTCATAAATCACAGTACCAGATACAAAAAAAGATGATACAATATTAAACTTAATCAATCAAAGAACATCTGAACATTCTTTCCTTCTTTAACATCCCATTATTCTTTAATTGGGGGATACTTAGGTTTTCCTGAAATATTTCTACTTCGCACATTTTTCGGTTTTACACGTTTTGTTGTTGAAAGTATCTAAAATTCACAAAACCGATATAGATTAGACCGTCTGTAGGCAGTTTTTTTGCGAATCTGTAAGTTCGTTATTTAGTTTGTAAGCTTGTGTAAAGAAATGATCATGAAGGTGTCTCGCCAGTTTTAAAACATCACTTACGATGCTGGTAAGATCGCTATTGATTTTTCATATTCCAGTTTTAAGACTTCGTAAGATATTTGAAATTTAAGATTTTTTCAACAGGATAGAATAGGACAATGTTTAACAGAAACTCGAATTATGAGAGCTATTGCGTTGGATATGGTATGGAGTTGCATAAAAAGGCAATAGAAACTGACTCCATTAAAATTAATCAGAAAATTTGGATAAAGTAAATATATCAAAGCTGAATGAGAGAACCTAATAAAAGATATATTTCAATTTGCGACAGTTCCGTGTGATCAAGCTAATTAACGTGATCACTGTATAGTTAAAAGTAACCCAATAGTAAAAATTAATGAAAATAAATGTATGATGGGTAACTGACCAGAGTCCGTCATTGTTACTAATTTTCCCTTGTTATTCTAATATTAATATGTTAATTTATGTATATATATATATATATATTTGCTTCAGAACTTCTGTGGTTCGTAGGTTTCTCTAGAAATGCTTTCACAATCACTCGAAATATGAATATAACTCTTACTACAAATTTTTGTTTGAATTCACAGTATGCAGACAAAACAAAGGTTAGAAAATCTACTACATATAAAAATTAAAATCTGCTATAAAATTTCTTATTACTATAAGACATAAAGAAATTTTACATTTGCCTACCTCTTTGCTTTTAGCTACTTCACCAATATCTGATATGTCCTTCTCTCGAAAAATCACCAGCGACCGTTCTGTTTTGATTTTAAAACTGGTGGACAGAAAGTTCTAGAATCGATCCCAGATCGCGTTCGTAGATCTAGTCGTTCGAAGTTTCCCGTAGTTTTCTCCAAAACTTGTGTGAATACGGCTAGGTGCCCTCAGAAATATTACTCCCCACGGAGGGCTTTTTTCTCTAGGCCAAAGTCCCAAGTGTGAAAAATTGGCCTTACACAAAACAACAGCACCAACAATTTCTTTCGAAAGTAAAATTCAGGAAGCTTCGGATTTAATCCTAGATTACGCTCGTCGACCTAGTCATTCGGAATATTTTGTGGTTTTTTTGAAACACTTGTAAATACTTGGTAGAGTACTTTTAGAAGACCCCCCACGCAGAAAAGACCACACAAGCCTAGATCCTTAGTGTAGACATTCGATCTAAATCCCTGCACAATCACGCCGTCTTGCATTTAGTTATTTTATTTCAAGTACATTTCCAATCTTTTCCGTTTTGAATAAAAATACATTATTTTCTGAAAAGTTACATTTATTAAATACCGTTTTGATATTAGACTATAACAACTATTATAATAATATGTAAAATTTTTGTCTACAATCTAAATCTGAAAACTTATTAATGATACTGTAAACAATACTCTATTTGTATATCAATTACCTATAAAAAATAAATCTTTATTATGAAATTATTAATTTGAAAGCAATAATAAAGAAAATGCTAATTTTACACTAATTTTACGTTTTAATTCGAACATAAATATTGCGATAGAAATCAATTAAATTTTCTTCAAATTAAATGGTATTTTACGCATCGTTATGTTTGGAGTAACATCATTTTTTATGAAAGACATGAATGTAAACTCTTAAATTTAATAAGTGTTTTATTTTTAAATCATTCACGTAATGTGTTTAATACGCAGTGAAAAAAAATCATTAAAAGTGCAGTATTTGCATTAAATTCACATTTGTTTAATTAGTTAAATAAACTTTGTAAAGTCTCTATTTTATAAAAACTGGCATCATTATTTGTCCTTATTTTATATATACACAAACATTATTCTAAATTTTATTTCTCATAATACTTTCAAATGTCAGTTTATTGAAACTATTTTAAATGATTTTTTTCCACTATTCAACAACGAAATTTTCATTTCCAGTTAAGAGATTTAAGTTCATTTTCTGGAAATGATTTTGAAAAATTATTGGTATTAATCCTTTAGAATCTAGATTATTCTACACCTCTTTAAAAATATGATTTTCTGTAACAAATTAAATGGGGTGAAGATAAAGAGATTAATTTAAAATAGTGAAAGAGTATAAGAACGATGTCATTAGTTGCATTTTTATACTTGCTTTATTGTAGGGGAATGAAAAATAGTGTACCCCCCTCCCCCCCCCAAAAAAAAGTTTAGATTAATCCCGATTTATTTTTAAAAACATATGATTAATATTTCTATTATTATTATTATTATTATTTAAAGTTTCAGTAGATAATGTATTTACATTTTGTGGGACTAGGTTTTTTTCTTTTCTTTTTTTAAATAAATAATTACATTAAAGAATAAACCATACCCCCACAAAAAATTGTCAAAAATAAAAAATACAATTTTGAGGCTATGTCAGTTAAAAATGTGTATGAAATACCCCCAAAGTGCATAAAAAACTTCACATCTATGTACCAGAGTTTATCCACCTTGTAGGTACATGTGCCAGTTTTATTGTAGGATAGTTAATATTTGATTGTATTCTTATGTTGATTTTTCTCAAATGTTACATGTTTAAGTTGTATCACATTTTCTTTCTCTTCTTTTCTTTACTTTCTTTCTTTCTGTTATTTATTTATTTATTTATTTTTTTGCCTGGTGAGAAATGATATTGCACAAGTTTCTGACAAACTAATTGCACGGTACGTTGATTTAATCGATATAATTTTACACAAGTTCGCTTTTAAACCGTAATTTTATTTGAAATGTTAGTAATTTATTTTCTTTTTTTTTTTTTTAAATATTGCAGATATACATGTAATAAAGTTGCCTAATAATTATTATTTATAAAGAAACAAAGAGTAAATGATCTAATTGTCTAAATGTACACAAAAATATTATTTTATATAATAACTATACACTGGACTCTCTGTTGATGTATATACAGTTTGGTTCAAAATGTTATGTCCAAAGGGCACTTATGGGTGTGTCAACTCATGAAGAGTAAAATTTACATTGGAAGGGCGGTCGTAAACACGATTGTAACCTGCTAGAAGGCTATAAGCTCTGGCCAACTTGCACGCATGCGAAAAGGCACAAGTAACGATGGGAAGCATGGATCGAGGCTAATGGAACACATTTTTAGCACTTCAAATGAGTTTTAATATTTTTCATTTGTGTTTTGTGCTTTGATTACTTTTTTGTAAAATAAAGGTCTTTTTGCATCGTTTGTTATCATCTTCTTGCGTGACGGTCATGATGCAATTGCGCTGTCACAATCGCGTTTCCAAGCCCCTAGTTCTTATACTTCATGACCTGAAACACCCATACGTGGCGTTTTGGGCATGACCTTTCGAACCACACTGTATATATACATTGTCCAAAACCTCACTTACGAAACATCACTTACATATGAACTGTATCTTTATATACTTACACATCTATGTAAATACAACAAGATTTTCTTTTCCTTAAGCAATTCATCGAATAATAGAAATACCCCAGGGGACTGGCGTTTAAATGTAATCAGTAAAAACTTTGAAAAAAAAAAAAAAAAAAAAAAAAAAAAAAACAGCTGTTTTTTCAAACCTTTTTACTTATTAATTCATTATCATTCACTTTTTAATACTTATTTAAGCTCAAAAACGCCTTTCATGTTTATGTAGTTTATAAGTGTATGCTTTAATTACTGAGTAAAAAAAAATTTTCACTTTTTTTTTTATCCTTGTATTATTTTAATCCTTGTAAATAAATAAATAAATAAATATATGTATATAATTTATAATAGAGAAAAAATACAGAAAACAATTTCTTTTACTTCCAATAAAAAGAGAATATAAATTTTTATACTAAATATTCACCCTACATTTAGCAATCCAAATATCGAAATATCTAGCTTTAAAAAGACGTTCAGAAACCAAAAATTGCGCATACACATACAAATATGGATTCTTACTCCAAATTTATATCTGTCATTTATAAAAACTGAGTTTTTCTTTGTGTCTGGAAAAAAAAATATATAATAATTTGAACATTTTTTTTCGCTATGTATAGAAAAGAAATACTCGCTGACTGAAAAAAGTGTACCTATTTACTGAAAGTTAAGAATTGAAATAACGGAATGGGTCAAATATGCTCTTTTTTGTTCCCGAAAAAGCTGCATTGGTAACAAATAATTGCAATATTTCAGCTCATATTTCTGCAGTATTATTATTATAGGGATTTTTCTTTTCAGTTTTAAAATTTATTGCAATTTATAACATGTAATTTTCATTTTCATTTTTTTTTTCTAATGGAAATAGTTGAAAAAGAAGCTATCAATACATTTTATCTTCAAGATGCTTTCTTTTTTTTCAGAAAAAGAAATTTGGAACCAAAGAATATTTATCAAAAAAGGTGTTAGATTTATTTGAAAATAACTCATTTATTACGTGTAAATTTAATTATTTTGTTTAATATATGGAGCCGCAATTAAAATGATATCAGTTGCTTTTGAGTATATGGTAATTTAGATTTAGCTTTCGCAGATATTTCGAATTTTATAATGAATTGATTTGTGAAGTAAATTGTTTTAAAACTTGGCTGTTGAAAAAAAGAATCTCAAAGGAATCTTAAAACGCATAACTATGAAAGAAGGATGAGCCTAATTAAAATTGTAAATTAAAATATGCTAATATTTTGGAAACTGAATAGTATAAAAAGAGAAGGAAGGTTGTATTTAAGAGGCAGTTGGAGAGGAGTTAAAGTTAGTTGGTAGGAAGATTGTTTAGGAGAGTTAGCAGCGGTTGGATGTAAGTCAAGTAGATAGCAGTGTCAGGGAATCCTCCTGCTAATCGAAAGATTACTCGATTTTAGAAGCTAATTTAAATAAAGGTAGTTGAGACCCTTTGCGAGTAATTAAGTAAAGAAAAGTAAAGTAAAGTAAAGTAATGGGGTTATTTATTAATATCAAAGTATTTAAGAGGGCTGCCCATTTTAAGTAGTAAATTACTAGATGCCAGTATAGTCCAGCGTCCTCCTTATTTAAGCTCAATTAAAGCTAATTTATGTTATATATTTGGACTCTGTCATTCCTTCATAGTTTAAGTATTTCATTTACAGCTCCAAGTCAATTTAAAGTTAATTACGTAAGTTTGCAGCATTCAACCTTCAGTCAATTCAAGGTTAAATTAGCATGGAGAAGTTTAATTCTCTACACTGGCGCCCAAATAATGTCGAATCCCCCCCCCTCCCCCGAGGAAATATTTTTTGACGGCACTAATAGTGTGCTGCAATTTTTTGAGCAGCTTGAACATTTTTTTAATTTTTATAACATTGATCGATCCAAAAAATATGCATGGTTAGCATGTTCCCTAGAAGGAGAACCGCGACAGTGGCATAAGTTAATAGCCTGCCATTCACTTGACCCAAATCCAACTTATCAGGATTTAAAACGCAAAGTGATCGATCTTTTCGCCACTCCGTATGATAAACTACGATTACAACATGACCGCTCCCTTCCCCCACGAACGTCAGTGGGAAGCAGTAATAAACCCGGTGGAAAAACCACAAGAAATTAGTAAGTCACAGGAAGCAAGCTCCTGTAATTTAAACCAACCTAAAACTGGCGATAAAGCCGTTATTTCTAGTGAAAAAAGCCAAATGACATTTGAACTAAACGAGCAAACTTCGCCCTTAAACAGCGATACAAACCAATTTACGGCAGTTATTCAGAATTTTGCTACGGATACTAAATCCGAAAAATTATCTCGTGTTGCGACAGGAATTGTAAAAGAAAATCCTATTAAAATTACTGTGGCTGCGGACACTGTTAAACTCAGCGAAAATATAAAAGCAATAAATGATTCGGTTAATCTTGGTAACTCGCCTTTAGAGGACAGTTTCGAATCTATACAGCCGCCAGAATCGGTTGTTTCTATTGAGAAATTTCACTTAAATTGTCAAAATGACTTGCCGCTTAAAGTGAACGAAAAAGATGTTAGATTGAAAAAGGTAATTTCAAAAGGCCATGTAACCTATGGTGAAGTCTCTAGAAACTCTAGCAGTCCTGAATTTAAAAGCACGGAGCGAACGCAGTCCTCTGTGATAACTATGGGCAGTGATAAGGTGACGGGCCCGAAACCCCCTCACCACAAGAACCAGATTCAGAGTTTAAACCCTCCTCAGAACAGTGAACAGGCTCTGGGTGTGAAACCCCCTCCTGAGAGTGACCAGGCACCATGTTCGAACCCTCCTCAGGACACCAGCGATCCTGCAGCGTCTCACCCAAATCTGCAAGCCACCAACGCTGCAACTCTACAGGCCAGTCTGACCTGCATCTCTTTTGCTGATATCAAGGACTCAATTTGTCAGGTCGTATCGTTCATTATTTTAGTTTTTTTCAAGTATTGGGTTATCAGAGCAGTGATAAAGTCTACGACATGTAGTAAAAACTTATGGACTTTCATTTGGACCTTTAACTATGAAGTAAAAGCCTTGAATTTTCTAAAATATCACAAATCTAAATTTAAACTTGCTGCATGAACTTTTAAAATGTAAAAATGCAAAATTTAAACGTATGGCATGAACTTTCATCTCTCGAAATTTCATGTACTGTTTACATGTCATAAATTTTTTTCTGTATATAATATATGCATGTATGTATGTTAATGTTTTTTTTTATTTCTTTAGCCATCACCTGCAGCGATTCGTAAGATAACTTTTCTTACCTTTTTGTATGTAAATTTTCTCTCCAGTTTTTGACATGATGTAATGTATATACTCTAATGCTTGTATTTTCTAGGCAACGACGGCAGTTTTGAAAACTTTTTTTAACAATTTGTATATATTCATTAAATATATTTCTCAACTGTCTTATATTGTATCAAATGAAATTTTATAAGTGTATAAACATTTTTCTCTATCGTTTTGTAAATTATCTCTATGTATGTTAATTTTTCTCCTCCTCAGAAATCAACTGCAGTTTTGAAGTTTTTGAAAATACTGTATCCTTAAATATGTTTTCTAAATGTTGTATAAAATGTATCAAATGAATTTTCTTATTGTAAACTTTTGTCTTTTTCACTAAAAGTTTAATTATTGTATGTATATCTATTAGTATGGGGATTAAAACAATTTTTTTCGCTATTTTGCATGCTAATTCGCGTTTAACAAATTAATCCACTAACATTTTGTTTTTTCCGTACCCAAATACCTAGTTGAAAAATGGCTTATGTATAAAATTATGTCATTTATCTATATATAAAAGTGTAGTTCACGTCTATTTTTGATATATACGTTTAAAAAAGGTTTTAATTCTAGAAAATCGGAGGTCCAGTTGCTATCCTGACTCTAAACCCGAAGTACAGAGGTTAAATCTGAATCCAGGCTGGTTTCTTAAAGATTGTTACTTTTCACATGAAGTCGAAAAAACTTTTTGGAAGTCTGCCAGCAGCGTTCCTCTTTTACTGAAGCAAAGTGTTTTTGGAACTGTGCCAGCAGTCTGGATTGACATTTTAGAGATAAATCTACTAGAAATCAAGTCAAGTACTTTGGTTAGCTGACGGTTATCTGGGTCTAGACTGACCTTCAGATTGGATGAAGAATTAACAAGTTTTTTATTACAATAAAATTATGTTACAAGTTAAATTGAATGCTGACTGATCGCACGTTCTGTTTAGGCGATCCCATTTGTACTACATTTTTTTTTTTTAAATTCATACAATTTTTTCCTTTCCATTTGTTTTACGGAAAGATGAATGTATTTCCCCGCTGTAATTACGCTGGACTTAAAATAAGTTTAAACTAAGTTAGGGCATGGAGTTTCTGCCGTAAACCATCTCAGATGAGCTTAAAAAAAAGTATTTTTATCATAAATCTATCTTGAGTGGGCAGTTTTAAGCTCGGCCTTCTTACTTTTTTTTCCTTATTATATTTTACAAGCAATAATTATTCTTGGGCAGTCTAAATAAATTTAAGTTTCCCCCCTCTTTTTTCTCCTTTTTCTAAAGTATTATGTAGTTGAATTTTAGCAGTAAGTCACTGCAGCTAACTTTTCTTTGCATAGTATTGCAATAATTTAAAATTTGCACGGGTAAAAACCCGTTGGGGGATTTTTCCGCGAAATTTTTTTTCAGGGGAGGAACTGTCAGGTATAGCAAAGTGCTACATTTAAAACTCGCACTTTGCGGGTAAAACGTGAATCTGCTATTTTAGGATTCGATTTGAGTGATGGAGCTAGTTCCTTGCCTAACTTAAAATTGTAAATTGAAATATGCTAATATTTTGGAAACTGAATAGTATAAAAAGAGAAGGAAGGTTGTATTTAAGAGGCAGTTGGAGAGGAGTTAAAGTTAGTTGGTAGGAAGATTGTTTAGGAGAGTTAGCAGCGGTTGGATGTAAGTCAAGTAGATAGCAGTGTCAGGGAATCCTCCTGCTAATCGAAAGATTACTCGATTTTAGAAGCTAATTTAAATAAAGGTAGTTGAGACCCTTTGCGAGTAATTAAGTAAAGAAAAGTAAAGTAAAGTAAAGTAATGGGGTTATTTATTAATATCAAAGTATTTAAGAGGGCTGCCCATTTTAAGTAGTAAATTACTAGATGCCAGTATAGTCCAGCGTCCTCCTTATTTAAGCTCAATTAAAGCTAATTTATGTTATATATTTGGACTCTGTCATTCCTTCATAGTTTAAGTATTTCATTTACAGCTCCAAGTCAATTTAAAGTTAATTACGTAAGTTTGCAGCATTCAACCTTCAGTCAAGTCAAGGTTAAATTAGCATGGAGAAGTTTAATTCTCTACAACCTTTTAGTATTTAAATTAAAATATTTAAATTTACTTGTTTAAAATATTTTGAAGAATAAAATGCAAACAAGTTTCGATAGCGTAAATTTCTTTCAAAAAATATTAATTATGAATTATTTTGATTTACGAAAATATGTAGAAATATTTTCAGAACTTACTATAATTTTATTTTAAAAACAGCAGATACCCATTCAGAAAAAAAAAATATATATATAATGAATATGAAATTTGTATGACTATTTGATACATAAGAATTATTATTTCCAAATTTTTGCTTCTTTCAGGACAAATTAAAAATATTTTCTCATTATAGAAACTGATTATTATTTTTATTTTTTAATTTATTGTTTCAAAATGTTATAAAATTATGAATTGTTTTAGTAGACTACAAATTAAGAAATTCTTATTTGGAATTGAAACAGAAATTTATAGTTTATTAAAAGCATTTGCCGATAAATATTAGTATGTAATAGTAAATATTTACAACTATTTATTTTCATTTAATCTGCATTATTTTATTTCTTTAAGGTTTTTTATATTTTAAATCTTTATAAAACATTATAAAAACTTTCTTAAAATGAAAGAATGAAAACACCGCAACTTGAATGAATATTCATTCATTTGCCTAGAAAAAACGCACTCTCAGATTGAGTTAAAGTCGCTAAATTAAATGAGTTAACATAATACACTCAAACTTGAGTTATTTATTGTATTTGAGTAATTTATTTATATTATTTTTTATTTTAATAGAAGTAATTTTCATAAACTGGATCACATTAGAATGGCGTATCCCGTTGCTCTTGCTTGCTACTGAAAAGATTTGGCGTGAAACAACTGCATGACTTCCATTACCCATTATTCCAGGTATTATATGCATTTTTTTGGCGATATTATATGCATTTTTCGATATTATCCAGTAAGAGAAACTTGATACACATATAAAGACATACAAACAGAGTTTACATAGCGAGTTATGAGAAAATGTATCTAAAATGAACTAATGAAACAATTTTCAAGAAAATCGTTAGAGCCGTTTTTGAAATACCAACTTTTTCCGAAACTTGGTATTCTCAATTATTGACCGGAAAAAAAGAAATACATTCAAAAGCATATTTAAAAGAGAGTTAATACGGCGAGTTTGAAAAAAAATCCGTTCAGCCATTTTTAAAAGAATGCACTCTTGAGACCTGAAATTGAGCTATTTATATAAGACGCCTATCAATTTTCCTGAGCTAACCAACTATTACATTCGAATGGGCATCTAATAGAATGTTTATATAGCAACTTTGAAGAAAATCGTTTGAGCCGTTTCTGAGAAACAGACTTACGGTCCCATTTCCGGTTTCCGATGACCCACTACTAGTACTTCTCTACCATATATATGGGTAAGAGAAAATAAAAAGGAAATAAATAAATAAATAAATAAATAAAAATGAATAAATAAATAAATAAAAATGAATAAATAAATAAATATCAAATATATTTTATAAATTCACAAAAACTCCTTTATACATGATCCCCCATTACCCAAACCATCGACAACTGCGGATGCAATGGGCTCATGAACATAAAGACTTGCATGTAGATTGGCAATAACCGGTTCTTTCAGATAAATCACACTTTATGTTGTGGTACTATGATGTCAGTATCGGATTTGGACTCTATGCCGGTTAAAGTTAGCTCCCAAAGTGCATTTTCGATTGTTATAATTAACGGACATCTGCTGTTATGGTCTGAGGTGATTTTGCATATCATGGACGATTTACAAACTTACGTAAAATTTTTAGACTTCGACTTTTTTATGCTTTTATAGATTATGCGGTACGAAGAATCCAAAAATTATAAATATGACGGGGTATTCCTCTGAAGGTTAGCCAAACTGTTAATTAGTTTGTTAGTAAGTTTGATCGTTAGACAGTGTAAACTGTATGTATTTAACACAGAACGGATGGTCGTAAAGAATCAAGATTTGTTTTAAAATGTGATTTTTGCTACTGGCAAAATTTACTATAAGTTTTCAACATTCTAATTTGAAAACTTTGCATGATATTAGAAATTATCATTATCATTATTATTTTCTTTTTTTAAATGAGAGAAAGGACAGAATTTCCTATAAACGGGCATTATCAGAATTATTTTCATCATAATCGTACCTGACTTATTTTAGAATACCATTTTTGATATTGCTATGAACATTATTAGTTATCATCATTCAAGTTAAAATGATTGTTAAATTATACGAAATTGGAAATTTTTATAACATTGCAAAATAGGTTAATATTTCACATAAACTTGTATTATGGGGATCATCGTTCTGAAAAAAGTATAGAATTATACAAAAATTAATTCGAAACTGACACTAATAAAATTAATCAGTAAATGAGGACAGACTACATATATACAATACATGTAAATATATATATATATATATATATATATATATATATATATATGCAGAAGTAGTATAAGTGTAACCTGATGTGATATGCATTTAAGTCTGGTCTGTGCGGGAAGATTGACGTAATTATTTTTTCCTAACATGAACATAATATACCTTATAGCAAAAATTTATGAGAACAATTATTGCAAAATGAGCAGATTCAACCCATTCTAAATAGTGTTTCGTTATTGTATTAAATCTGAAATACTAGTGTTTCGGCCTTACGGCGTTTAAGATTCGAAAAGATCACTAAAAACACTTTTAAAAGCTACAGAAATATGTATTGTATACCTTATTTCATATTTTCGTTTACATTTACAATATATAGACTATAAAAGTTAGGAATGATGCTATATCTAAATGCTAAAATATGTTACATCTTCCTTTTGTTTATCTCATTAAGAGACATACTCATATTTTAAATTTATTTATATCCTTGCATTTAGATTTTTTATTGCCAACATTTTTCTAATCATTTACTATTTAAGTAAAACAATTTTATTATTGTCTACAAATTTACAGTTATTAAATATTTTTGCAATGGATTAAATCTATCCCCTGCTTCAATTGTGCTGCTGTAGTGAATGTAGATTTGCTGTCAACGTGGAATTCCAGTGAGGTCCGCCTTGGCAAAAAACTAAGAGACTTGGAGACCAAATTTGGAGAAAGATGGTAGTTTTGAAACTCTGTGAACAATACTCTGACTCACGGTCTAGAACTCATTATTATTTATAATTTTTGGCGACAATAATTTGGCGCGGTTCTTATGAATTTTGTACTAGAATCTTATGGATAGTTTCAGAAATTGGCTTCAATTCGTTAAAGAACATCAAATTTTTGAAAGCTTATTTTTCACCAAATTTGATCAAAAAGTAACAAAAATTTCGCCAAGTTTTCCCCCAACTAGAATTAAGTAGTCTGCCTATTTATTTCCAATTTGATTTTGTATGAACTTTCACTGGAACAGCGCAATTAATGTAGGGAATAGATTTAATCATCTTTGACAACTTTGTTTGATTATTAGACAATAATAAGAATGGTACATGACATTTTGTATAATATTTACGTTTTAAAAAATTATGAAGAAACTGTATTTAATATTCTATTTACATAAAAATTAATATTAATTAGAGAAATAATAAAATCATTAATTTAAAAATACTGGTAAAGAATATGTTAAATTTTGTAGTAAAACATTTAAATCTAACAAAATTTTATAATAGAATTTAATTAAAACATCTTCAAGTTATAAATTTGCTGATGAACTTTAAACAGTTTTTATACAGAGAAATATTATTTTTTTATGAAAGGCACGAGTGTAAACTATGTTAATTCAAGGTATGTTTCTTTGAATATATGCTTTATTTATTTATTTTAATAAACAGTAGAAAGAACTTCATTAAAATTGTAATATTCATGTTCTATTCACATTTGTTTAATTAGTTAAATAAGCTTTTAAAAAATTTTATTCAATAAAATTTGTCATTGTTATTCGTCCTGTATGTTAATATACACAAATTTAAACAGAATTATGAACAAGCACAGAATTTTCAAGAATGATTATAACGTTATTAAAATTACATAATAAAATGAGGAAAAAAATTGTTTATTTCGAAATATTATACAAATAACCAAGAAAGCTTGCGAAAACATGTGGTGTAGTAATTAAACTAATCAGTTTCAATATACAGTTCTTCATGAAGCAGATGGAAAATACAAACATAATTTGCTAAATGTAACCAATTCAGAAAATGTCTTTGAATAAAAGAACTTAATTATATAACGTGTAACAAAGTTGCAGTTATCACTATTTTCATTTCAACGGTGCTAAATATTTTACTGCTGAAACAAACATAACTTAAAATAACATGTAAAAATTAAAAATGTCTTTCGTATTAAGCCTGAACAATATTAAAATGTCTTGGATATAACTTATGATTAAAAATAATACAATTGTAACATAGTGTCGTTTTATATTAACTGTAAATTTAATAACGAACAATGCTTTTTAATTGAACATTATCTAGAAAAGTACGTAAATACGTCTTATTTTATATCAAACTCCTTTTTTATTTCCCAAAATTATAGCAAATATTTTTCTAAAATTATTTCATTTTCTGATTTTTATTCTTCTTCTAAAGAATATATGGAGTCAATTTTACTCGGTCTTTTAATATATTTAATGCTTCCAGCTACTTTCTGCATTGTTTTATTTTATTATTTTATTATTTTTTTAATTTAAGTATTTCATCGAAAAATATCATTATTCAGGTTAAAAAAGGTAAGAAAAAAATTATTAAAAAGTTATGTAAATTAAAAGTACATCTTTGATTAAGAGAGAGGTGTATTTTATGAAGTTTTGCTCGAGAAAAGAGAAATATTCAAAGATTTTTATTAATTATTTTCCTTTAGGACCTTTTAAAATGTTTTTTATAAGTTTAATTAAAAATGTATAGAAATATTAAATCAACGAAAAAAAAAAAATAATTAATGGATTAAATAATATTTTTTCAAAAGAAAATAAGGATATACTGTATCTAGATAAAGCAAAAAGAGTATTTAAAAGCAATTATTAGTTTTTTAGTATACTATACAATTGCCAGTTATTAAACGTGTGTCGAAGGAATTTTGATGTATATATTTTATAGAAAAAATAAAAGGCACCAGAAATATTGGACAAAATAAAAAGTGATTGTTAAACTTCGATCTTTTTGAAATATAGCATTAAACTTAAATAAAAAAGATAATTAGACCAGATAAAAAAGAAGCCTTTTAATAAAATATTTCATTACACCCAAAGAGGACATTAAAAGAAATTAAATACAGTCGAACCTCGTTAACGTGGACACTGTTAATGTGAATTATTTTTTACATGAATTGTTTCCACAATCCCCGACAAAATTAAGTTTAGTTTAATTATATGAAGAGGAGTTACTGATACCATGAACTATTGATATCATGCACGAATTTTTTATGCCCCTTGCGAATCACGTGAACGTGTTCGACAATATAACAAAATAATACCGTTTCATTATAATACATGTTAAAAAATAATATAATAACTGTTAAAAAAATGCTTTTGGCTATTTAAGTTTTAAACTTTTTTCATTTGAAAATACCATTTGTAACGTTCTACATTTAAGTATTGTTTTATAAAATTTGAGAAATATTATCTCTGATTAACAACTGACAACGTTGGAACTATACAGAAAAACGAAATGTTAGAAGAGTAATTGGTATTGTTACATACTAGCAGACACAATCGGCATTGCCTTGTAAGGCAAAGGTAAGAAAATAAACATATTGAACGAAATCAGGATTGAGAAAAATTGTCCCTTTAATTTGGTACCTTATTTGTAACGCATTTTTGATTAGATTTTTTAAAATTAATTAAAATTTAGACATTTAAGTTTTGTTTTTAACTATTGATTTTTTTTTTTTCCCCAGCATAAAATGAAATATGCTTTCATGTGAATATATATATATATATATATATATATATATATAATGTTAAGTTTTCTTATGCATATGAAAAATGACGTTTATAAAATAATAATAATAATTTTAAATTTTAAAGGTAACGTAGTGATAAATAAAGCGTGAATATTTCGCACAGGCTTGCTAGCAAAGGAATTATTTAGTGAGAAATAAATGAAACCGAAATGATCATTTTTTAACGGGCGCCTTAGTCGCCCTACAACTAACTAGTAGAAACATATTCATAATTGTACATGCATATATATAGATGGCTGACAAAATAATGTGAACACTTTCGCTTTTTTACGTTTTGTCAAATATCATGAAAAGTTGTTTCTTCAATCTTGAAACTTTTGTACTGTAAAGAACCTGTTTATTGTATTTTATGTGCCGGAGAAGATTTATGATTAAGCCATGATATTAGGATATGACGAGGCGTTTCATTTTAAAGACATAAAATTTAATAGATGACTACGACAATTACAGATGAAATACACAAGTAACATAAACGACTACATTTTGAAGACTGATCTGTTTTAGCAGAGATGAAAGTAAAGGGAATTTAACAGATCACTGATTGGACAATACAGTTTACAGGTACATGTACATTTACGTGACGTCACTTACCAAAAGTCCAATAGATTGAATCAGGAATACAATGGCGAAATACACCACAACTCTTCTTCCCTTAATTCCGTATACCATACCTGATGGGAGGTTTTCTTACTCTAGATGATCTTCTTACAACCTGTTTAGAAAAAGATAAGTTAGTATGTTTAAAGTTTGAATGTTCAGATTTTAGTTCTTTATTTACAGTACTGTTGATATTTTTATCACAGTCAATTTCTCCAGGCTTTGTAGACACAGATCTACTGTCGGTTGGCACTGGATCTGGTGTAAAGGAAGGATTGGTTGGCACTGGATCTGGTGTAAAGGCAGGATCGGTTGGCACAGGATCTGGTATAATGGCAGGCCTCCTACCAGACTTAGAGTCTCCATTGCTTTGTAGGTGTGGCCTCTTGCTATCGGGAACCATGGAAATATTTGCTCCAGGACTTGTAGTTTCCTCCAGTTGTACTCTGGAACCTACACTTTTCAGTTGATCAACGTGTCTTTTCCATACACATGAACCTACTTGAATTTTGTAATGCAGTTTACCTAGTCTGGCAATTACTTTACCTATTTTCCATTTATCTCCTGATGTGTAATTGCGTACTGCAACTTTTTCATTTACTTGGAATTCTCTTATCTTTTTCTTGTTAAAAACAATTTTGTGTTGCTTGTTTTCAACATAATTTTTAACATTTGGTACAAGTAAATCCAGTTTTGATCTGATATTTCTCTTGAGAAATAATGATGCGGGACTCTCCCCTGTTGTAATATGAGGCATTATTCGGTATTGGAATAGAAATTCGTTTAACTTAAATTGGAGATTTCCGGGTTCTGAACTTAAGGATTTCAATCCTTTTTTAATTATTTGGACATATCTTTCAGCCTGACCATTTGTAGAGGGATGATATGGTGCAGTTAAGCTATGTTTTCTGCCTTTAATTTGTAGAAAATGTTCGAATTGTTCTGAAATTAATTGTGGCTCATTATCAGACACAAGGGACACAGGATAGCCATATCTGGCAAAAAGCGAAGAAAGGCAGTTTATAGTGTTCTCAACAGTAGGAACAATGAACACTTCTGTCCATTTACTGTGGGCATCTACTACGATTAAAAACATTTTCCCCATCATTGGACCAAAAAAGTCTACATGTATTCTGTTCCAAGGTGTTGTAGGCCATTCCCAGTGATGATTGTCCATTTTAGGAGGATTTTGTTTTAATTTAACACAAACAGAACAGTTATTTGCTAAATTCTCAATGTCTTTATCAATACCTGGCCACCATACAAAACTACGTGCCAGTGCTTTCATTTTAACTATGCCAAAATGGCCAAAATGTAAATCTTGTAAAACTTTTTGTCTATGAACAGTAGGAATTACAACACGATTCCCTTGTAGTATGCAATTATTTAGTATAGAAAAATCATCTTGTTTATGTCCGAAAAGTAAGTAATTTGGCATCTGTGTGCCTGATAATAAATGCTGCTACATTTCTTTCAATGTTGGATCTCGCTTAGAACTTGCACATAACATCTTTGTAGTTAAAGATAAAGAACTAATTTGGTGAATAAATAAACAATCGGATTCATCAGGATTGCCAAATAAATTTGGTGACAAAGTTGGTGACATTTTTTCTGGCTGTAGCGAATCGGACGACGGCAGCAGTAATTCTTCACTACGTAATGGAAGACGTGATAGAGCATCGGCATTTCCGTGCTCTGTAGATTTTTTATATTTAATATCATAATTAAATGTTTGTAAGTATAATGCATATCTTTGCATTCTAGCTGCCGAAAGTACCGGAATACTTTTTACAGGTGAAAATATGGAAACTAGGGGTTTACTATCTGTATACAGAGTAAATCTCCTACCATATAAAAATTGAAAAAATTTCTTTACGCCAAAAAATTATTGATAACGCTTCTTTATCTACCTGACTATACCGCTTTTCTGCAGAAGACAAAGTTCTAGAAGCAAAAGCTATGGGTTTTTCGGAGTTATCTGGCATTGTGTGCGAAAGTACTGCCGAAATTCCATAAGGAGAAGAATCTGTGGCTAAATTTAAGGGTAATTTAAGATTAAAGTGAGTGAGAATCCTTTCGGAAGTAATTTCCTGTTTAATTGCATTAAATGAATTTTCACATTTTTTAGTCCACTGAAAATTTACATTTTTACGTAATAATTCATTTAGAGGATAAGCAATCGTAGATAATTTAGGAACAAATCTAGAATAGTAAGATACTAAGCCTAAGAATGCTTTTACCTGAGTTACGTTTTTAGGTATTGGAGCATTTAAAATAGCAGAAATTTTTTCTTGTGTTTTGTGTATGCCATTTTTATGAATTTTGTAACCGCAGTATGTAATTTCCTCATTCATGAAAAAAGATTTCTCCTTATTTATTTTAAGATTATATTCACGTAACCTTTCTAGCACTTGTTTTAATCGCTCTAAATGTATTTCATCCGTTTCCCCTGATATACATAT
Source organism: Salticus scenicus (assembly GCA_963930645.1). Lineage (NCBI taxonomy): Eukaryota > Metazoa > Arthropoda > Arachnida > Araneae > Salticidae > Salticus > Salticus scenicus. Next base: position 150,865,885 of record OZ005659.1, read on the forward strand.
ATCGTCAATAAAAACTGAAATACCCTCTGTACCTTTTAAAATTTGTATATTTGTATATTACTTTTAATATATTAGATGCTTCTAGCTACTTCTGTATTGTTTTACAGTTAATTATCTTTAAAGCTTGAGTATTTATCGAAAAATATAATTATCCAGGTTAAAAAGATAAGAATAAACTAGCATTTGATTAAAAAGCAATGTAAAACATCTTTGGTTAAACAGAAGGTGTATTTTATAAAGTTTTTCTTGACGAAAGAGAAATATGCGAAGATTTTTATCAGTTGTTTTTCTTTAGACATTTTAATATGTTTTTTATAAGTTTAACTAAGAATGTATAGAAAAATTAAATGAACGAAAGAAAAAAAAAAAGAATAAATTGATTAAATGATGCTTTTTTCTTAAGGAAATAAAGAAATGCTGTATCTAGATAAAAAAAAGGAGTTTTTAAAAGCAATTTCGGCAGTTTTGTAGTATACTATATTATTGCCAGTTATTAAACGCGTGTCGAAAGTATTTCGAATTGTATATTGTATATAAAAAATAGGGACTGTGGAAATAATAAAAATAAATTATTATTATTATTATTATTTTATATATAGAGGATTATACTTAAATAAAAAAATAATTAAAAAAAAGGTTGAAGGGGGAAAAAATCATTACATCCAAAAAGGACACTAAAGAAATTAAATGTAACGGTATAAAACCGTTTCCTTATAATGCATCCATAAACAGGTTGAATTGGGCTATGCAGTTTTACGCCTTTTTTTTTTTTTTTTTTTTTTTTTCATTTGAAAATGCTATTTGCAACTATTAATTTTACATTGTTTTAAGATTTTTTTTTTTTTTTTTTTTTTTTTTTTTTTTTTTTAATACCATTTGCAACTATTTATTTTACATTCAAGGTTTGTTTTGTAAAATCTCAGAAATTTTATCTCTGATTAATGACTAGCAATTTTGAAACTATACTGCATACGAAAAAATAGTCGGTTAGTTGATATTGTTGCAAATTAGCAGACTGTATCGACATTGCGTCGTACGTATAGGACACGAACCATATTCCCGATATATGCATAAATGTATATGTATATATTAACACAAGGTAGCCATTAAATAACTTTTTCTGTTTGGAATCATCTACAGCAATTTAACAGGAAACAACAGTTTATGATTGCCAGAAGCAGGAAGCTTTCTCTTAATTTGAAATGGAGTTAAATTGAGTAGTATACTTAATCATTTCAATCCACTAATTTTGTAGCGGCTGGTTTAGAATCTCAAGTGATTTTCAATCTGAAGAAGTAGAAAATGTCAATATGATGTTAATGATGACATCTGATGTAAAAGTCTATTCTTCTTTTTATTTTTTTATTTTTACGGAGGTGAATACTAACACATTCACAGGTTTCGGCTTAATTAATTTGAATAGATTTTAAATCTGAAAAAAATATTTTGCAATAATCTCACCAGGCTTAGAGTTACTTAACAATATCAATGAGATTTAACTAATGTTAACATCGGTAAACTCTTCAACGCACCACCAAACTCAATTTCCTTAGCTCGGATCAAAACTTTAACACTTAAATAATTTTAACTAAAAAATATCACCAACTGTTTAATTCATACAACCATAAATTTTCTTTATAATTAGTCAATTGAAAATTAGAGAACTTTTCTATTCAAAATTATCAACTTTCGAAACTTTAATTAGATCTAAACGTTAATTATACTTAAATTTGAAATTAGTATCTATAAAAGTTCGTGCTATCATCATCTCACTCATTTTTCCAAATAATGAGAATCGTTGACTATCGAGTACCATTTAAAAAGATGGAGTACTTTAAATTATATGCTATAAAGTAAAATTATTCAATTAAAGTAGAATTAAAGTAGAATAAATTAAAACAATTCATTTATAAAAGTCGCACTGAAAAGCGCATGGATATATATACATATATATAAATTTAAAAAAAAGTTACTATCACAGGCGTGTTTTTGTCTGCGATCGCATCTTCTCGCGGAGGGCAGGGTCCTTCGCGTCTTGAGAAATATCAATGTTCTTCGAATACTCCAAGGAAGACATTTCAGCGGCTTAGAAATTTCTATCATTTAAATTAACGAAGTTATTAACTAGAAACTATAGGTTTATAAAGGTACTCTATTTGCCACTTTGAAAAAAAATTCTCTTATGATGTAGTTCTTCTGTCATGAAGTTGCACGGGAAAATTAAAATATGATGCATCTTTGTAGGTAGGTAGGAATGTAGTTTGGTTGGGTTTATCTTCGCACCAGCGCTGCGTCATTCTGCAATTTTTCTACTGTTAGTTTAAATGTCATATCCACTACAGCAAGATCACACCACATGGGTTGGTTCGTTGTATTTTACGTCGCACTAGTACTGCGTTAAGGGTAATTGGCGACGGTCTGGGACGCACCCCAAGTGATAGTTCGGTGACATGCCATTACAATTTTGATCCTCCACGGAGGGGATGTTTTCCTCGCTTCGGTAACCCCCCAGAGGCATAATTTTGATGGGAACATGGAAGTCATTGCAGCGAACGACAGATTTTACGTTCACCAGCCACAATTAGTGTACACGACGGTCTTTGACTGGCTCGAGAATCGAACCCATAATCTTCCAATTACAAGCTCGACGCTCTACCTATTCGGGTACTGTGGCCCTGATCCATGGTTGTAAAAGAGAAATAAAATAAATGTCAATGTTGCTATAAGTAACTTTTTTTTCTACTTTAAAAAAAGTTAATTTTTTTACTGGCAATCTTTTATGTTGTTTATATATACACTAGATATATATTTTCGGACTATATATATATATATATATATATATATATATATATATATATATATTACAAACAGTTAAACCAAAAAATTCACCACCAAATAGTGTCAACAATTTAAAAGTCGCGAAAAGGGTGATATACTGAAGCTGCAACGCAAAATGAATTAGATATTACAAATTTCTTTCTATTCAAAAAAGAAAAAAAAAGTTTTTTTAGTATAATTTTCATAAAAATAAATAAAATTAAATAATGTGGTATCAAGCATTCTGTATTTCAATTTGTCATTCACTATGGGGATTTTTATAATTTTTTTCTGCTTTTGTCTTGTGTTATTCACTATTGATATTACTATTCAGCGAAAGGCAGAGTAGTGAAGAGGCGTGTAGAGGCCTTAATGGGTTAAAAGGTGAAGTGAGCCGGGTGTTGGTAAGCGGAACGAGCAGAGGACAGAAATCTCTAGTATATATATATATATATACGAAGGTAATGTATGGCATACAGCAAAAAATAAAATTTTCGTTACAGTTAATATTTTAATTAGAAATAAAAGCAATGTTTCGTTTGTTTGGGACTTACTGGGTTAAATATTGTTATTATTAGACAATAATAATAATGATAGTATATAGTAGATAGTATATAATAAGTATTTCCTAACATTTATATCTTAGAAATTTAAAAAAAAATTGCATATAACACTTTATTTATAATAAAATTAATATTAATTAGGGCATAATTAAATATACATTATCCGATTATAATCCCTTTACCTATCCCGGGCTTATAAATACGTTTTTCTGAAGTATGTTACGGTGTATTGTACTGCTACCAGTAAAACTACTGACACGGTTTGATAATGTAATAAAATAACTTTGAAAGTGATGTTGACAGTATCTTTGAAATATTTAATAATTTCAGAGTTGAAAGAGAATGTTGGCACTTTGGAGCGAATCTCGTAATTTTCCGTTGGCAGGTAAATGGTTAATATAAAAATACCAGAAAGAGAATGTTATTTTTTGTAATAAAAAATTAAATCTAATAAAAAAATTTACGATAACAGTTAATTAAAAATCTTCAAGTTCATAACTTGCTGTCGATCATTTATGTGTCGTTTTACAATGAGGGTAAACTACATAAATTCAACACATTTTTTTTTATTTAATGTTAGACTATCATGGTGGACCAATAGTCTCAATCTACGGATTTTTACGATAGTTGTACATATATCGAAATCGAAACTTTTTCGAAAATATAATTCAATAATTTGAAAACGATGTTATAATTAAAAAAAATAAATAAAAAATAAACGCTAGTAGTCCTCTGTACTAAACTAAATTCTGCGTTTCCAGAAATTGATAAAAATCTTTTCCTTTTTAAGAAAATAAAATTAAAAATAATCAGTATCAAAACGAACAGTATCAAAAAAGTTTTTTTTTTTTTTACTTTCGCGTAATGCATTTGTTTTAAGGAATAGTGGAATGAATATAATTAAAATCATAGCATTGACGATAAAGTCAGATTTCTTTAATTAGTTTAATAATCTTTTAAAAGAATCCATTTTACGAAAGTTGTTATTGTTAATGCGTTCTTGTCATAATTGGCCTGCATTTTTATATATAAAACTTAAAACATAAACTAAGAATAAACACAGATTTCTGTAGAATGATCATAACATTTTTAAAACTGCATAATAAAATGAGGAAAACATTTGTTCATTTCGCATGATTACGTAAACAACCAAGAAAATTTGCGAAAACAGGTGGTGTAGTAATTAAACTAATCAATTTCAATATACAGTTCCTCATGAAGCAGACGGTAAATACAAACATAATTTACAAAATGTAACCAATTTAGGAAATGTCTATCAGGAAAAGAATTTAATTGTTTAAAGTGTAACAGATTTGCAGTTATCCTTATTTTCATTTCAACAGTGTATAAATATTTAACTACACAGACAAACGTAATTTAAAATAACATGTAACATGAAAAATTCCTTTTGTATTAAGTCTGAACAATATTAAAATATTCTAGACAAAAATAAGTTATGATTAAACAATTACATTTCTAAGATAGTTTTCAGTTTATATTACTTAAAAATTTAATAACGAACATTCTTTTACAAATGAATATAATATAGAAAAATAAGTATACCTTAATTAACTCCTTCTCATATCCAAAAATTATAACAAGTATTTTTCTAAAAATATTTTATTTTCTGTCTTATTTTTCTTCTAAAGTTTAGATGTATTCAATTTTACTCACATGTTCCTTTAATATATTTAATGCCTCTAGCTAATTTCTTTAATGTTTTAAAATTAAATTTCTTTAAAATTGTAGTATTTCATCGAAAAATAACATTATTAAAGTGAAAATACTGTAAGAATAAACCATCATTTGATTAAAAAGTTATGTAAAATAAAGTATATTTTTGATTAAGGGAAAGGTGTATTTCACAAAGTTTTGCTAGAGAAAAGAAAAATATCCAAAGATTTTATTAATTGTCTTCCTTTAGGACATTTTAATATTTTTTTTTATAAGTTTAATTAAAAGTGCATAAAAAATTAAATCAACGAAAAAAAAAATAAATAAATAAATAAAATAAATGAGTATATGGATTAAACGACAGTCTTTCTCAGGAAAATAAGGAAATGGTGAAACAAAAAGAGTATTAAAAAAAAAAAAATGTGTTATTAACCGTGTGTTGAAAAAAATTTGCTCTATATTTTATATATTAAAAAATAAATAAATAAATAAATAAAGAGCAGTGAAAATATTGGAAAATGTAAAAAAGTTATTATTAAATTTCGAAGTTTTTGAAATAGAGGACTAAACTTAAATAAAAGAAGGTAATTAGATAAGAAAGAAAAAGAAGCCTTTTAATAAAATATTTCATTACATCTAAAGAAAACATTAAAAAAGTTAAATGTAACAAAATAATACCATTTCTTTATAATGCATTAATGCATCAAAAAAAAAAAAAAAAAAAAAAAATAGCTTTATGCTATTTACGTTTTACGCTTTTTTTTAATTTGAAAATACCACTTGAAAGTATTTATTCTACATTTAAAGCCTGTTCTGTGAAATCTCAGAATTTTTTTTCTGACGATTTTTGTCTCTTAAATTGTATGATAACAGTTAATTAAAAATACTTCAATTTATAAGTTTACTATAGATCATTTATCGTTTTATGCAAAGTAACGCTATTATTCAAGAAATATACTAATGTAATCTGCGTGAATTCAACGTATGTTTCTTCTAAACTTTCGAGTAATGTATTTGTTTTAATGAACAATGGAAATAACATCCCTAAAACTGTAGTATTGTCTTAAAATTCAGATTTGATTAATTAATTTAATATTTTTAAAAGGCACCATTTTACCAAAGTTGTCATTGTATAAGTCTTCTTGTCATGAACGGCCTGCATTTTTATATAAACCATTTTAAACTTAAACTGAGAACATGCACATGTTTTTGTAGAATGTCTATGATGTTTTTAAAATTACCTAATAAAATATAGAAAACTTTTTTTTTTCATATGATTACATAATCAACCTCGAAAATTTGCGAAAGCGTATGGCGTAGTATTAAAATAAATCGAGTTAAAATTCCAATCTTCATGAAAAAGATGGGAAATACGCACATGAATTACTAATTGAAATCAATTTGGAAATTTTCTGTCAAAAAAAGAATTTAATTGTTCAATGCATAACAAAATTGCAATTATCCGTATTTGCATTTCAACATTGTTCAAATATTCAAATACACAAACAAGCGTAATTTATAATACCATGTAAAAATTAAAAATATTGTTTCATATTAAGTCTGAAAAATATTGAAACATTCTGAGCATATGTTATGATTAAAAAACACAACTGTTTCATTGTTGTCATATTATATTAATTGAAATTTTAATAATGGACGTTACTTTTCAATTAGATATAAACTAGAAAAACAAATGTAGCTTAATTTATACCAAACTCTTTCTTGCTAAAAAAAAAAAAAAAAAAAAAAAAACAGCAAATATTTCACTAAAATCATTTTATTTTCCAGATTTATCTCTTCTAAAGAATAGATGTGTTCAATTTTACTCGTTCCTTTTATATCTTTAATGCTTCTAGCTACTTCTGTATTATTTTAAAATTAATTTTCTATAAAACGTGAGTATTTCAGGAAAAATATCATTATTCAAATTAAAAACGTTAAGAATATACCAGAATTTGATTAAAAAGTTATGTAAATTTAAAGTACATTTTTGATTAAGAAGAAGGTGTATTTTACAAAGTTTTCCTCGAGGAAAGAAAAACAGCCAAAGATTTTTATTAACTTTTTCCTTTAGGTAATCTTAATATGTTTTTCATAAGTTTAATTAAAAATATATAGAAAAGTTAAATGAATGAAAAAAAAAATAATGGATGAAATAAATGGTTGAAATATTGTATCTAGATAAAGAAAAAATATTATTTAAAAGCAATTGGCAGTTTTCTAGTGTAGTATACTATTGCCAGTTATTAACTATGTGTCGGAAGAATTTTGATGTATATGTATTGCATATAAAATAATCCCTTTTCAACAAGCTTAAAGGCAAAGGTAGATTCCTTTACGTTAATGTTACAAAAGTAAAGTAATATTACATATGCATTAACACATACTTATCCAATGGATTTGTTCTCACATATTGCATTATTTACGTCGCTATTTTGTTTTGAAGAAATTTAATCTTCAACTACAAAAGAGTTTTATTCATTCTACTTAAAATTTTAGGCAAGATTTATTGATCAATAAATGTTTTAATTTTTTTTTTAAATCCAAGCTCATAAGCACTCAACAAATAGAAGCCATAAAGATATACAATCCCAGTAATGGTGAAACCAGGAGGGGGCTATTGGGCTACAGCCCCCTCCCCAACCAAGCTGGATCAAAATTATAAATTTTATTTAAAATCCATATAACTATTGGTTCAATATCTGTCTTTTAAAGAAAAAAAAATAGAAACGTGAAAATGAACTTGTTAATGCACCTTAATTGTTATGAATTCAGTAAATTGTATAATTTGGCGAGATTTTGGTGAAAAATCTTGCGACTTAGCAATGAAATTTGTGATTTGGTGGCAAAATTTGATAGTTGACAGCAAAAGTTTTGACTTGGAGACGAAATTCATTATTTGACAACAAAATTTGGCGAGCTTGGCGTTGGAGAATGACATCTTTGCCGTCATTATATTTTCTTCCCACGCGAAAGCCTCATATCTCTTCACAGACCGATATCTTATTTCCAAAGGATAAAAATTCCAAGGAAGCTGTGACGTATTCTCAATTTCAATCGTAAATTTTAAATGCGTTCCAAAACCGGCGTTCTAATTTTTTCACAACAAACAACATTTATATTAAGACTAACGTATTATTTTTATTTTATATTTTTAAATGATTAATTAAAGCGGTTACCATGGTTTTTATATATTCAGTAATATTTTTTATTATCGTTTGCATGTGACGTAAGTATCAGATTACAAATCTTAGCAATTAAAGCTATAGGAATAGCTTTACACATTATAAGAAAGCTATCACAACTGACGAAAAATCACTTTTTAACTCATAACTTTTAAGCAATTGAAGTTATCGAAAAAGTTTAAGTACAAAAATTGTTCTTCAGGGTAAGGCGGTAATTTGGCTGGTTTGAAGTTTTTCCTATTTTCAATATTAAAGAATGTATGGGCAAATGAAAGTTTTCACCCCCACCATTTCCACCCCCTTTGATCTGGATATCCCATCTAAAAACTCGACCGAGATTTTTACTGTCCTGACAACGTATTCCGAGTTGTTTAAATTTAAATAAAAATTACTCCATTTGTCGTGTTCACAACTTAACACGGAAAAAGCGTTATACATATATATATATATATATATATATAAACTTTTGAACGTAGGGTGGTTTGGGGTTCTACGGGTCATGATCGGTGAAGATATGAACAAATTTTCCAGAAGACTTGTCATGAGGACCATTGCAATAATTAGATTTCCTATAAGGGATCTACCTAAAAAATAAGGGCAACGAAAATATTGGTAAAAATAAGAAAATGATTGTTGAACTTCTAGTTTTTTGAACAACAGGACTAAACTTAAATAAATAAAAAAAAAGAATTGGACTACGAAACGAGACAAACATTTTAATAAAATATTTCATTACACTCAGAAAGGATATTAAAAGATATTAAAATTAATAAAATTATACCGTTTTCTTATAATACATATTTCAAAAAATAGCTTTGGGCTATTCAAGCTTTACATTTATTTTCATTTGAAAATACCACTTGCAACTATTTGTTTAACATTGTCAGCTTGTTTTGTTAAATCTCTGAAATTTTGACTCTGATTAACAATCTGCAATTTTGAAAGTATACTGTATACGAAAAGTTAAGACTAATTGGCATTGATACAAACTAGCAAACAAACGACTTTTCTGCATAGTACGTATAGGACAAGAAACATATTCATCGAATATTTATAAAAGTATAGGTATATAAAATTACAAGGTGGCAAGAAAATAATTTTCTCTGTTTGGAGGCAACTATAGCTTTTTCTCGGGAAACAGCAGTTTCCGTTTTCCCGAAAATTAGAACCTTTCCTCAAATTGAAATGGAGTTACATTTTTTGGTATACTGCATCATTTATATCCAATAATTTTCTACGGCAAAGTGTAAAAATTCAATCTATTTACACTCGGTTGAATCCAATGAACTCTTAGATGTGCGGTTATTAATGAAAGATTCTGGAAAATTGTTGTCATATACCATTCCTGAGCAAGCTATATTCGTATTCTGCGGTATATATAATCTATTATCGCGACTTTAGCGTTTCAGGAATTAGTTTCATTAAATTGTTTTGGGTGTATTCATGGATAAGAACCTGCCAGCTTATTTAAGAACAACTATATACATACGAAAATACTACTATTTTCATAAAAAAAAAGTGTATGTTTCAATTAGTGTACAAAAAAGTCATGTGAAGGGAATTTTATATATTAAGGAATTTTATATATTAAGGAATTTTATGTGTGTTCTAAAATATACTTTATTCTGACTTAAGCGTTTGGGAAAAATGTGTATTGTTAGAAGTAAATTAGATAAAAAGATGGTAGATGTTATAAATCTTTTTGTAAAATGCTGTGTTAGTGTTATGGAAAGTTCCGCATATATGCATGGAGATAAAATAATATTATGTATATTTAAAATTCTAAAAAAACAGTTACAATTAAAAAAAATATTTTTAATTAAAAAAAAAATGCAAAATGTTTCATGCTAATTAATTTACAAAAATCAGCAAGATTTTACATTATTATTCTTTAACAGTATGTTCTAAACGTATTTGGCTATTACTTTACAGATTATTTATTTATTGATTATTAATAATTTATTAAAATTATTTGAGTTTTTGAAGCGTACACAAATCAATTTAACATTTATATATATATCAATGAATTCTAAAAAAAAAAAAAAAAAAAAAAAAAAAAAAAAATGCACATATTTGTTTAAAAAATAGTTAAAAGATAATAATGTGCATTAGAGGGGAAGAAATTAGTAAGCAGGAAACATTTAAATGTATATGTATATATATATATATATATATATATACATATACCTATAAATGAATTATTAATCATAGTAAAAGCCAAGCAACAGATAAAAGATCACTGAAACCACATAGAGCAATAACAATGGAATAACAACAAACTTTAATAACCCGTGGAGACTCATTTTGATTTATTGAAACATTTATTTTTGATTTATTGATATTATATATATATATATATATATATATATATATTGCGTGCCCCATAAGTCTGAAGATATTTTAAAAAATCATAAAGTTAAAGGAATTCGTAGATTTAAACGCGGTTTGCAAAAAGTTATTCTTGTAAAGAGGGAAATCTCCGGGTAAAAACAAACATAGTTACATTTTTCTTCGATAGATGGCGCTGTATGGACGCGTAACGAGGAATATACAAATAAGAGTCAATAAATTGCACGGTTTTACTACGAATAAAGCTTACTTCCTGTTTTCTTCTTGTTTGTTCACACACGAAGTTTTAATTGCGAAGCTGTCTTGGTGAATAAAGCGTTGTTGATTAAGATGTTTCTCTGAGCTAAGAACCGTCGACTGAAACTGTAATTAGCGGTGTTGTAACTCGTTAGCAAAATGTAATTTGTGGTGACGACGAACACATAGAATCAGATTTATACGCCTGTAAACATTTGTATCGAATTGAATAAAGTTTTTCATGGAAATTTGTCATTTGCTCAATTACAGCGTACTCTATCGACGAAAAATTTAACTACTATCGTTATTATTATTTTTTACTAAAAAGAAATCGCCCTTCACGAAAATAACTTTTTCGCAAACCGTATTCAAATCTAAGGATTCCAGTTTTTAGGAATTTTTGAAATGCCTACAGATTTATTGGACACATGGTATTGGACACATGGTAAAATTTATATATATCTATATATATATATATATATATAGACTTGGTCCGATGGGTCTTTCAAGCCAAATAGGAAGGTATGACATAGTTCCAAAAATGTTATTTTCGACATATATTTGTACAACTGTTGTTAGAAAATATTTTTCCCATAAATGTTTGTATTTTTCTATTTTATTTATGATTAATTGCTGTTATTAATATAAAAAGCGCATCACCATTTATGCTGATTTGGCTTTCATGTAAAACGAGAAAAAAGACTTTTGAAAAATAAAATAAAAAATATAGCAATAAAATTTTTGAATGTCGGTTTTGAGCATCATCATCAAGGTCAAAAAGTTTCTCCGTGCTAAATCTTACACCTCCGTGAAGAAGGTTTATTTTACATTAGCCTACAATGGTGCGCAAGTTACTAGATACAACATAGAAATTACAGAATCTTTTTCGTTTGAAACTTTCTTTTCACCATTTCACTTTCTAAACTTATGGAGTGTAAAGAATATGCCACATCTCATATATTTCATCGAAGATTTTGTCCGGGTGGAAAACAAAAACAAAAAGAGTAGTTACAAGTTGAACGAAAATAAAAATCTGATCTGTAACAACCTTACAAGTTTCATTATCGATTACTACATATAGTATACCTGCTCATTTTAGACAGAGTGTGGACAGAAGACATAAAATTAAATTTAACAAATCAGACAACTAAAAATTTTCTTGCAAGATCAAACTAATAAATACGTCGTAAAGCTATATAAAACAGAGTTTTAAAAGATCGTTAGAGCTGTTTTTTGAAATGTGAGTTTCTGAGACATAAAACCAATCTACCTAATTAGAACGTTTGTCAGTTGTCTTGTAGTAACCAGTATTACGCACGGAAGAAAACATTAAAAGGGGGTTATATAGGAAATTTGGAGAAAATCATTTGAGCTATTTTTGAGATATTGAATTTTGGTCCCACATCCGAATTTCTCCAAAGCTTGGAAAACTCACCTGTTTACTGGAAACCAACAATTACGTACGAAAAAACACACAAAAGAAATGGTATAGGTCTAGTGTGATTATAATCTGTAGAGACATGTTTAAAGAAATGTGTTTGTGATATCCTAAATTCACATACGTTTACAGGGTGTCTATCAGTTTTTTCTGGATTGACAAACTTATAGGTAAACCAGATAACCAACTAAAAGATTAAACATATCTAAAAGGGTATACACAGCAACATTGGAAATAAACTTTACAGTTTTTTTTGAGATATGAACCAATGATTCAACTTTCGGTTTCTATTGTTGCACTATTCTTAATGTTTTAACTAAAACTTATCAAAATCATATGCACACTAGATTTGTCTTAATCCTGAAGTTTTGTTGTTCTATCCTTATTAGGTTCTGAGCTATGATTGTCAAAATATTCACCCTCCACATCGATAAACACAATGAACCAATTGTTAAAAACCATTTGTTTCAATTTAGCCTTTAAAACATATAATCAGGTGGAAACCCGATAATGAAATTTTTTACCGAATACAATACTTCAATTACCTACCGTAGTCGGGTAAGGGAAGTAACAAATGGATGTATGATCACCCTGACAAAAACTACGCTTGAAATTTGTTGTTGATGTAGCATGTTATTACCTTCCTTCTTACAATTATCTGTATGTATTTACATGTGAATTGCACTCGTATTAATAGCGTTATAAAGTTTCTTGAACAACAAAATTTTTTTTTCGAACTTTTTTGTTTATAACATGTACGATTTTTAAATCATTGCAAGCCATTTGTAGAAAAACTGACATACAAAAGTATACACAACATACTGCATTAAATATAAGAAAAGCTAAATATATAATCCAAACTGAGAGCAATTTTACCAGAGAATAGTCAAGTACGCATGCGTAAGCTTTGAATATTTTTTTTTTTTCGTAATTTATTAGTCAAATGTATTGGAATTCTCTTAAAAAATGTTTACGAAAATATCGCGAACATTCAAAAATATATCGGTGATAGATATAATTGAGTTTCGTGAACCCCTCTCCCCCCCCCCCCCCCCCCGACATCCCCAAGAAAAAAAAAAGAACAAGTAAATTTATAAAATGCTTTATTAATATATATATATATATTGAATAAACGTACCCTGTTTAACCGTTAGATGATTAAAAATAAAATTATGAACAAAAGCTTTTGTCTTTTGATTTATTTCTTTGATTCCCCAGTAATGTTAAAGGTTAATAAAGGAAACTTTAAATTTTTCATTTATTAAGTTATCTAATTTTCCATTTATTAGGTTATGTAATTTTGCATATATTAAGTTATTTAATGAAATTGTATGATGTATGTGAACCAATATTATTCTTTTATCAATGTTTCACATATAAAGAAAGCTTTAGGGGAATAAAATAACGAAAAATAATATTATTGAAACTGAAATAGTTATAAGTAATTACTTTTATAGAATAATATTTGTTCGTAAATGTTTTCAACGAATAATAAGTTCTTGTTTGAATTTGAAATAAGACTTGCATTATCTTTTTTTCTAAACAAATAATTCATAATTGCATATTATTGTGAAACAAAGATTTCTTTAAAGAAAGAAGCAAAGAAACTTTTCTTTAACGAGAAAATATTTTATTTTATTTTACAATACGCAAGTATTTAAAAAAAAAAAAAACAATTGTAATGAATGAAAATATCATACAAATTGTATATGTATTAAAAAGATTACTTTTTAATAATCGTATTTTCAATTTTAAAAATAATTTATTTTTCAGGAAATATTTCTACAAATTTTTGTTATTTCGCTGCTTTGGCTTGTTTGCATTTTATTTCTGAAAATATTTTAAACAACTAAAATAGAAAATTTTATTTTAATTATCTTAAAATTTATGCATCTAAAAAATGGATTGCTTACTACATTACCCTCAGGTTAACATGTTTATTTGTTAAAAAAATATTATATATATATATTTATACATAAATTAAATTCTTAATAGTTATCGTTAGAAATATTTTAACATTTAATGACTGTAAGAATTGCATATATATTAGGTTGGTGCATAACTATTAAGGATAAAAAAATATTCAACAAAAACAATAAAAACAAATCATCATCATTTGATAACTATTATGGAGAGTATTCACAATCTACTTTAATTACTGATTGGCAGCCGACTTCTTTCGTCGCAACAAATCTCTATAAATTTTAGACAATTTAGGATTTGCTGTTGTCGGAGAGTTTGTATGGACCCATACAGACAATTCACATACATTTTGAGTTTTTTTGAAACAACGAAAGATGTCAAAACATTCTACATTCTAAACGTTAATGTTGTCAAGTTTTCGCCTTCTTCAACGGTTGCCACAAGTGAATAGTCGTCGAAATTAAAAGATGTATCTATCTCTTCCTTCCATAAGAGATTTGTATCACCTTATTTAAACTTAGAGTTATAAATAACTTAGTTGAATAATTCCCCTACTTAAATTTTGTTGATTGTTCATTCTACAAAAGTTCGTTCAAGTTGCCAAATAACCGTCCTGCTTCCCTACCTTTCTCGAGGAGATCGAGCATAGACTGGCGAATACGCTTTTATTTTTGACATGCATTTTCATTACTTCGAAAAGAGAAGATTACTTTTATGAAAAAAAAAAAGAAGAAGAAGCTATATTCTAATTTTTAAAGACAACAAGTTGCAAAAAGAAAAAAAAAAAAAAAAAGGTTCACTGATTTTGTACCAATTTAATACAATGAAATGTCTGTTTATTGTATGCCGTTGCGTAAATACATTCTAATTAACTGTGACTGAGAGTTGAAAATTAAAAATCTTCCTCCTTGCATGTCCAAATTTTTGTTTTCGTAGTTAAAAAATAAAAAAGTAAAACATCTACACTGTAAAAAAAAATTCTGTAAATTTACTGAAATGTGTATCCAGAGTCCCTAGTAGCACATTTGTCCACAGAACCTTCTGAGGACGTCCATAGGATTTTTCTTATATCCACAGAACATCCTGGGGATGCTTTTTGGAGAAGATGTGCATCTGGGAAGTCTCGGTTAATTTACAATAATTCTTAGTTAAAAGTAAGTAATCGAAAATCTTAATTTTTATTCTATATTTTTATAAATTTTTATTACATAATTTCTCAATATAAAATTTCTAAATGAATATTTCTACTTTAGAAAAAGCATTCTATGACACAAATATATTCTCTACAACAATTAATTAAACTACTATTAGTCACTAAATATATGAAATAGATTTTTCGACATCTTCATTTATTTTTCTCTGTATTTTTACATAAGACTTAAGGTAAATAATTACCAATAGCTTCCTGTTGAAATTTAAATGCAAAATTAAAATGAGAAATGCTTTTTCTTTTTAGATCGATATGTAAACAAAAGTTAGCTCAGTCAAAAAAAAAAAAAAAAAAAAAAAGGCAAATAATTGATGTTTTCCTGGTTTACAATTTTAACAAGTAGTCACAAAAATTAGCTTCAAAACTCAGTGATTTGAAGAATGATTTTTAAAACAGACATGAATAATAGTAATCAAAACAGACATGCGGTGTTGACTACATACAGTCATTATCAAGAATATAAAGGTATGCCTGTCTCAGGAAGCTGCAAAGATGAAGTTTTCTAATTAAATTCCTTTACTTTCAAATAGAAATCATCTTCTAAAAATCTTCACATGTGTGCATCGTCTTTATATAAACTAAATAAATAAGTTAATTAAACTGCGGTACAATACCACTGTTGGGCATGAAAATTGCACCAACATCATTTTTGGCAAATTCTTATCTAAGATGACCTCCCGATTCCGAATATGACGCCCATTTTGTCCTATCACCCACCTTTTTTTAGGGACGGCAAACTATTTTTATCCCTTTTCGGTGATTTTATGGATTTAAATTTGATTTTTAAGGGGGGGGGGGATTATTTTAACTGTTAAATATCATTTGAGAGGCTACAGAGTTGGAAAATTCTAAAACAGGAACATTTGCTGCAAGGGAAAATTCAGGGATGTGGGGGATTTGCCATTGAAATTGTGTATTACATTTCTTATATTTTTTAAATCTATTATTAATGTTATTTATAAAGCATTATATATATACATGTATATATTTGTTTTTAGGTGAATTTTTTTCATTCTCCAAATCAAATTCATAGTCATAAAATTACTGAGCAGTGATAAAAATTGAGGGAAGGGTTGGTGTCCTTAGACAACGGTGGGTGACTGGCCGAAATGAGAGTCACATTCGGATTCAGCAGGTCATTTTACATAAGAATCAGCAAGAATGGTATCAGGGGACTTTATTTTTTTTCAGCACAGTGTAAATTTTTGCACTTCTAAAATTTTTGCACTTCTGTATAAAAAATAAATAAATAAATAAATAAATAAAATAAAATAAAATAAAATAAAATACTAGACTGAAAGGACATAAGAAAATGTAAAAAAAAAAAAAAAAAAAAAAAGTGAAATCTAGTGGTGATAAATTTTAAATAATAGGTCATAAATATATTTAAAATAAAATAAATATATTTACAATAACGTAATTTACGCTAAAAATATAATTTAAACTTCCTTAAATTCTCTTTCAGAAATTTACTCTTTGAGTGTTTTGATTTTTGCTTTCTAATGAACTCTGATATTTATGAATTCCATGCCTGCAAATTCAAAAGAGTTAAAATAAAATTTTAAATGATGCAAATTTTTTTTACTACTACATTTGCAAGTTTTGTTTTCATTTACTCTCTTTTAGGATTCAGTGGTGAATAACTTATTATCTTAAATATAACTTAACATTTATGTGTAGTTTTAGTTGTAAAATTTACGATTTGATAAACATATGCCCTATGTTGAATGAATAATTTCGGAAAATTGCTCTTTCTAAATAAATTTATTAATGATATCGTCGTTTCTTAGGATGTTGCTCATGCCACATTGTGAAAAGTAAGAAGTATTTTTTAAATATAAAATTTTTATACGTAATTTTAAAAATACGTGTTAGTCTGTGGATCAATTATTACTCTTTTTATTTAAATATTTCTTATTAATGTAGAAAACCATTTTTTTATTATTATTATTTTTCTTTTTTTAAGTCATGTTTCTTGCAAATATAATTATCAATTTTAGGTAATAGTTTTATTTTTATCTTCGTTTTTTCTGGTTTTTCTATGGGTGTTTCGGGCCTGTGAACAAAGAAAATCTTAGCTTTTGCTTTCTTTGTGACAGAAAAACATCCATTTTTTAGCATATTTGCATTCTACCAGGCCCTTGAAAACGTTAGAATGCAAATAACGCTTTTTTCTCATTGCAATTTCTAATAATTCATTTCGTTTTTTCTTTAATTCTTTTTTGGTTTGATTTGGGTAGTCTTCGCTTATGATCCGAATAATTGTTTTAATACTGAAGTTAAATCATCTTTAAATTTCAAATTTTTGCACTGATAATATTGTATTACTATATATATATATATATATATATATAGGATAACTCTAGCATAGATGAGAATAGAGGAGAAATGACAAATCTAAATATATTCTAAACTTGATCATAGGTGGCAACATTAACTTTGTTTGTAGGAAATAGTGTAATCAGTTCATTCATTGTGACGGGCAACTGTATTTTTATATTATAAAATGTAAGGGGAAATCTAAATTTATTTATTTATTTATTTATTTATTTAGTTGTTGAATATTTTTGTTTAGTAAGGTATCCGAACGTTTTACAGTACGTACGTTACATTTAATTTTACTATACGACTTTTAAGGCAAGTACCTTTCCTTTGAGGAGATATAACCACTTTTAAAATATCAAATATTCGTTATTTACCATAACCATCAAAAGTACGTTATGATATTGTACCAGTACCTTATGTAACTATGACAAAAGCCGTTAGAAAACGCACCGATGGTAGGTTTAATGTCAAATAAATAGTTCTGGATTGACATCACCAGAAAGTATTGCCCTAACATCACAGTTAGGGTTATCTTATCCACAGTACATCTTAAGAACGTTTCTGGGATGTCTTTTCATCCAGAAGACATCTTGAAGATATCCTGGGGAGGCAATGTGCTGTCTGGGTGAAAGCATCGGAAACATTCATATCAGAAACAGACAAAGTTGGTAAAAAAGCTTAAAAACATGAAAAAAAAAAAAATCTAAAATAAAAAGAAGAAAAAACAAGAACACAGCATTTCTAGCGGCGAAAAAGATAAAACACATCTAAAATTATCAGACTCTACAGATTCCAAGGGAAAAGAATTTCTGGAGGATTACTATGTTTGCTGTAAAGAACACAATACCACAACCACAACAAATGATGAGATAAAATCCTTAAGGTACATGAAGTGGTTTTATGGGACATTCAGAAACTATTTAAACTTTTGTCAAAATTTGGTAAAATTTTATAGAAAGTAAAGGATCAAAATTGTACTTCAAATTCTGTTTATTCGAATTTTATTCTCTTACTTTCTGCGATAGAATTGCATCTTTACAAATTTCTATATGTTTCTCAAGATTAACTATATATATATATTACTTCGCTTTTTTTTTTTGCTTGAATTGGATAGGGATATCCGCCTCTCCTCCTCTTGAAGGAGAGATAGATGTCCACCATTATAATTTCAATCTGTGATTATCACTTTTTGTTCTCCATATTTAACTTTTTTTTACCTGAAATATGATGAGGATATGTATAAGAATATTAAAATTCATAAATATTTCTTATATTTGCATTCTGGGAATATTTATTTCAATATTTCAAAACTTCGGCCATCTACGTAGAACTACCTTGTATATTATAAATGATTTTTTTTTTTTTTCCTTATTGATTTTCATAAAAATAAAAGCATATAATTTCTCTAACAATTTTAAACCGTGTGAAAATTCCGTATGTCGTTCTCTATTTATAACTGTATTACTGACATTTTTTGATACTTTTGATGTTATTTCAACTAGTTCCATTAATTGTCAAGAGGTTTCACAACCGAAAGGAGCATTTCTTTTATTTTTAATTGTTACTTTAAGGTAAAATATCAAATCTAAAGAAGGTAAGATTAAGCAACTTCCTTTACTTTAAAATATTTTGACACTTAATATTTGTAAGTTAACATTTCGCCTCATTTTATAGCTCAGATTTCAGAGAAAACTCCAAACACACGAAATAAAAAAAAAATAAATTTTATCCATTTACTAGAATTTAAAAATAGGAGTGTGGAATAATAATTTAAAAATTAATTCAATTTAATTTCATTAGTTTAAGTTGGATATTTTTTTATTTTATCATTAGTAACAAAATGTATCTATTTCGTGTAAACTTCGTGAAGTCTTTTGTGTATTCTTTGATGTTTCAGGGGAATTCACATGACATTTTGACATTTTTAAACATTTAACTTTTCATATTCTTATTTTTTAGCGCAAAGTACTTAAAATATTTAAAAAATTAATATGTGAAATGAGAAGAACATAAACATAATTTTGTATTGTAACAATAGTAATAATAATAATAATAATGAAATAATTTTTATTATTAGTTGTCTTAGTTCTTCATTTTAACTGTCATCCACAGTTAATAGTAACATTAAAAAAGAAAGAAGAAGAAGAAGAAAAGAAAAGCTAATGATACACTCAATAAATGCACATTTCCTCTCTCTATCTTTTTTTTTTTTTTTTTACAAAGTGTAACAATATTTACATTAACATTTACGTAGTTAAGGTGGAGTGAGGAAAAAAAATAGAATAGGAGTAATTTCTTTACACAAGTGTGGCAACAAACCGAAGGAGATTTTGCTAAAACCGCTAAAAATTTCAACGAATTTCATCCAACGAGCTATAAGGAAGTATAATGAAACATCCTCTACCAGTGACAGGCCACGAATGGGTCATTCTCGTACGAGTAGAACGCCGGCAGCTGTTAAAGCTGTACAGGACAAGATTCCCAGAAATCCGCTACATAAGCAGAAAATCCTAGCTCGTGAGATGAAAAACCCTACCAGGACAATGCACCGCGTTATAAACAAGACCTGGGACTTGGTGCTAACCGTATAAGTACTGGCCAGCAACTTACGGCTGCTCTCTCTCTCTCTCTCTCTCTCTCTCTTTTTTTTTTTTTTTTTTTTTTCTTTCCAGATGAAAAAAAAAATATATATACAATACATATATATATATATATCTTCACTGTATAGGAAAAATCTAGCTTTCAGTTCCAAAAAACCTCAAAAAAAAAAAAAAAAAAAAAAATCCACAAGTTAAAAGAAATCAGTAATGGTTTAGTTGGGGGTTTTGTATGAAGGTGTAACAAGGCTACATTTTTTGTGAAAAAGATGCAAAAGCGTCAGCTAAAAACAATCAAAGCAACATCCTGGAACAAATTGTGAAGCTCTTAAATGATACCTTGTTCTCTGAAAAGCACTGGATATTTCAGCAGGATTCAGAACCAGCGCACAAGGCGAGAACGACTCAACGATGGTGTGCGAACAACTTACCAGGATCATTCGAGCTTAATTTTAGACTTCGGGAAGCACAGATCTGAATTCACTTAAATACCGTATTTGTAACATTTTAGAGGAGAAAGGCTGCGTTAAGCCTCACAAAAAATATTGAGAATGTAAAAGCAAGTTTAGTGAAGACAACAGCAGAAATTCCGATTGAAGTTGTGAGGGCATTGATAAATGAGTGGCTGGAACCTTTAAAGAAATGTGTAAACGCTAAAAAGGGTTATTTTGAATAGTTTTTAACTTTTCCGTAATATATTATAAGTAATAAATAAAATGCATGTAAAATTGAAACTCTTTTTAATTTTCCAAAATAACTAGACCTTTCTAGTTGGTGGAGAGAATTTATGGCAGGATTATGTACATAATTATAAATGCACAGTTCTAGAACTAGATATGTACATAAATATCTTAACAAATCATAATTAAATAAATAATATATAAAAGTTGGAACCAGAAAGTAGCATGAAGACAGACTAAGGAAATATATATTAAGATATATATAAATAAGACATATATAATATACGTGGTATATAATGCACCGAAAAGAGTGTTGTTAATATGTAAAGCAGTGTACAATCACCAGTTTGGCGAACGCTATTGCACGATTTGTAGGAAGCTCAACAACGTTGAATTGCTGCTATTGAAGCAAAAAGCGAAAATACAATCTAGGAATCGCTATCTCGATAATTTTGTCTAAGGTAACGTTACTGGTGAATTAGGCGAAAATAAAAATATTTTTGTTATCTTGAAATGGTTTGCCTACACCATCATTTTTAGAGCCTGGACCTGCAGAGCGTTTCAATAGACAAGTAAAGCTGCAAGATATTTTAGAAATATTGGTCCACGAAAATTAAAGTAGACCAAATAGCGCTACCAGCTTTATCTGATTAAGATAGAATATTTTTTTTTCTATTTTGCTTTGTTTATTTATTTTTGTTTACACCAAATGTTTTAGTTTTATTTGACACATGTTAAGTGCGTCAGTAATGTCAGTAATGTAAAAATAAATAAATAAATAAACTTTAATGCATAGGTGATTTATTAAAATGTTTAATACAAAGTAAATTTACATTAAAAAAACAAAAATAAAAAATAAAAACAAAAAAAACAATGAGTTCACCATATTTACATAGAATCTTTTGCCTCTCGGATAAAAAGCGATTCATTTGTTTATTTGTTTGTTTGTTTGTTTGATCTACATGAGTATAGATTTTATGCGGTAAAATATGCACAGGAAACGTAAAATTTTTACAGCAAACGAAATTCTAAGTTGAGAACAAAAATTACTAAATGTGTAATATTTAAAAGAAATCGGAAAAAATCGTCATACGGGAATGAGCTGAAGTACGTATTGTACGCATAGAGAAAACGTAAAATCTGATAACCCTAGTTTCAAAACAGAGAAAAAACAGCGGGAAAAATCAAAAGGAAAAAAAAAGAATTAAATAAATAAATAAATAAATAAACTGTACGGAAAAAAAAATCCTTTAATATTACAGAAAATTCCTTGCAGCACACTGAGGAAAAAAATGTGGTAATTTTCTAAATCCCTTAACTAGAAATATAAATTTCAGAGCTATACGCATAAGGCACGCCAGTAAACTGAATAGACGAAATGATCGAGAATTTCTAGCCTACACATTTCTAGATGGGGACACAATATTCTGAATATTCTTAATCTTTTGTATTGCGAGAAATTCTCGCTTGATTTTCTAGAATTGGGTAATAAACAAAGATTACAGTTGCTGAAACCCGCCTCTTGTATTCGCATTTATTTGCAGAGATTTTTATATATCTTTGCCCTCGAGAATATAGGCAAACGTTCTAGAATTCTAATAGGTGTTCTAGAACTTTCTTTCAAAAGGGACTAGAATTTTTAAGCGTGATATGGAACTATTTTTTCTAGAGCCAAAATTTATATTCTAGATGTCAGTTACAGAATTTTTTCTTAGTGCAAAGTTGTGAGAAATTACTTATATGCTATATGAAAAATTTACTGTAGCAGAACAAAATGATATTCGTACATAACAGATTCTTTTTTTTTTTCTTTTTCTAAAGCACAGCGTTAAATTCTCCAGTTCAATTCCATTTCTAGCCAGGTTCGAACCAGAGCCCATCACATTGTAGGCGACGATATTACCTTGTGGCAACGGAAGCACTGTAATTTGACTATTTAGGACTTCTCAATCCTGCTTTAATACCGATTCTTTGTATGCAAAAAATAAAAACATAGAGACTGATGGGGTAACGTGGATACATCAGGAAAAGTGAATATACTTTAAAAAAAAAAAGAAGAAGAAAAATCTACATATTCAAAAATATTACGATATTTTTACGATCTGTCTTTTTATTTTGTATTTAATAAACGGCTACTAAGTATTTCTACTACAAAAAGAAAGAGTAGCAATATAAAAATTATCGTTTGTAATTGAAATTATTGTTCTGCGTACAACATATGGCATATATTACTCTTACGATTTTTTTCTCATTTTTATAGCGAAATTGTGAAATATGTTTTGAAAAGTAAGAAGCTTTAATAATCTAAGAATATATAGTCACGTGAAGTTAAGTTAAATTTCTTGTATTTTGTGTTTTGTGATTGTTCATTATGTGCTGTAAGGTGGGTATAAGAGTTGCTAGTTAATAAGTGATTGCATGGACCATTTTAACAAAATTATCATGATGAGAAAATTTAAGTGTATAAAAAGTTTTGATTTTTTTTTCTTTTTAATAATAGTAAATAGATGTACGTAATAGATTTTTAATAAAAGTATATACCCTGCGTATTGTTCGAAATATTTATATTAATAAATTAATTTAGAATACTGAAATGAGAGAATGTCAAACTATAATAAGGAGATGGTATTTTATTAGACTACACCATTTTTTAATTAATTTAAAAGTTACAACTACATAATATTTGAAATAGTCGTGATTAGTTTTTATACCACCATGGCAATAAATTGATAAATGTCGCCAAGTCATGAAGAAAATAGCCAAAACCTCATAAACGGACAACACATATATCACCAAAACATTTTCTATAACCTGCTATCACAATTTTCAGTTTATATTAAATATGTAAAATACAGTTTAATAATCAAAAAGTTGTCCTGCTAGAAACTGACTTTATGGTTATGTACTAGAGCTACTTTCCCGTTACTACAATACGATTTACTTTAACATCGCACTTGTGGCCACTTCAAGTGTTTTGTCTTATGAAAGTTCATGCTTAAAAGTTTATCAAATACAATTGCTGAGTGTTTCTGCAATTTATGGAATTTTCATAGTTTTATCTTCTTTGTGCATGCAAGTGTTTAAAGAGATCTGTTGCGTAATTTAATTAAATTAATTACGGAATTATTTGGGATCACTCCATATTAAACTTTAATATTATATATAATTTTCAAGGAATTCAATTAATATTTAGAAGTTAAAACGCAGAAAGATAAACACAGAGTCTGACGGATATAAAGACAGACAGAGGGTATAATCCAACTAATAATTACTCTTAAACATTGTTAGAAAGTGTTGAAAACGCTTTATAAAATCGAAAATGCGACTACAGCAACGTTCGTTTACATAACGAAAAATACTTTTGTAAATAACTCCATAAATAACAAAATAATTCGTGACGGGAGTAAGAATATTAGCACTAAATTGGAAAAAGCGGTCCTTCAAAATTTACCAAAACTGTATCGATTTTTGGTATGTGACATATTCAAAAGGGTTCCGAAGCAAACATACTCAAATATGAAATTGTCATGTACTCACAATTAAGTATCGAATTTCAGTATTCTTCCGCATAAAACCACCATGAAATTAACTCTGAATAGTTGAGGAAATAAAATTTGTTTTTGAACTTTGTCTGTTTAAATATGTAGAAAGTCTATTAAAGAACTTCTTTTATTTCAGAATATTTACACTAAGGGGGAAAAAAGCGATCTACAGAAGAATTGACTTTTTTGTAATAATTTGGAAGCTCTTCATTGAAGCAAATAAATTTGCCATTTTTGCATAAAATAAAAGAGATAAAATGATACTTCTGTAGATTTTCAATTTAGTAATTCACTTTATTATATTCTACGAAGTCAGTAAACTATTCTACTACGTAAAGTATACTCAGTAAAATTCTACATATAACATTCTTTTTAACTGTAATATAATAAGAATATATTTTGCATTCTATTATGATTTAGTATATAAAATAAACACTTATTATTTAATATATTAAATAAAACTATTTGTTTGTTGAATCTAAAATATTACTGAATAAAAAAAACGTATTCAGTTCTGGGTAAATCTTTTATATAGAATTGCTGCTTCGATGAATAACGCCGTAGTATTATATATTTTTTAACAGAAACCTCAGAAATTTCACTACGCGAAATATCATAAATATTTTTGTCTGGTCCTTGTAACGTTGCTTCCTACGAATTTTTAATCCCCCCCCCCCTTTGAAGATTAAACATTTTCGAACCGATTGAACAAAAAGCAATGGAACAGCTTGGACCTCGTGACGAAATTTAAAATTTGGCACCGAGGTAGGTCGGACGTTTCTCGCAATTCCGCAATTGCGATACCCACTTTTAATACATTACCAAAATGATAACAAAAACAGAAAGTCCACCAAGGCATTCCTATGCTAAAGCTATACCAATATAATTTTAAGAAAGGATTATGGCACCCTATGTTAGGGTATAAAATACAATTACTACATGCCATTATAAAAGCATAGGTTAAGTCTTAACGTACTCAATTCAATTTTGTTTACAAAGAATTCAAGGAAATTATTATTATTATTATTATTTTACCGGTAATGTTGTTTCTTTACAATTCCTTATTCTGTAGCAATACATTTATCATACACTTACTTTTATCACTTTATTGAAAAACAAAATGTATATAAAAATGATTTTTGTTTTTTATTATATCAGCATATGTATATCTGTTTTTTTAATTATCTGTGTGCCTGAATCCCTGTTTGCAACAAAATAAATTTTTACTGCTTAGAACGTTTAAATAAACCTTTATTAACATAAATGTATAACATTGTAAATGTTTCTATTTGAAATAGGCTTTCTTAAATGGTACTTCGTATGCTAAATTAATACTGGGCTTTTTTTTTTTTACGATCATGAAATATTTTAAATGTTTGTTTTTATAGTATACAAAATTTCTGCTTTAAAATGTGTATATAGCTTCCTCTTATATATATATATATATATCCTTAGAAAATGTTTTCGTAACTAGTATTGGTCGATATATGTAGTCCAACAAATGCTAAAAGAAATACAATTTAAATAAAATTTCTTGCAGCTTTTTTTTTTTTTTTTTAAGTAAACCAGCAAACCATTTGAAACTGCGGTTAAGGAAATAAAACTGAGCATGGGTTTACTTTTTATTTATTATTTTTCTAGCCCGAATTCAATACATTTTATTGTATACTGAAATTTAATAAATAGCTTTACACTTCTCAGAGGAATTCGTTTAATAAAATAACAAAGCTTCGAACGGAAGGGAAAAATAAATGTTATGAAGAACTGGAAATTTTAGAATGAAGAATTGAAAACGAAATAAAATGAAATCTTATATAGATGTAGGTACATGAATTATTAAAAAACCAAAATAATTTTTTTTTTTAACTGAAAATTGAAATGTCTAATAATATTCTCTGTAGACATTAAAATACATATTTATTTTAAAATTTTAAATGAAAATTGCATAATATCTTAAAATTGCGTAAGTTTATAATCGCAAAAGCCTGAATGTTTCTTTAAAAATAAATTCAATTTATACTTTAATTTTTATTAATAAATATCTCCGTAAGAATTTTTTTAGGCAATTTATTTAAATTATTTTGTGAAAATGCTCATATTTCGTAAGATAAATAGCATTTTTGCATTCCCATTTGCATTCCCTGTCTAATGTAGTGTGCCAAGTTTACTAAAAATGGTTTTGCTCTAGTGTGAGCAAATTTGATTATATATTTTTTTAAATACATATAAATTATAACAAAATAATTAAATGTCTAATTATAATTTAAAATAAATAACTTTTTAGGGCGGAAAACTATTAGTTTCAATCTGGAGTTTTCGTAGACCAGTTTTGTGTAACACCAAAATAAATTAGAAATATCAGTCTTATCTTTACAAATTTGGTACCAAATAAAAGGGGGCGATTCTTATGAATCCAGGGCTGTAAACAGTTTTTCTACAATACAATTAGATTAAAAAATAAAACAAAATAAAATAATTTATGAAATTTAGGTGGCAAAACTTCATTTTAATTAATTTCAGTCATTTTAAAAAGAACGTGGCACAGATTTGCGGTCAAAAAATGAGATAAAAATAAATAAAAAGTTAAAACTTAAAAATAAAAAATTCAGAGATTGAAATTAGTAGTCCTCCGTACTAAAGTAAAATCTGTTTCTGGCAGAATTTTTAATAGTTCTTTTTCCTTTCTTTCTTTCTTTTCTTTTTCTTTTTCTTTTTCTTTTTTTTTTTTTTTTAGGACAGAGGATTATTAGTTTCTATCCAGAGTTTTTGTAGACCAGTTCAGTGTAGCACCAAAAACATTATATATATATCAGTCCTATCGTTAAAAATTTGGTACCAAATAAAACGGGCGATTTTTATAAATATAGGCGTGCAAACAGATTTTCTACACGTCAATTAGATTTTTTTAAAAAATTAACTAAAGTACGGAATTTAGGTGGCAACACTTCATTTTAATTCATTTCAGTCATTTCAAAAAGTACATGGCTCAGTTTTACTGTCAAAAAAAGGAGATAAAAATAAATTAAAATTAAAAATTAAGAACTAAAAATTTACAGATTGAAATTAATAGTCCTCCGAACTAACCTAAATTCTGTCTTTGGTAGAATTTTTATTTATTTATTTATTTATTTATTTTTTTTTTTTTATTCTTTATTTTATTTATTTATTTATTTATTTATTTATTTATTTATTTATTATGACGGACGATTATTAATTTCAATCTAGAGTTTTTGTATACCAGTTTTGTGTAACACCAAAATAAATTAGAAATATCAGTCCTATCGTTACAAATTCAGTACCAAACGAAAGGGGCGATTTTTCTAAATCCAGGTGTGCAAACAGTTTTCAACACGGCAATAAGAATTTTTTAAATGAACTAAAGCATGAAATTTAGGTGGAAGCACTTCATATTATTTCCTTTCAGTCATCTGAAAAAGTAAGTGACCCAGTTTTACGGTCAAAAAATTAGATAAAAAATAAATTAAAAATTAAAATAAAATAAAAAAAATTAATTCCTTTCAGTCATATTAAAAAGTGCGTGGCTCGTTATAAATTCGGTACCAAATAAAAGGAGCAATTTTTCTGAATCCAGGGGTGCAAACAGTTTTTCGACACAATTAGATTTTAAGAAATTTAGATGGCAATACTTAATTTTAATTCATTTCAGTCATTTTAAAAAGTACATGGCCCTGTTTTACGGTCAAAAAATGAGATAAAAATAAATTAAAAACAAAAATAAAAATAAAAATTTTACAGATTGAATTTAATAGTCCTCAGTACTAAACTAAATTTTCTCTTTGACAGAATTTTTAATTTTAATTTGTTTTATTTACTTATTTATTTATTTTAATAATAGTAAAGTTTTAGTAATAAACTTATTGATCTCCTTTTAAAATAATATAATTTACGTACCAAGGGATACAGAATTTAATGTAATTTTTACTGTTCTTTATAAAGAATTATTCCTTTATGGTTTGTAATTTAGAAAATATTGTTTATATTTCGAAGCAATTTTCATAATATTTCTAAATTATCTAGCAATAAGTATTTGGAAACGTTCGATTTTAGACGATCTGTCAATTATCTAGAAACGTTCGTAAGGATTCTTCTTGAAACTTTGGTAGTGTAAAGGTCATGTTCGCTGAAATATATCTCATATATTTCAGTGAAAGTTGTGTCCTGAAGGGGAAAAGAGGACCAGTAAAAAATGAAACAAACATGAAAATGTTTTGCATCACCCTATAAAAAGTAATGCTTCAAATGCGTTTTGGCTGTAGCATGCGATTATGAGGATTGTTGACATAACCTTTGTAAATATTTATCAGGCTACCACATATCTGTACTGATAAGTATAAAGGATTTAAATCCATATTCTTGATTTTTCAGGAGACGAAAAATAAAGTTAAACTAACTAAACACTAATCAGAAGAATCCATTAGGAAAAAAGGATTAGGTTGATGTATACCCTTTTTAGCATTCAGTGATTGCCAATCTTCATTTAATAAAGGGAAAAAAATTGAATTAAATATTTCATACTAAAGATTAATGCTAAATTTCTGACTTGAATCTTTTTTTACCAATGGATTTTCTCAAAGACTAAATGACGTGGCCTTAAATCCTTTATACCAATCGATAGAGAATTTTTTTCTGAGTCTGACAATGTACTTAACTCAAAATCGACATTTTTTGATTTAAATCGTTTATACTTATCAGTACAGATATAATCATAGAGATTTTTTTTTTTTTCATGTAAAAAAAAAAAAAAAAAAAAAAAAATCAACCTTTTTAATTATACCACGTGGGGATATTACGCTCAGTGCAAACATATTTTTCAGAAATTTGGCATACTACATGAGACACACGCAATGAAAATGCAAAAATGTTAAATATCTTGCGAAATATGGGCATTTTTACTAAAAAACTTTTAACTACGCATGCGCTAGCTTTAAAAAAAAATGCATTTGCATAATTTCAGAGCCAAAAGAATTGAGAACTTTATATGTACATCCCAAACAAATATCGTGTAAATTCAAAAGTTATGAGAGATAGAAAGCACAAAATTTCAGTTCTTCTCAAAAAGAAAAAAAAAAAAAAAAAAAAAAAAAGATGATAGGGGATTTTATCAATATTTATTTACAATCAGCAAACACTACATTACTATTGGGTATTGACTGGGATCAAAAAAGAAATGAGAGTAAAACCCTATATAGTTTTGCTTTTGTTTTCAGAAAACTGAAATTCTGTTCATTCTATCTTTCATATATATATATATATATATTTTAATTTAAACGATATTTGTTTGGGGTTTTTATATAAGTTACTCATTACTTTTGGCTATAAAATTATGCAAATGATTTTTTTTTTTAAGCTAACGCATGCGCAGTAAAAAGTATTTAGTGAAAATGCTCATATTTCGCATGGTATTTAACATTTTTGCATTACGATTGCAATATGCTGTACATGCCAAATTTTTGCACCGAGTGTAATACCCTTCGTGTTATAAATAAAAAAGTGGATTTTTTATTTTTTAAATTTTTTAAAGAAACCATAATATCTCCATGAATATATCTGTACTGATAAGTATAAATGATTTAAGTCCATATTCTTGATTTTTCAGGAGACGAAAAATAAAGTTATACTAATTAAAATCTAATCAGGAGCATCTATTTTGTTGACTTATATCCTTTATACCATTCAATGATTGTCAACATTCATTTAATATCGGGAAAAAATATTTTATAATATCGGAATTAAATATTTTATACCGTACATGAATGTTAAATTTCTGACTTGAATCTTTTTTTACTAATGGATTTTCTCAGAGACTAAATGAAATAGACTTAAATCATTTATACCAATCGATAGAGAATTTTTTTTCTGAGGCTGACAATGTACTTAACTCAAAATCGACATTTTTGTCCTTAAATCCTTTATACTTATCATTACAGATATATGGTAGCCTCATATATATATATATATATATATATATATATATATATATATATATAATACATATAATGAGAAAAATCCTCCTAGTACCATGATACACACAAAACGCATTTAAAGTATTACTTTGCGCAGGTTGATGCAAAGCATTTTGATTTTTGTTTCATTTTTTACTAGTCCCCTTTTCCTCTTCAGGACACAACTTTTGCTGAACTTAAAAGATTAATTAAAATAATAATTGCGGAGAGATCTTTGTTTCGAGTAACTTAATCCAGGTCCAATTCATAAAGGAAATTTTGAAGAAAGTAAAAATTTTTATATGAGAAATAATAAGATGTATTTTTAAAGCCTTATTTTATATAAAATCTAAGAAATAATAAAATTTTAAGAAGAAAAACTGTTGTTTCTAAAATATATATTTGAATAAAATAATATAATTTTTAAACTCAAAAATATTTCAAAACCAAAAGGAAAAACTGATCAGCGTCTTGTTAGAATTCATTGCAGAAAGAATGAGTTAAGCGACCGAATATATTTTTTACTAGTCCATTCTCTTTTTCTAAGTTAGAAAAATGATTATTTACACAGTTCCGTTTTCCATTCCAGTTTTTGCTCGTATCTTACTTTCCTTGGAGCTAAAAATATTTTTATATAAAAAGATTTACCTGTACTATCATATATTTTCAAATATTGATTGAAAGTACGCAATTTTTCATGTGTTTAAAATAAATTTGCAACCAAGGCATACTTTTTTCTAAAAAGTAAATTCAGATTTTATAGATTTTGGTTTTTAAAGTTTTTTTAAATTTAAAATTAAAATATAGATATTTTCAATGAATATTTAAAAATTTATTTTTCTTTTCACTTAAAATTTATAAAGATTAAAAAAAGCAGAAACTAGGAAGTAAGCTTGCAGCATTTCAATTTTACAAAATTGAAAGTTAAAATAACGTATTTATTTTTTATTTTTTTCAGATTTGTTTTTTTTTTTTTTAAGTTCAAAAAATGAATTTATCCATTAAAATTTTTTGTACTTTATATTTGAAAAAAAAAAAAAAAAAAAAAAAAAAAAAAGTATACTTTTTAAAGTAAATTTTTAAGAAATTATATAAACAAAAGCTGTATAATAACGAATTCAGAAATTTAATGTTTTACAGCTTGGAACAATAAAATTAAAATAGATGATTTTTTTTTTTTTTTTTTTTTTTTTTTGTGTATTCAAAAAATTTTGTAATATACAGAGTTATTATAATTAAAGTTCAACTTTCGAAAGAGATGTTAATTAATTGCTCAGTTTTCCTGAAATTTGAATTTAATATATTCTCGAGTAAAGGGGAAATGATAGAATATAAGAAGGAAAAAGCTTCGAATTTTAGCAACAAGTGGCGATTTAAGCGTCATAACGTAAATGAGCTGGCTTGGCTACAAGTATTGTTTGAATAGCAATACCACGTATGATGTAAGTTTCACGTTAAATCAATAGAGAATTTGCACGTTTTCTGATTTTATTCTTATATAATAGAATATGAAAAGGTTAAAAAATAAATACAAACATTTTCTTTATTTGAAATCTAATTACTGATTTATAATAATTTTAACATCGCACTATTTACTCTATCGAGAAAACGCAGTATAAAATATCGTGACGTCACTCTTTATGACAACAAACGGGAGTAATCGTTGTTTACATTAGATTTTGTGCTTTGCTTTGCTTCTTGGATCAGTGAAATAGGTTTTGTATTTTATAATAATGACGGATATTAAAAAATCACAGTATAAATATTCTGTTGTACGACTCTGCACTAATACAACGGCTAAATGCTTCTCAAAAGCTATTCTTTAGCAATCCACAGGATCCTATTAAACCAAAATATTGGACAACTGCCATGAAATGAAAACAATTGAAAATAATGATAAGGAAAAATGATGATAATGGTATTAAATGATTATAAAATGAAAATGAAATGCTCAGAAATCACATAAATGATTGATAATTACGAAAGTTAAAACGAATTGCTGCTTTCTAACTAGGATAACAAAATGTAAACATTGAAGCATCATAAAGTGTGACGTCAGATAGCGTTTTAAAGTCACATGATTTTTGGTTGATTTTAAAGTTATTTTTGAAATTAATCAGAACTTTTTTTGCATTTTTAATAAACTTTTTGAAATTTAAGGGCCTAAAACTACCAGAAAAATAAGATTTTGTTCAAATCCCCCATGTGTGCAAATTGTCCATTGTAGTATTTAAAGCGTATGAGTGTATTTATGTATTTATTTATTTATTTATTTATTTTTTACCAAAAAAAAAAAATCTCTCTAAATTATTTAGCAATTTTGGCACTGTTAGTTTGAAGTCATTTGAGATGGCAAGATCACATAGGAGGTTAAAATTGATTTTTAAATTTACCTGGGGTCAGAAACCGCAAAAAAAGAATACTAAAATCAGATTTTAATTACCGTGAGATTTGTGCAAGGCATGTTGAAAATGCTTCCCACCATTTTGTGCCCCAAGTTTAAAATGAAAAACAATAATATGAGAAAAAAATCTACACCCTTCATCTTGTACAAATAAGTAGTCATTTTCTGAATCCATTAACTGAAAATTTATATTTCGGAAATATGAATAAAAGGTAGACATATGTACTGAATGGACGAAATGATCAAGAATTTATAGTCTATATTTTTCAAATGGTGAAACAATACGTTATATTATAAATCCTTTGTGTTGCAAGAAATTCTCGCTTGATATCAAGAATTGATAATTAATTTAGAATTATTGTTACTAAAATTTGCCTCTTGTGTTCACAGTTTTTTGCAGAGAATTTGAAATATGTTTCGCCGTGATAATATAGAAAATGCTCAAGAATTTTAATAGGGGTTAATAGACATCTTTAACAAAGAGAAGTAGAATTTTCAAAGATTATACTGCACTATATATTTATTATAGGCACAAATTATTTTCTAGATGTCAGTGGCAGAATTATTTTTCAGCATATATTCCACAATAGGTCGGAATATATCACAAGCAACTTTGTGAATGTGTTGCACAATGCGTGCATTCATATCAACTAAGTTTGCAATCGGACTATTGAACACAACATTTTTCACGACAGTGAAATGTCATAAGGTTTAAGATCATGTGATCATGACCGCCAAGATAGTGGGAAATGGAAAATGAAAACTGATAATTTTATGATTTCTGAACTGCCTCTTAAGCAGTTGATGACTATGTGGTTAACTCGCTCCACACACTTACCTTTTTAGAAATTTTAGACACTAATTCATGTGCGACCGGATTTTCCGTTTTCCATATACTTTAACGCAGAGTATTGACATGTCCCAAAAGTTGGAAATTGTTTTATTCTGTACACAAAATGTTTCATGACCATTCATTACCTATTTCCTTGCGAGCTAGAAATTTTGCACGAAAGGTTCTCTGGCTGGTATGTCAGCAGAACTCCTGTATACGAGTAATTTTGTTTTGGTAGCAATGCAGGATGTTTAATACAATTCCATACAATGTGCTCATGTCCAATGCTCAGTTTATTCTCCATGCACAGCATATTTATACACTACTGTTTGTCTCTTATAGGAATATTATGGTCACATCTTCTACTGATGTCGGAGCAAGTGATTTTCATCTTCTGCACTAATATGGAGCAAAAATACTCAAAAATAAGTAAAATTGCGTCAAATTTGATTATGTAACATGCTTAAAATAGCTCCGAAGTAAATATATTCAAACTTAAAATATTCCATGTACTTATTTTTGAGCGTATTATCATGCTCAAAAATTGGCATTGATTATCGTAAATTTTAATATAGCAAACATAGACCTTTCCTCTTCGTCAAACCAGTATGAAACCGCAACTTGAGAGAATAAATTAAGTGTTTGAAAGATTTTTATTTAAATTTGTAGAAAATCTTTTAAAGAGTTTCTTTCAGTTCAGCATATTTATAATAAGTTATGAAATGCACAGATATTAATTTCAAAACATACGATATTTCATAAATGAGAGAAGCACGTTTTTGTGAAACAAAATAACTCATCTCGAAATGAGTAACGTCCTATTACGCATTTTGGAGCCTTTTGCTTTTAAGAGTATGCCAAATATGACTTAAAAAAAAATCTTTTCGAATTTTTAATCAATTTCCAGATATTCTTGACAGAAATCGAATCACAGTATTTTTCCAGTGCTTTTACTGTCCGGAAATTATTCAGAGCTATTTGCGCACTGCATTGAGAAAAAATATATATATACCGCCTTCATCTAGAATGAATAAGTGGCCATTTTCTAAATCACTTAACTAGAAATACAGATTTCCGAGCTGTGTGCATTAGGCACGCTAACAAACTGAATAGACTAAATGATCGAGAATTTCTAGTCTACACATTTATAGATGGTGAAACAATATTCTGAATATACTAAATCTTTTGTATCGCGAGAAATTCTCGCTTGATTTTCTGGAATTGGGTAATAAACCAAGGTTACAGTTGTTGAAACCCGCCTCTTGTATTCTCATTTATTTGCAGAGATTTTTAAGTAAATTTGCCCTCGTTAATATAGGCAATCGCTCTAGAATTCTAATAGAGGTTTCTAAAAGTCGCTTTCAAATGGGACTAGAATTTATAAGGATGACATGGAATTTTTTTTTTTCTAGAGCCACAATTTAAATTCTAGATCTCAGTTACAGATTTTTTTCTCAGTGGGACACCGATCTTGCGAAAGCGTTTCACAAGCTAAGAACTATCATTCATTGAACAGGGAGCAGCCCTGTTGAACAGGGAGCAGCCCATCTTCTTCGAGCGATGTTGAGCGATTCAATGTCGAGACAAAAGGGACTACTCCGAGGTTTATTGAAAACCAAATAATAATAATAGTAATAATAATAATAATAAAATAAATAAATAAATAAAAATAAATAAATATATATATATATAAAATAATAAAATAATAATAATAATACAAAGTTTCGCCAGGCTTGTAGCACGAGACCGATAAAGGGCGAAAGTAGTTAAAATATGATTATGTGCCGCGGTTTCTCCTCACGCGACAATGGGCACTATGCTGGTTGAACATTAAATGTAATTGAAAAATTGGTTGATCTGTGTTGATTAAGGTCCTTAGAGTTCGTTTAAAGTTCATATTGAAGGCTTTGAAAAACTGCAGAAGATAAATGTTGAAGATCAATTACCTATTGCCAGGCAGCGCCTCTCGCGACAAGGGGCAACAAGTATCGAAGATCACATACAGTAGAGCGCCGATTATCCGAACTCCAATTAACCGAACAGCTTATTTTACTATTTATTTTTCGTTATCCGAACTTCCAATTATCCGAACACTCTATTTCTTTCAATCCCCCTGCCCCCCTCTTCAGATTTAGGTGAAAGATCAAGGCTTCGTGAAAGGGGGTTTAATCAAGATCAAAGCACAAAATTCCTGTTCATATCATCTCTCCTTTGCATTGTATCTTTCTTTTGTCACCTTTGCAGTAACCCTTTCTTAATTATTTTTACACCATAATAGCCCTGCATAGCGTTGTCTTCAAATCGTAGGGCGTGGGGGATTATAGTGATGGATGGGATTTAAGCAATTGAGAGTTGTGAACAGTCGAAGGAAACTTCTATGTTATCAGTCGTTTTACTGGAGAATTTTCAGTACTCGTTAATCTAAATATTGAGGAGTGTTGCTTCCAGAAAAGTAACAGCTTAAAGAACAATGCAAAAGAAGGACCCCACAAGCCATTACAGTCCAGCTTATTGAAAGGCAGGTTTCTTGGAAGAGTTAACTAACTACAGTCGTGATCTGATACAGTTTGGTTCATTTCATTTAGAACTAAGGTGAAAATAAGATGTCTGGCAAGCGAAAAAGAATTGTTCTTTCATCGGGAGAAAAAGTAAAGATATTTGGAAAGGCTTAAAAATGGCGAAGCAGGTACAAAATTAGCAGTGGAATATGGTGTAGGAATGTCTACAATATCAGAAATTAAAAAGAATAAAGATTCCATAATCAATTTTACAACGGCACTTGAAAGTGAGGAAAGAAGCTTAAAACAAAAATCTGTGAAAAGATCATAAGATGATGAAGCTGATAAAGTTATGTACATGTGGTTTTCTATTGTCACAATATCCCTTAAGTTGTCTGTCCAATTATCCGAACTTTTGCTTATCCGAACTAGGGTCTGTCCTGACATGTTCGGATAATCGGCGCTCTACTGTACGCTAATTGCACTTAGGTGAAATACACACTTAAAAACTTGGAAGAAGCATGGCAGAATCATGGCGAGATTCTCAGAAGTAATATGAAGGAAACGCGATAAATCCAGCGTTTTTATAATAAATACAAGGTGTCGTGCACATGATAAGTTTTTTTTTTTTTTTTTTTTTCCCCATATGCGATATTTTTCTCCCTTCTTTGAATATATTGGATTTAAAATTCAAGTCAATCAAGAGCTTTTTGTTTTGGTGTTATAGTATTTTTAACATTTTTTTTTTTTTTTTTGAAAAAAAAAATAAATAATAACTATAATCACCCTGTAATTTAACTATTATCAACTGTACTTCTCAGTTTCATCTTAAATTTACAACTAAATAGTGGTTCTTCTGTAATTTATTTTCTAGTTTCCAACAAGTGAGAAAAGTGCTTGTGAATTCCGTTTGTTTTTCAATATGCGCTTTCACTTTCGTAAATATTTTTATAATATTTAAAATTAAGAAATATTCTCTTGATTTATTAGATGACATTATCTGTAAAATTTGTTTGAGTAGCTCAACACGGTTATATTTGCAGATATTTATCATACATTTTAAATCCATTTTAACATATCTATACTGCGTTAAACATATCGAAATTAACATAAATGTTTATACATAATAAAAGCATCTAACCTGAAGAAAATTGTTGGATTAGAGTCAGTGTTGCAAAACTTAGAGGCTTTTTTATTCAATATCTACCACTAAATTTTTATTGTAATGGCTATCTATTCTCTTCGAAGATTAATTGTCTATAGTTGATATACATAGTGTACTATGTACAGACTTATATACATACTATACATAGCATACTATGTATATCAACTATCACTCCTCAAAATAAAGGACAATTATTGAATAAAAATTTCCTTAAACTTGGCAACATGGTATTATTGGTGTATAATTTATTCATTCATAAGACCACACACAAATATATTAATTTATTACCGAATATTGGTTTCAATTACCATTAGATTTATTGCTGCCAATAATTACACTTTTTAGGTATTGATAATGTTAAATAGAATATTGATTTTAATAACAGTTCGTAAGAGTTTTTCCTTGATTAAGTAAAATAAAAATTTCCACTCAAGTAAAGTAGTATTAAAAAAGCATATAAGTTTTCATTAAGCTCTGTTATTTTCAATTGTGTCTTGATTACGTTTTCTCTTCAGCAATATTAGAAAATAGTTAAGAATTCAATAAATTCTGTTTGCTTATGTATGTATTCATGTATCCGTTCGTCTTCTTCATTGTCGATATGTGCATTTATTTCTTTAAATTTCAGAGTTGCCAGGAGTTGCAATTTTCTCTGTATTTGACGGTTAAAAATATATTGCTAAGCATTTTTCTATACATAAAATTCTTAAAAAAAAAAAAAATGAATATTAATGTATTTGTTAAACATTCTAAACACAGAATTTTAACGCTTAGAAAGAAGATTTTTCTTACAAATAATATTGAATTTAATAAAAATTTGTGTCATGTATACTTTGGCTAAATAGTGAAATAATATATAATTTTTAAATACTAAATTAATATTATTGATAATGATGTGTTTTCGTTATAACAGATTATTTTATATTTAGATAGGTAACGATCAAATGTACAAAAATTATTTACATTAAAGTTTACTAATATGGCTTAATATTACATTTTGATTTTATTTATTGTGACAATAATATTAAAATGGAAACACAACTAATCACACAGTTTAAAATCATGAATATTAGAGTAACAATAAAACTGAAATAGATTTTCCTAACACAAATTAAATAATTTAATTTTTTTGCGATAGAAATTATTTAATAGTTATTCAACTTACAAACATGTTTATAAAGTTTGTATATTTTACTGTTTAAAATGCTATTATTGCTTAAGCGCGACACATTTGCAATCTGTGTGAAATTAAAGTAAGTTTCTTTCAAATCATCGAATGAAATATTTATATTCTTAAACATCGAAAAGAAAACTCTTAGAATCATGGTCTTCAAGTTAAATTAGCACTTACTTAATTAATTAAATCTGTTGTTCAATAATTATATTTTTTTGAAAATGCATATGTTATTCACTCTTTAATTTGATACATAACCCAAACAGAACATATTTTGATTTCAAACATGAACTAATATCAATTTTTAGCATAAACTAGAAACAGATGAATATTTTTGTAAATGGAATTTTACACTTTTAAATTTATAAATTAAAATAAAGTACGCTATGGCTTTTTAATGTTATTCTAATAACAAACAAGGAAATCTGCAAAAGCATGTGATCGTAATAATTTAATTTTTGCTGTTTAAAATATCACTCTCATGAGGAAAATAACTGTAAATACATATGAATTTTTACTAAATGAAAACAATTTGGAAAATGTCCTTTTAAGAAAATAATTTTATTATTTAATTCGTAACAAAATTGAAGATTCCATGTTTTCATTTCAACAGTGAAGAAATGTATTACTCAACAAACAAATGTAATTTAAAATAACAGCTGAAATTAAAAAATTGTGTAATATTAAATTTGAACAGTATTAATTTGTTTTGGGTATGTTATGATTAAAGAATAACATCTGCAGCATATTTTGCATTTCCTATTAATTGAAAATTTAATAAAGAACATTGACTTTCAATAAGATGGAAAAGTAATTATCGTAATTTATTTTAACGTCTTGTTTCTATCCCGAAAAATGAATTGTGCCCTAAAGTAAATCCATTCTATAGACTTTTCTTTTCTAATGTAGTAATGTGTTCTTTTTTTAGTATTTCTTCATTACTAAATAATTACAATTTAAAAAGGACGTTTTATATACAGTAGAACCTCCATTAACCGATGTAATTGGGACCGAACCTACTTCAGATATTCGAAATTTTCGGATAATCGAGAATTCATCAATAATCATTTATGTAGTATCGTCATTGAACTGTTATTATGACTATTTTAACTGTTCAATAAATTAAAATTATAAATGAAAATAAATTTATTTCTGAAACAAAAACTTGCAATAGTTTACACGGAAGCTTGATCTGGTGTAAATTGGCTATCCTTTGCCATGCAGCGGTATCTCGAAGTTAAAGAGATTAGGTTCTTTGCACTTGCATACAATCTGAGGGTGCAATAACATTCGATTAATCTGGGACTCGGCAGTATGACCTTCCAAATTTCGAAATGGGGTGTGTTTTTGTTTAGAACAGGGACGCTTGAAAGTGGGGAAGAGTACACTGATACCGAGAATTAAGCTTGCGAGAAGGAATTCTAAAAAAGAGAATTCCAAAATATTTATCTGCACTCGTAGTTTGGAAAGGACGGCTTGCATACAAAAGCAATGTGGAAAAAAAAAAAAAAAAAAAAAAAAAAAAAACCTTTAAAAATGCATGTTTATTAAGAGAAAATTTTGGATGATAGTAGAAAGTGGAAAAAAAAAAAAAAAAAAAAAAAAAAGGTGAAGAAGAAACCGACTTCGGTTAACAGAGAGTTTCGGTTAATCGAGGTTTGGATAATCGAGGTTCTACTGTACCACGTTTTAAATTTTCTGTCGAATCTTATAAATTTGACAATTCTATATATTAATAAATACTTTTTTTTAAATATTTCTTGAGGAAATATCCCAAAGAAAATTATCAAATGCGTAATAAAAAGAACAATTATAGGAAATTTTCAAACATTGATTAATTGAATAAAAGTATTAAAAGAATGCATTGTCATCGTGTTTTGAGCTATTCTAAAATTTTCAAATGTGTAGCTAGTCGGGAAGTTAGTTAAAAATCGATTGCAAGATTTATACTGGACAAACAAACAATCAAGAAAGCGAGTTAATAAAAACGTGGTAAAAATGAACACGTTAGCATCTTAGTTGAGAGAGGAAAAATGGAGGAAACTTTTGGCTAATACATACAGTTTCTTAAATTCTTATTGGCATATATTCAAACTCTAGAATTCACTTCCTTTTGTAGATATAGTAACCATAATCTGTCTTGTCATTTTGCATAGATAACGGTACACTGAAAGCCAACGGATTTTAGGTGCCCCACCTAACAATAACGTACACGACGGTCTTCAGTCGATTTGAGTACAAAACCGCATTTTTCCAATTAGAAGCTCGTCGCTATACCGATTAGGCTACGGCGCGGTCCTAATTGTAAGTGTGAATTATATGTCTTAACAATTTTATAATATAAAAGTTTAAGAAATTTTTATTAAATTTTCTGTAAATGCATTCAAATGATATTTTTTTACATTTGAATAATCATAAACGGACAGTATTTAACCAAATGACTAAATAATAAGCTCCTGTATGTGAGACAGGATATGTGTGCGATGAAATTAATTAAAGAAATACTCAATTCATATTTATAAAATGAAATTTTCAAAAACCTTTAACTTTTAATTAAGAATTTCATTAAGAATTATTATTTGAGAATTGAGCTGAATAATTGCAAATATTTTCTATCAATATATTTTTTTCAGGAATAATGAAAGGGATACATCTAACTCATTCTGTCTTTTCGAGTCTTTGTTTTCGGAAAAAGGATATCACTTTTCTTTACAGCCAGGAAAAATTTTCTTTTCTATATATCATAAAAAATATATTTGAACGGTTATTTATATATTCAGACACACAAAGAAAAATCCAGTTGTTTAAAATGGCTGAAATAAATTTAGAGTTAGATTTCATGTTTAAAAATAGATGCGCAGTTTTTGGATTCTGTTGGTGATTTTTAAAACTTGATCTAAAATTTTGATATTTGGAATGCTAAAAATAGGATAAACGTTTTGTATAAATGTTTTTCTTTTGGATATATTGAGACAATTTACTCTATATCTCTCTCTTTTTTATATTTTATTTTTTTGTATTATTCATAATAATTTTCTGTAATTCGTTGATGAATATGCATTTTAGAAAATGCATGTAAGTACTTTGAAAAGTGTAGTTCATTTGTTTTCTTTCTTTGATAACACGTCTACCAAAATAATGTTGGAAAAATTTGACTTGATAATGTTAGCTGATACAAACGTATTTTTGTATATGGAGCCGAAAATGAAGATAGTTTTTCTCTATCAAGTATAGGCTTTTTCCAATAAAAGATGTCTACCGACATGATATTTTCATTGTATGATAACTTTCACAGTATGTTTCTACAAATAATTATAATTAATCATAGAAACATACTGCAAAACTTAACATATAATTAATTATATTGGCCGTAGTGTCACGGAAGAAACTGTGCTCCTAGATACCCTGTATATACAAAAATATATAAATAGTAATGAAAAATTGGCTTCGGTTTCGGTTTTAGCACACCAAAAAGAATTAAGATAGGTCAAAATTATCAAATAAAAATTTTAAATTTAGACCTATGTGCAATAGCGAGTCTAAAGGGAATTCAGGGGAATATTATTATATTTATTTTATGATATCTGTATGAACGTTATTATACAGTAACCCATTAACAAACGTTAATAATAATAATAATAATAATAATAATAATAATAATAATAATATATTATTTAAAAAAATACACTTTAAAACCTCGTTTTTGCAGAATAAATAAATAAATAAATAAATAAAAATAAAAAAACTTTTTTCTGATACATTTCAAAGTAAGGTGCAGCACATATAGCATTACAAGTATTCCATATAAAATGACTCATTTTTCTTTTCTTTTTCTTCATTTTTATCCCTTACTTCTTTTTTAATACACAACGCAATATCTTGTGGGAGCTTGTTTTGGTTTGAGATTGCTTATCTGTTTCTAATCAACAGATATATCTTCTTCTGAAATATCTTCAAAATTACTACTGTAATTATCATTTTCAATTGAGTCACTTTCTGACGAATTTGCATATTTATGCTCATATTCTGAATCTGTCATTTTTTTTTAAATATATATTTTAGTAAAATATGATGTGAGAAAAAAATAAGCATAATAATACAGGGTGGCCATAATTAAACTAACAGTGTTTACAGTTTTCATTAAAGTGATCTAATTGCGCGAATGGTGCCAAATTTTGTAGAAAGACTTAACAAGACGGGGGACGAAGGACTGCACTATATATTAATATATATAATGACCCTCATCTGTCATGAACGAATCCGGTTAGTACCGCTTCAAAACAGAAACTTTTGGCAGCCATTTTTTTTTCCGTTTCTTTAATTCAACTTAAGAAACATACATATCATTTTCATACATGTTTTGTATCGCACATATTGTTATTTATTTCATATAAAACCTTGAAAAACTATTAAATTGTAATGTTTAAATGTCCAAATTAAATATAACGGATCACTGGCTATTATAAACATGAACCTATAAATAGAATTATGTAACTTCATGATTATAAACAATGCATACCAAATAAAAACAAACCAAAACTGTTGCCATTCAGAAAATACAAATTCCAAATGGACAACTTTTTAATTCCGAATGAACGACTCTTTGACTGTTTCATTAGAAAAAACTCTCTAAAATATTTCTAAAACATATTAAAGCCTTAAATATCTTAAAATATTTGTAAAAACGCATTAAAATTAATATTTTTATCAAACTTCATTGTTTCTTTACATTGTAAGGTATGACTGGCGTCGAGTTTAGTACGTAAATGCCGCCAGTTGATTTTAGTTTTGAAATTAGTGTAAAATTATAGTTGGGATAGAATGTTTGGTTGGGCAAGTAAAAGTCACCAGTTGAAATGAGTATTGAAAGTAGAGAAGTCTAAGGTGATAATGTCGAGTCAAGGTAAAATGTTCGGTTTAGAATGAGAAAGTCCCTAGCTGGATCCTGGATATTTTGGCGATGTTGTGGGTGAGATAGCTGGTTGGAGGTATCGAGTAGAGGTGAATTTGGGTTAGCATGGAGAGTCTGTAGTTATTGGATAGTTAGTTAGAAAATTTGAAAACAAGATCTACGATAGTCTTAAAAAAGAGTATTTTGGTAAAATGAAGTGAATCGTTTTTTCTTATTATGATGACTTTAAATACGAAAACGAAGTGATGACGTCACTACGTGGATACAGGAAAAATATTCGTGGATACAAGAAAAATATTTCCTATGTTAAACGCCCAATGGATTTTTCGTAAAAAATTATTAAAAATCGAGGGAAATTATTTCCCGATTTTAATCCCCATATTTAGGTTTAGATATGTATTAGTTATCATGTGCATGC
The DNA here is from genome assembly GCA_963930645.1 of Salticus scenicus. Taxonomy (NCBI): domain Eukaryota; kingdom Metazoa; phylum Arthropoda; class Arachnida; order Araneae; family Salticidae; genus Salticus; species Salticus scenicus. The sequence goes on from OZ005659.1 coordinate 150,909,791, forward strand.
GTTAGATTAAGTTGTTTTTGTTCTAAAATTGATAAAATTTGAATTTTAAATTTCAAAACTCTAGATAAAAAAAAAAAAAAAAACTTCCATATTCCATTGAAAACATAAACATTTCATTTCAAAGGATGATATTTACACAATAAATATCCAACTAATATACTAATTAAAAGGAAAATGATAAATATTCTATCATAATTTGAAGTGAAATTTGTTTTCAAATGTCTAAATAAAGTATCTGATATAAGATACTAATATGTTGCAGCGGAATAGATTTGATATCGGTCATCCTTGGCAGAAAAAAAAAAAAAAAATATATATATATATATATATATCGCCAAATTATCTGGCGAATATAATTTAATTCCTCTCAAAACTCATAGTTATTTTAAAAATTTATATTAAGAGAGTAATGAATAATATGAAACAATATTTCGTACAATACATATTACGAAAATATACATCTGGCATGTATATTTTCGTATTACGTTTTTGATCGCCAAATACAAAAACGTCAAGGACAACAGAGTTTTGAAATTTAAAATTTAAATTTTGTCAATTTGACAGCAAAATAACTCAATCTAACACATGCACATGATAACTAATACATATATATACCCAAATATAGGGATTAAAATCGGGAAATAATTATCCTCGATTTTTAATAATTAAAAAAAAAAAATCCAATGGGCGATTAACATAGGAAATAATTTTCTTGCATCCACGGATGGTCAGTGACGTCACACTTCGCTTGCGTATAGAGCACTTAATAGAACACTGGGATGTATTGTTGCTGTTGTGTTGTCGGGCCTATATTTTTTGTCAACCAACAGTTTTTTTTTATTGTCATTCATATTTATTGATCGGGTAGAATTTTTGAAGTGAAAACTTCTTTAGGCGCGTTGAGCACTTTTGGGTGAACAAAAATCATTGAATTCCCGTCATCGTCACCTGACGCTTCCCATTTGAAGTGAAAACTTTTGGGTGAACAAAAATCATTGAACTCACGTCACCGTCACCTGACGCTTTCCATCCTTGTATGATACAAATAATGTATCATACTATTAACTTGCTAATGTGACATGTTAATAATTATATACTGTATATTGTTTTAAAATCTGGTGCGGCTCTACACGACTTCTCTCATCTCCGGACACTGTCTCTATTGCAGTTAGACCTCACAAAACCGTGAGAAAGTCCAAAGCTGCCATTTTTCTCACGTTTCTACAATCTGGTGCGGCTCTACACGACTTCTCTCATCTCCGGACGCTGTCTCTATTGCAGTTAGACCTCACAAAACCGTGAGAAAGCCCAAAACTGCCATTTTTCTCACATTTTTACAATCTGGTGCGGCTGTACACGACTTCTCTCATCTCCGGACACTGTCTCTTAAAGATTGCAGCCGGAAACGTTGCAGTTAGACCTCACAAAACAGTGAGAAAGGCCAAAGCCGCCATTTTTCTCACGCTTTTACAATCTGGTGCGGCTCTACACGACTTCTCTCATCTCCGGACACTGTCTCTATTGCAGTTACACCTCACAAAACCATGAGAAAGGACAAAGCCGCCATTTTTCTCAAGTTTTTACAATCTGATGCGGCTCTACACGACTTCTCTCATCTCCGGACACTGTCTCTATTGCAGTTAGACCTCACAAAACCGTGAGAAAGCCCAAAGCTGCCATTTTTCTCACGTTTTTACAATCTGGGGCGGGTCTACACGACTTCTCTCATCTCCGGACACTGTCTCTTAAAGATTGCAGCCGGAAACGTTGCAGTTAGACCTCACAAAACAGTGAGAAAGGTCAAAGCCGCCATTTTTCTCACGTTTTTACAATCTGGTGCGGCTCTACACGACTTCTCTCAACTCCCGACACTGTCTCTATTGCCGTTATCGCATTAAATGAAATTGTAATATAATTTTTGTAGTAGTAGTTTATATTAATGAATAAAAAAAACACTGCATTTAAACGTATTTCTTGTATAATAAAATATTTCCTGACGATTCAAGATATACACACGTAATTGTTCACGTTTTCACTTCTGTCTGCACTCCCGGAGTGCAATTTTTTTTTTTTTTTTCAGAACGAAAATTGGTACAACTATCACATTTCCCCACAGCAGAATTTGGCGATTTTTATTTGGCGCCTATTTGAACGATAACGATGTCGTTCTGAACTGTTTGCGATATAATATGGCAGCCTGCATTCTATTTATTTTGGATTTATGATTTTATGATTTATGATTTAGCTTATGATTTTATCATTTATGCTATATGATTTATAATTTTTAGATTTATGGTTTAGCCATAATCGCCAAAAATAAATCGTCGAATTCAGCTGTGGGGAAATACTATAGTTGTTCCCCATCATGATCTAAACATTGTTTTCAAGATTTATCGCTCACATTCCGTCATTTTTGACGGGGTTATATACTAGTATATATATATTAGTTCCAAAAGTCAATGCTAGGGCAATATGTGGTGCTGTGTAAAAGAAATGAAAGTTTTAAAAAACGCAGAATCAACATTGAAATAAAATTACCTTTTATTTAGTACATTTAATAAATTAATTCAAGTTCAATGTGATAAAGATTTTTTTTAAAAAAGCAAAAAAATTACATAAACAGTGCTAAAGTTTCTCCATCTGCAATTTCACTTACTGAGGACTTGTTCAGTTGCTGCCTCAAATGGATCGGTAACTTCGAGCGCTGGGAAGTTTGATCTGTTGACCGGTTAAGAGACTTACTGGACAGAATCTGCCAATGGATCAGCCTAAAACGCTTTTCGGATTATACAGGTGATTCCTGCAAACATGTTTCTTTCTGCTGTTGTGAATACTGTGCACAGAATGCAATATGTGGTCCACATAAACGTTGGACACATTGAAACTGATTTGAATGTGCTAAATAAAAGATAATTTTATTTCAGTATTGATTCTGCGTTTATTAGAACTCTCGTTTCTTTTATACAAAGCAACATACTTCCGTAGCGGTGACTTTTGCAACTGATACATACATATATATAGATATATATATTTTTGTTTTCAGTGTAATCTTCCGTCCCCCGTCTTGTTAAATCATCCTAAAAAAAATGGCGCCATTCGTGCAATTAGATCACTCTACAGAACACTGTAAACACTGTCAGTTTAATTATGGTCACCCTGTAATTTTTAAATTAGTATACATATACCTATTATGTAAATATCCAATATACCCAGCTTTATTTTCAGAAACGCAAAATAACTAGCTGTCTATAAGAATTCAATGCTGTGTATAACTGTCTATAAGAATTGCTTTTCTACAATTTTATCAAAAATTAAAACGATTATATGCATACTGGGCCTAAATTGATTCTGAAGCTCCGTTGTTCTGTCTGCTTTAGTTTCGGAGATGTGATAGTCAGAAGATTCTCCACACATATACACACATACTGACCAGTTGTCAAAAAGTACTTCTTTGGGCTTAGTATACCTTAAAACGTGTAGAAATCTCGATATCGATTTTTTTGACCGAATACAATATTACCATTACATACGGCAGCAAGGTTATGGAAATAAAAATGTAAAACAGAAATCTGAAATTATTATTAAAGTTTTTATAATATTTGATTTTATAGTCAAAAATGTCCTCTCTATGATATAAAATAGGTAAATTTTAGGATATTTAACAATTTTTATATTGCATTATATTCGTTTATTACAAAGGAATGTTAGAGTAAAATTTGGAAATCCTTTGTTGATGATTTATTAATTTCAAATGCATTATTTTTTAAGTAAACTAGCGGGCTCTGCCCTCTGCCCATTCCGCTCACCAAACGCCGGCTCGCTTCACTTATCAACACCTGTGGATTTCTGTACGCCTATTCACTGCTTTGCTATTCACTGAATAGGAATATTAATAATGCATAACACAAGACAAAATAATATATATATATGTATATATATATATATATATATATATATATATATATATATATATATAGAAATCCCCATTCAATGTCAAATTGAAATAGATAGTATTTAATAACACCTTTTTTTAATGACATATTATGCTAAATATTAGCAATTTTTTTTATTATTATTGAAAGAAATTCGTGATGTCTAGACCATTTTGCATTACAGATTTAGTATATGACCCCCTTGGCAATTTTTAAACTTTTGTCACTATTTGGCGATGAATTTATTTTGCATATTGCTGTTTAGAAAAAATAAACAAATAGAAAAATAAAAATAAGTAAAGTAAAAAAGAAAATCTAGTACTTCCCCCCCCCCTAATATCTATACTTTTTATTATTGAACTTTTTAGTTAATTTTGGGAAGTATAATAGTCTACATATATTTCTATTGTACAGCTAAAATATATTTCTAATATATTTAAATCTTTAAATATACTTTAAAGACAAAAAGAAATGGCGCTCACAAGGACGATAATTTAAAAAAATAACAAAACAAGTCTTTCCGGCTTATTCGGAAGGGTAGGTTGATTTCTTTTTCCTTATCACGTAGCCGTCATTTTGTTTCAAAATGACGGCTACAAATTATTAATGCACTTGGTAGAAACGGTGATGCAGGATATGCACATATGGAGTTTTAAGCAAATCAGTTCATAAATACATTTTTATGTGAATTTAAAATTTTCAAGTGGCGGGCGCTTTGAAACAAAATGGTGGGTTAAGTTGAGAAATATATGAAATGTATTTGTGAGATAAGTCTACTGTACACGTATAGTTCGAATGTGTTGAAAAATTAAGTGGAAAATGAAAATGGCAGAGAAAGTTGCTCATCTAAGATATCGTTGCAAATTTGAATTTTTATTTATTTATTTATTTTTTTTTGTAGAAATTATTTCAAAGAGGCTTAGAAAGTTGATAAAATGTTAGTTTTCTGAATTTCTAGTTTGTTTTAGCATTAAAATAGCCTAATTTTTCCTTAAAAACGCATTAAAAAGATCCAGTAACTGGCGACTTTTCCCTATGGCGACTTTTTTGGCGACTTTTGGCGAGAAGATACTTATTATCGATATACCAAAGATGGACGCAATAACGTGATTGGTTCACGTGTTACGTGAATTTTCTAGAATTTTGTTGTTTGAATGATAAATCAAATTTTCAACTTTAATTTGAATTTATTAAGTATTTCTAAAGTTACCGTGATAACAAATTTTCAAGTGGCCGCCACTTGGAAACAATGCAGTGGAACAAGTTGCCCAGCAAACACATCCAAGATATTTGAAGCATAAGTTCACTGTCCAACTGTGGTTTAAATCAGTGCCGTGTTTCAAAATTTATTATTATGGCGAATTTTCAAGTGGCAGTCTAAGTGGTTGCGACTTGGGAACAAAATGGGAAAACAACTTGCCCATAAAAATCATCCAGTATATTTGTATGATAAGTTCATTGTCCAGTTCTAGTTTAAATTAAATTAGTATTTCAAAAATTATCGTCATAAGAACTATTCAGATGGAACCACTTGTAAAAAAAAAAAAAAAAAAAAAAAGAAAAAGAAAAATCAAGCAGTACGCATTTATTAGTAACACTATCCAACTGTACGTAATTGTTGTATCGAATAACTTTTAATATTCTTTGCCTACGTTATCACACAACAGACAGAAGGACTGAAAAATATACAGGTAGACTAAATGATTTTAAAATTACTCTTAGGCATTTTGGAAAGAGTTAAAAATGCTTAACGCAAAAGAAAATGCATCCATTAGATTATAATTGCAGCTTTTGATCTCTCTGAATATTTTAGTGTAGCCCTGTAAATCAGAAAGTTAATCAGATTATATTCTATACAAAACATTATTTTAGAATATAAAAAATACATTTCAATATGTTTATGATTTTTCCAGTAGAAAGACTTCTAAATATAACTTTCAAAAAATTCTGTCCTAAAACGTAATGCATTGGCATTTTTTTGTTGTTGTTGTTGCTGTTGTCCCTGTAAACAAACTAGTTGTACAGGAACTATTAATGTCATTTTAAACGGGGAATATTCTATACCAAAAATATTTATAAAAATAACACTCATAGAACACAATGCTCTCGAATGCTTTTGGGTGTCCCTGTACACAAACTAGAAGAGATATTCACTCCATTTTCAATACGGAACATCCGATAGTGAACTTCAATAAAATATATCAATTTCGAGAAATTCCATAAATATTTACAGGAGTAAATATTTACAGGCAAACAGACAGACAGGTGGACAGATACACAAACTGAAATCATATTCACACTTAAAAATGTTAGAAAGTGTTAAAAACGCTTAATGTAAACGAAAGTAAAATTCTAGCAATTTTTTATTAGTAGCTCTTAATATAAATGAATATTTTTGTGTCACCTTGTAAACCTAATGCTAATCATGGTATATTCTTTGCAAAGCATTCTTTTGTGCATATAAATAACATATTTCGATTTCCAAAACTTCGTGGAAAGTAAAGTTATTAAAATTTTATTTATAAACATATCTTTCATAGAACGCAATGATTTGGAATACTTTTAAGTGTCCCTGTACATTAATCGGTGGTGGTATTTCCTCCCTTTTATACAGGAAACATCCAATAGTGAACTTGAATAACATATTTCAATTTAATTGAGATATGTCTACAGTAAAACCAATAGAAATTCGTCTCATAGAACACAATGCTCTGAAATACTTCTGGGTGTCCCTGTACACAAACCAGTAGAAGCATAAACTCCATTTTCAATATGGGACATCCGATAGTGAACTTGAATAATATTTATCAGTTTCAAGAAATTCCATAAATATTTACGGGAGTTAGAGCTCGGACAGACAGACATGCAGACAGACAGACGGACAGGCAGATACACAAAACTGAAATCATATTCACACTTAAAAAATGTCAGAAAGTGTTAAAAACGCTTAACGTAAACGAAGGTACAATTCTAGCAATTTTTTATTAATAGCTCTTAATGTAACTGGATATTTTTGTGCCACCCTGTAAACCTAATGTTAATCATGCTACATTCTGTACAAAGCATTCTTTTGTACATATAAATAACATATTCCGATTTCCAAAAACTTCGGGGAAAGTAAAGTTATTAAAATTTGATTTATAGAAATATCTCTCATAGAACGCAAAGTTTTGGAATACTTTTGAGTGTCCCTGTACATAAACCGATGGTGGTATTTCCTCCATTTTATACAGGAAACATCCAATAGTGAACTTGAATAACCTATTTCAATTTCATTAAGATATGTCTACAGTGAAGGAAGGAAAATATGGTTTATAGAAATACCTCTCATAGAACACAATGCTTTGAAATACTTTCGGGTGTCCCTGTACACAAACTAGTAGAGGTATAAACTCCATTTTCAATAGGGAACGTCGAATAGTGAACTTGAATAACATATTTCAATTTCATTAAGATATGTCTGCAGTAAAAGCAGGAAAATATGGTTTATAGAAATACCTCTCATAGAACACAATGCTTTGAAATACTTTCGGGTGTTCCTGTACACAAACTAGTACAGGTATAAACTCCATTTTCAATAGAGAGCGTCCGATAGTGAACTTGAATAACATATATCAGTTTCAAGAAATTCCATAAATATTTACGGGAGTTAGAGCGCGGACAGACAGACGGACAGACAGACAGTGGATCAGACAGACAGACAGACAAACAAACCGAAGTCATAAACACTTTTCAACCTTGTTGGAAAGTGTTAAAAAGTAGAGTGAGATGCCCAGCGAACTTATCTGAGATATTTGAATGATAAATCCACTAGCCAAATTTGATGCGAATTGATTTCGTATTACTAAAGTTACCATAATGACAAATTTTCAAGTGGCCGCCACTTGGAAATAAAATTGCGGATAAAGTCACCAAGTGAACGTATCCTAGATATTTGAACCATAAGTTCACTATTCAAGTTTTATTTGAATCAGTTTAGTATTTTAAAAGTTTCGTGATGGCATATTTTCAAGTGGCAGTGTGATTTCAAGTGGCTGGAACTTAGAAACAAGATGTCGGGACAAGTTGCCCAGTGAAAACATTCCAGATAATTATATGATAATATCACTGTCCAATTTTGGTTCGATTTGGAGTATTATTTAAGAAATTATCGTGATTTTAAATTTTCAAGTGGGAGCCTGATTTCAAGTGGCCGTGCTTAACTTATGACATCTGCCACTTTATTAAAAATGGCGGATATAGTTTATTAATAAACTTCATTGAGATCCTTATGTAGTCTGTATTTACATCAAAATTCATACAATTTCGGAATACGCTTTTTACAATTTAAATTTGAAATTTTCAAGTGGTCTCCACTTGAAAACAAAATGGCGGAGCAACTTGGTTAATAAACTCATCTAAGACATTTATTTATAAGATAAGTTAAGACACTGTTCAAATTTGGTTCCATTTGGAGTATTATTTCGGAAGTTATCATGGTTTTAAATTTTCAAGTGGTGGCCTGATTTCAAGTGGTCCTGCTTAACTTAAGATATCCGCCACTTTAGTAAAAATGGCGGATAAAGTTCATTAATAAAGTTATTTGAGACACTTTTATAATCTATGCATACATCAAAATTAAAAAAAAATTTCGGAATATGCTTTTTACAATTTGAGTTTGAAATTTTCAAGTGGTCGCCACTTGAAAACAAAATGTCGGAGCAATTTGGTTAACAAATTCATCTAAGTTATTTATAAAATAAGTTAAGACATTGTCCAAATTTGGTTCGATTTGGAGTATTATTTCAAAAGTTATTGTGATTTTAAATTTTCAAGTGGTAGCGTGATTTCAAGTGGCCCCGCTTATCTTAAAATATCTACCACTTTATTGAAAATGATGGATAAATTTCATTAATAAACATCATTGAGACCCTTATGTGGTCTATATTTACATCAAATTTCAAATGAATTCGGAATACGCTTTTTACAATTTGAATTTGAATTTTTCAAGTGGTCTCCACTTGAAAACAAAATGGCGGAGAAACTTGGTTAATAAACTCATCTAAGATATTTATTAGATAAGTTAAGACACTGTCTAAATTTGGTTCGATTTGGAGTATTATTTCGGAAGTTATAGTGATTTTAAATTTTCAAGTGGTAGCCTAATTTCAAGTGGTTCCGTTTAACTTAAAATATCTGCCACTTTATTAAAAATGGCGGATAAACTTCATTAATAAACTTAATTGAGACATTTATGTAGCCTGAATTTACATCAAAATTTATGTAAGTCTTTCTTTAAATCTGCTTTTTACATTGTGGGTTTGAAATTTTCAAGTAGCTGCCACTTGAAAACAAAATTGTCGGAGCAACTTGGTTAACGAACTCATCCAAGATATTTATAAGATCAGTTCACTGTCCAAATTTGGTTCGATTTGGAGTATTATTTCGGGAGTTATCGTGATGACAAAATTTTCATTATAGATAGATAGATAGATCGATAGATAGATAGATAAACGAAGTGATTGCAATAGGTCGATTTCTAAAGAAATCAATCTAAACGAAGAAATCACCAAATTAAATGCTTACCTATAATGCTTACCTATAATGCTTAATGGGGATCATTATTCTCTAGAAAAGAACATATAAAAAATTGGTAAACAACATAATAAATTACCAGTAAGAATATACATTTTCTTAATAGAAACATTGATATATATTTTATTATTTTTTACACCATGGATAATATTTTAATTTTTCTGTGAAAAATGACTTCCTGACAGAAAAACAACGTCATAAGAAAATTTTTTATCAAGTTGGCAAATAGAGTACATTAAAAAACCCGAAGTGTTTGATTGATAGCTTCTTTAATTAAGATGATAGAAATTCTAACTGACTGAAATGTCTTCCTTGGAGTATTCCACACACATTTATATCTCTCATGACGTGGAGAACCCTGCTCTCCGCGAGGAGATGCGGTCGCAGATTACAAAAAAAAAATGTAGCGACAGTAATTTTTTTTTAATATGTAGAGAAAACTAATACAATAATAACCGGTATTGGCATTCATAATATATATAAATAATAACTGCTATTGCAAATTTAAAATATTTTTGTAAGTAGTTTATTATTATTATTATTTATTAACTTTAATATGCCTATATTATCAATAAAAATATTTCCTGTGTTATTGATGCAAATCTATAAATGTATAAATGTATTACCAAAATAGTTATAACGAAATCTGCATTCCACGGATGTTTTTTAAGTTTTCTTCAGCTTTTATAAATCTTTGTCACATTACATTTTGGTATACAGTAAAACCCATTCCATCATAACTTCAGATTAATTAATATTAACATTTAATAAATTGCATAATAATTAGATTGAAAGAAAGTAAGAAGTAATTTAAAGCAATTTTTTGATAAATCTGTTTCAGATAAATCTGTTTTGCAACAAAAAAATTAATTAATTGGACAAGTTATATTTCTAGAAAAAAATATTTTCCAATATAATGCAAGAGACGGTACGACCATTCCAAAAAAAAACATTCTATACTGCGATTTTATTTTGATAAAATGAATCTCATGTTATATCAGATTTTAATTCGCTATACAAAGTACACTGCTCTACCGGTCGCTACGAAATTTGATACACGTATTATTTAAAACAAAACCTATCTAACGCTGCAATTCTTAGTTCAATCGGATAAATGGCTCAAATGATGTTAAATAAAAACCCCATTTTAATAAAAAAAAAAAAAAATCTTGATTTAATTGTCTTAAAATATCAATTTTAATTAACAGATTTGACGTATGTTTTTTGCCTTCCGAACATGCATATGTAAGGAAAGCAATGTAATCTTAACAAAAGTTCAACTTTGAGATTTTGTTATATTTATACGTATTAAACTCATTTCCGTTGTTTTTATGGTGATGTATGTATATGAGTAAACACGGTAGAGTCTAAAAGATTTGTCTGAATAAGCTGAATGTGGTACATACGTTATAGATCACCGTAACCGTAATATGAATACAATTCTGTATTAAACAGAATTTTATTTAGTATGACAAGATTTTATTTTAGTCTATTCTTCCATATGCAGAAACTATGTTATTGTTCTTACAAGTGGTTACTGTATTCATTTCTAAAAAGTTTCGCGCTCCAGCTTTAGTATAAAACCCCTTTGGCAACTTTTAAATTTTTGTTGCATTTTAGCGATGGATTAACTTAGCTTTCGTAATTGCGTAAGAATCAATTTTAACGCGATACGTCGAAAAACCCCTTGGGCAAATTTCAAATTTCGTTAAGGTGGCGGTGGGGAGGAGAGGGAGTCCTATACTAAAGATGTTCCAGTTCTTTAATACGATTTTTTTTCTTTTTCAATTTATTTTATACTTGAGTTGAGGGAGGAAAAAGAAAAAAAAAAAAACATTTTTTTAATTGATTTAACATTACAAAAAACGTAAAGAATAATTAAATAAACAAATAAATAAAAAATTAATTAAATCATAGTTTGTTTACTTAAAATTTCGATTTTAAATTTACCTTAATTTTAATTTAATATTTTTCACTAGTTACCAAAAGGGGAAATATCATGACATACTGAGAATGAAGTACACGAAGTAATGTCGAAGCGAAAACACTAACAATTGCCCTGTCGTACTAATGGAGTTATTTATATCAAAAACGAATTTTAACTGAGATGAGAACACATTTTAAACTAAAATAAAAAAAACAAAATAATTCATACTTCAGAAAAGACATTACTAAAATACATCTTAGTCTCTAAAGACATATTAAAAGATGCAGCATAATATAACGAAAAACTATGAAGCGCTTTTTGTAACATCATGTTTTCAAGGAAACACGAATAAAGATTTCTAAATTGCAAGGAATTTTCAAACGCCACAAAAAATGAAGTTTTATTTCAAATTTATGGTAGAAATGTAGTTTCAAATAACTCACGAGAGTCCAATAGACTCTTATTTGGAAGAAAAAAGGAATACTTTAGATATTTTCATTTTTTTTTTTTTTTTTTTTAAGTAAAGAACTTTCTATCAAGTATTTATTAAAAGGTTCTTCCGAATGATCATGTATATTTTCAAATAAGTTGCAAAGAAAGTTCTTGAAAGAAAGAAATACATCTGTAATCATTGGTTTTGCTTCAAACAGATATAAACGTAAACGTCTAAATTTGTGTTCTGAATGTTGGTATAAAGAAAACGGAAAATTGTTGGATTACTTTTATATGTAGGGAAAATAACAAGGAGAAAATTTCTTCAATATATTTTATCGACTTAGAGGGAATGTGTTCGATTTTTTCCTTTTAATTTTCCTTTTTATAATTTTCTTATATTAAAAAAAAAAAAAAAAGGAATATACTTTATTTATTTATTTATTTATTTATTTATTATTATTATTTTTTTAAATCGGTATTTTCATGAATTTTTTCGCCATTTTATCACGTTTTAAAGATGGATGTAGTAAAACATAATAACCACTGAAAAAATATTTACTAGAGTATTTTTTAATACGAATGAAAATCTTTTCTTGTATTATATATAAAAAAACGTGAAAGTAACAAAATTTATTATCCATTGTGAAAGTATTTAATGGAGTATTTCCTAATACTAATGAAAAACTTTTCTTGTATGACATATCGAAATCTTTAAAGTAACAGAAATACCAATTTTTGACTGTTATTCTCATTATTTTTTAGATATTACGCCATTCAACAGTGTTAAGAGGCTGATACATGGAATATCATTGCCAATAACATTCTGATCAAAATGAACTCTGAGGGCTATGAAACCTGTGCCTACGCTGACGACTTCTCAGTTATTCTCTCTGGGAAACGGAGGAAAGATCTGGAGGACCTGGACAAGGCCGCCCTCTCACTTTTTAGCAATATTTTAACAGCACTAGACCTTTCCTTATCTTCATCAAAAACCCAAGCCTTAACTTTCGCATACTCCAAAGCTCTCCAAAGGTCTCCAGTGATGAGGATCAATGGCGTCAGTATTAAACACGTACACCATCTAAAACTTCTTGGTGTGACAGTCGACAGGAGGCTCAACTGGATTGCCCACATCAATGGCCTAAAACCAAAAACAACATCCCATTACCACAATGCAGCCAAAATGGTAGGAAAGAGGTGGGGCATTTCAACCTCTTTCCTGAAAATATGGTATAATACCATAATTGACAAAATTATTACATATGGTGCGGGCATCTGGGGCGGTCACCTGACGACGACTGCCAAGACTAAGCTTAACTCTGTACAAAGGCCATTCCTCTTGCAGATGTCGAGAGGCTACAAAACAATTTCAACTGACGCATTGACCGTCATCACTGGAATCCCGTATGCAGACTTGAAACTTCAATATAATTTTCAAAAAACTAATATCCCTCAACTCGATAACTTAAACTCAGCAAGCTCCCTTTTCCCAAATATTCCGATTCAAACCCTTTCCAAAACCTGGGAAATCCATCCAGCAAAGGATGCTGCATCAGAATTAATTAATTGCAACATTAAAAGCTATTCTCCCTTTGTTCCTGTGGCAATCTACAGAGACGGCTCCAAAACTGATTATAGGGTGTAGCGGCCGCATTCTGCCTAGTCTTGCAGGCTCAAAGACTTCAATTCTGTGTTCCAGTCAGAGCTTTTTGGAATTCTAAAGGCTATCGAATGGGTAGAGGGAAACCTCCACATACATTCCTTCATAAACATCTACAGGGGCAGTCTCCCGGGTCTACAAGCCATTGCCTGCTTCCAATTATACTTGAAATTAAAACTAAACTGTACAACTTAAAATCTAATGTAACCCTGGCACACGTTTCTGCCCACAGGGGTGTCATCGGAAATGAACTGGCTGATATTCTGGCAAAAAATGCCACTGAAAATAGCCTTATACAATATTCCTTGCCCGCCCCTCCCTCATTCGTCAAACAAAAATTAAAACTTCAACTGATTGAAAATTGGCAATCTCTGTGGGATGTCTCAGAAAAAGGTAGACACACGCACAACCTGATCCCCATAGCCACAACCAATGACTGGAAACTTACCCCTCCTATAACAGCCTTCCTGACGGGCCATGGCCCATTCCCAAGCTATGTCCACAGATTTCATCGCCGACGCTCACCCTTGTGCCCCTGTGGCGAGGAAGGAATTGTATTGCATTATTACTTTAACTGTGTCCTCACGTCTGCCCACCGTATCAGAAATCCCTCCCCCAGACCAGTAAACTGGCTGGACAACATTTTAACTAGACCAAATCTAATTAACAAACTCAATAAGATTTTCTCCCTATTATCTCCCCCCCCTTCTCCCTATTCCCTTTGTATCAAATGCCACTGATTAATGTTGTTATCAATAACACTGCCTACTGGCTCAGACAGGAACCTAGACCTCGTCAAGAGCAACGTATACTAGAGTATCATGCACATGCTCTGCTGTGGAAATGGATTCAACGATCAGTAACCTGTTGCCCCTTGTCGCGAGTAGTGCACGCCCGGCAACATGTGATTGCACCACAGAACTTATCTTAATATGTTTCAGCTATTTACCTCATGAACTCTAAATGAACTTTATCGACCAGAATCAATTCAAACTAAGAACTTTTCTCTCAATTGTTATTTTAACCTCTCTCGCCCTTTGTCGGTCTTGGGATACAAGCCTGGCGAAACTTTGTAATTTATTTATTTATTTATTTTTTTATTCTTTTTTTTTTTTTTCAATAAATCTCGGAGTAGTCCCCTTTGCCTCGACATTGAATCGCTCAACATCGCTTGAATAGCGATGAGCGGGGGCTGCTCCCTGTTAATGATCTGGCTCTTTGAAAAAGTACTTACATATTGAAAAGAAAGTTAAAGAACAATGTTGCTCAATTTTTAGGCATCCCCAGAAGAATAATTAGAAAACAAATGTAATCGAGGAAAAAGCAACGGCGTCGTATAATACAATAAAAATAAATTAATTCAATAATTAATTAATTAGTAATAGAAAGAATAATAATAAAATAATAATAATAATAATAATAACATAGTTGGTATTGGTTTTGTATTCATGGACTCCAAACAACCGATCCCTTTCAGTTTGATAGGTGTAGAGAGTCTTCCAAATAATGTGTAATGGTAATAAATTTAAAACATTGACAAACCATATAAATGAAAAAACAGCATTGCTGCTGGAAATAAAAGCGGGACCATACATCATGGAATACAAATCGCTCAAGATTGCTGATTTTTTGCTGACTTTTGCTGATTTTTTTATACTGATAAAATTTCTTTTTTATTATATAGCTCCAAAAGCACTGTTCGAGTTTGTATTTCTCTTTGTGTAATTGCTTACATGCTTTATTCATTGTAAATATATTTATTCTACAAATATGTAAATGTTTTACTATATAGGAAAAAAAAAATACGAGTTTTACTTTTTGTATGTCTATCTGTTTCTCTATTTAACTTTTTATGTGTCTGCATGCAATAATAGAATATTTGTTTTCATTAAACTTGTCAAAGCAACTAATTATTGAAAAAAATGCAATTTAAATAGGCTCTCTTAGGCTGTATATCGCATACTAAAACTCTACATAACACTTTTTTTAGGAGAAGGATATTTTTTCTATTTTAGCCGCCTATGTCCATTTCTATTTCGTGAAATTTCTGTTTTCTAAATTTAATAGTATTTTCCCCTTTTCTATGAGAAAAATCCATAAAAAATTTTACGTAACAAATATTGTTCAGTTTATTTAATTTTATGTATGTTATTCTAATATAATTTTCAAAATTTATCTGACATAAAATTTTTCCGTTCGCAACAAATTTTATTACAAGTTTTACCATAAGTATTTTTGTTTGGTAAAACATCTGAGGTATATTCAAAAAACAAATTTAGCGTTGAATTACTATTTACGGATTGAATTTCTAGCTTGCATTCAGTGTATTTTATTTTATGTTGGAATTTAATAAGAAGGTTTACACTTCTCAATGGCTGGTATTTTATAAAACAATGTAGCTTCGAACGAAAGCGAAAAATAAAATTAATGAAGAGTGAAAAATGCTAGACTAAAGAATCGAAAACGAAATTGTATATATGTATATATATTATTCCATATATGTTTCATGTAGTAATATAGTTGTTTTATACAATATTTCATATTTTTAAAAGAAAAAGTCCACATTATAATACCTGAAATTCAAAATTTCAATGTTTAATAAAAATGAAGAAATTACTGTTTGTTTAATTTGAATTTGAATTACATAATATGAACAGCATTCCGAATAAATAATAAATCTAGCGAAAACTGAACTTTATTTTTGCATGCATAAGATTGAATTTTCTCCTGTCTTTCCCTCGATCCTTAAACGACAACTCCACACATCCCGAAAAAAGAGAGGACTTCGAATTATTTATACACTTGAATTTAATTACAGACTTTTATTTAGACAATTGATGGTACAACTATAGTATTTCCCCACAGCTGAATTTGGCGATTTTTCTTTGGCGCCGATTTGAACGATAACGATGTCGTTCTGAACTGTTTGCGATATAATATGGCAGCCTGCATGCTATTTATTTTGGATTTATGATTTTATGATTTATAATTTAGCTTATGATTTTTTCATTTATGCTATATGATTTATGATTTTTCGATTTATGATTTAGCCATAATCGCCAAAAATAAATCACCAAATTCAACTGTGGGGAAATGCTATAGTTGTTCCCTATTGATGAACAGACATTTTATCCTGTCACAGAATATTAGATCGACTGAGGTTTTAAAGCCATTTTCGAATTAAACGTACATTTTTGATTTAACTGATTTATCAC